>CAXKVX010000950.1:0-269028 GCA_964058865.1 Eleocharis quinqueflora | reverse complement strand
AACACGAAAATACACATCATAGCTGTAGTAGAAGCTCTATTTTCCCTTCAAAACTACCATCAATCTAGTAATGCATGCATCTTTTACAGAACCAACATCAAACCTGTACATTTCTTTCTATAAATCCCTTCTGTATTTGAACAAAAATTTCCTATTCTATGGGATTGTATTCTTTCACAAGCATAGGCTGCATCCAACTACTTGAGCCCAAGCTATAAGATCAAATCCAAATTTATGAATCATGGTGTATCATGGTTAATGTCAAAATCATCATTACCATTATTTGGTCTCTTGTTCAACCTCTTAAAAATTTCATCGAGCGACTCGGAAGATGATTCATGTGTGTGAATTGTGGACCCTGGTTCCGTCTGATGGAGCGGCAAAAATTTTCTGGAATTCATATTTGCTTTGAAATTTTGAAATCCAGTTTTCATGTTAGACCATGTTGATGCTAGCCCATTTGTTGGGCCTATATTTGTGTTATTGCTAGACTTACTATCTGACGGGTTAGGCTCTAATAAGGAAACTATTGTAGTTGATGGCTCAATTGGGTTTGATTGCTTTCTAACTGCATACTTATTTGCAATCACCTCCCTGCTATTTCCATATTTACGGTTCTCTTCTTTTTGAGATGTCAATGCGCCTCTTCTCAAGTCATCTTTTGGAGGGGTCACGACACCTTTCAACTCTACTGTGCTTCTATCCTGGCAGCACCAAATAACCAAAAGAAAAGAAAAATTAGTCATTCAAATATACTGAAAGATTTTTTTTCCCCAATGAGGATAACTTTCTTTAAATTTTGGCATACCATAGCTGCACTTCCGGATTCTACATCTACATTGGCATTATTGAAGTATCTTGCCAATGGTACAACCTGTTCACCCACTTTGCACCCTTGCTCCAGCCAACTTCTCTCTGTAAAAATTGTTTATATAAATACTAAAAGCCAAATCAATCAGAAGAAAGAAAAATATCAATGAGACATGGAGATTTCCATTTATGACCTTTTTGAAGAATAATCATTCCTGAAGGATCAAACCCATCAACCAGATCATCCACCTCTTGTTCGATTTTGAACCTCTTCAAGCTCCCAAAAAATTCAAACATCCGGCTGAAGAAATTACAAGCAACTAATAGGGTGTAAATAACCATAATTAGTGGGTAAATTTTGTTAAATCCTTTGCCAAAGAAAGGGACCGCATCATCGATATTACCCATCCTCTGCATGACAACAAAAGACCACTTGTCAGTTTCTTTAAAAGGATATACATTGATCATATTTAATATTTAATGAATCAAGAAAGATTATGTTAACATAATGCATTAATAAAATAAGCCACCTCAAGAGTTTACAACTGTTTGGAAACTTGTCACTTGAATTATCTTATAATTTTCTAGGAATTGCACAAAAAAGCTCCATACATATGAATTACTGAATTAAAAGACACCATAGAGTGTTAGACATAAGTCATTACCTTCTCAAAAATGGTCTTAGCATTACCATCAAGGTGAATTAGATTTAGGAAATTATAAGAAATTGGAGGGGCATATCTGGCGACCATTCTACAACAAAAAATACAAGAGAAATTAGCTTTTTCTGCAATAATTAATTATTAAATAAAATCCCCATTAAAAAAAGTTAAAGAGAGAACTTACGAACAAATCATAAGCAGGCTAACAGAGCTGGTTTGTCCAGGAGTCAGAGAATAAAACATCAGCATCCCAATTTTGAATAACGAATAATATGTGCAAATGCACATGTACATCAAAGGCACAAAAGCAGCAATCTGCAGTTTACAATACCACAATGAGATCCCATTTGTTAAAATTAGCTCCAATTTCATTTTTAGTTCAAAATGGAAGCATCACCAGGTGTACTTTAGGCACATAAACATACATAAAGAGATCAAACTTAACCAATAAAAAAAGCCCTTTTTGCTCTCATATATAGTACCTGGACCAGGACTTCCTGCCTCCCCACAACATTAATTAGATTGGAGAAGAGTGAGAGATCGACTCCACTTGGCAAAAGAGTAGCCTCCGCCAATAAAATTGCCACTGAGATCACACTCAGCATCACTGCAAGCGCCTTCTGAAGTTGAATTCTTAGCATGCATCGCCAGATGAACTCTGCAATCTCAAAGTTTTATTCAGTTACAGTGCAGAAAAAATAATAATAAATGAAGATGAAAAAAATGAATGCATGCTCTATATACTGCTGTAATACCTGATAAATCAAGGAAAGATCCCAGTGTCCCAGATCTACCTGGTCGGAAACTGGAAATGTACTTCCTACATTAAAAAGATCACTATTTTAGTCATATTTTTATTTTGAACTAGGGTGCAAAAAAATTAAAATAATAATAATAATAATAATAATAATAATAATAACAATAATATAACAATAAAAATAATAACCATCCATTTGCTTCACGGCGTTCATTATTCTTTATTGTATCGTCTAGTTCCAGTGCTTCCATCACATAGGTCATATATTCACTGCAGAGAACATAACACTCAATTAACAAAACTTTATCTTTTAAAAAGAAGTATTAAAGAAATGATATGACAGGATTAGACTTGGTACTCTTATAATGCATACCTTTTGCATCTATAATACTCTTCACGCGCCCTCCTAAGCTGGCGTCTTAGAGCAGCCATTGTTTTTTCATCAGTGTCATAATCCATGTCATTTTCTCCCAACCTACCTCCAGACGGCTTAAAAGCTGGATCCTCATTCATCTGTAAATAAACAAGTTTTGTCAGATTATATTGCTAAAATTTCACAAGTGTAGCAGGAAATGTTAGTAAAAGTTGAAAAGGAAAAAATAAGTACCATTTGGACCAGCATTCTGTCTATAACATCCATATATGGCCTCAAAGGGTCGCGTTTTGACATCTGATTTGAAGTGGCTTGGGCAACCTTAGACATAACAAGTTGACAACACTTAAAAAGTTGAACAGGGGGAAATGTCTCATTTCAAGAGGAACTTCAGTTTCTAAACTTTAGAATGCATGATAAATAATCAGAAGTTACAAATCTTTTTTAAAGGGAATTTTCCAGATGTATCCCTCAACAATTAGAAGCTTAGGAATCCGTTACTTACAATGTAGCTATTTAAAAATCAGTCATTCAGCCAACTCTTTTTCTTCTGCTTACATTATGAAAATTTAAGGAATTGTCATCCCAAACAGCTCAACACAGGACTAAACTCAATCAAAATGGAAAACGAGACCAATAAGAACACGTGGGATGCACATCAAATGGAAATCTAGATAAGAATTGTGAATTGATGAATGGGTAGATCAAGGAATTGAGCAAAACGACAATATTTCAAAATGAATTGGGTGGTAGAATAAAATTAAGCAGCTGCAAATTGCAATAAACTGTAGAATGAAAATGTTGTGGTTTATCTGTTGAGGAGCTAGTGAGAACTCAAAGAAATAAGTATGACTCCTAGTACTGAGCGAAGGAAAAATGTTTATCACACAAATTCACAGTTTGTTCTTTTATCGGATGTACAAAACTCCAGGGCCAATTTCACAAACAAGAACAACTCAGATCATCATTGATAAGTGGAGTCTCCGATCTGTACTTATTTCTCTGAGTTGGTATAAAAGATAAAGAAGTCATTTTGACGAATTGAACACAGGAAAGTAAGATAATGAAGCAAAGTTGCCAAACAGAAAGCAAGATTAGGATTGTAATAGCAGCATCCTAGAATGACAGTGAAAACAGCAGATGTTGCATTGGTAATATGCTGATACTGTTGTGGAAACCAAAGCCTTCAAAACTTTTTTGGGTCAAGTTCAAGCTGTCTAATATATTTTGTTGTCTTGATAAAAACATTCCAAATGTGTGCCGAATATATTATTGGTTTAATATTTAATAACTGAAGAGGGAGGGAAGGAGAGAGAACGTACAACAATAGCATTAGAAAATTCTTGGTGAGCATCATCAAGTTTGACAGCCATCTTGGCAACCTTGTGAGAAAGGACCTTTTGACGGTTAGTCAAATCAGCATTTCTCCATATACTCTTTGGGATCTCGCTCAATCCAAACCCTAAAAGAAATGCACCAGTGACTAGACCAAAAGTATTTGAGAAACCCATAGCCAGACCCATAATATTGCTACCCCTGTGAAATTACATCAAAATATATGTCTATCAGATAAACAAGCATACAAAACCTGTCCCAAAATTCAAAAGCAAAGCAAGTGCATGTTAAGCAGGACTAATTTTGATTCATATCCCTAGACTAGATTAAGATTTTATTTTCCACATAAGTACAAGATTTGGCTTTACCACGGAGAATAATAGGGATACCGCACATACACCTTTAAAACGTGAAGAATATGATGTTTCCACATCTCTTGTAGCACTGCCAAAATTAACTTATTTTTCTTCATCATTTGAATAAAAAATAAGATCTCTCGGGGCATCTCTTGAAGTAAATAGTCTCTGCTATTATATATGACATTTTGCACTCTTGTAATGAAGTGGCATACACAATGTATTCTAGGACCCTCGTGTTATTTGAATTCATAAACCGCACTCATGCATATTTATTACTATCCTTTCAACAAAATATTGGGGGTTTGGTCCTGTCAAAACTCGAGAAGTGTACATGTTATTGTTCATTTACAGTGGCACATGCACCTGTAAATGTTACAAGAGAATGTTGTTGTTGTATGGGTACAAGAGAATGGCTCTAATTTCAAGACTGGTAAACACCAATATTTTACTACCTTATTTTTCTTTATTAAATTCTTTATTTGTAAAGTAGGCAGGAAACTTGCTTAACTTGTAATGTTACTAGTTAAGCAGTGGAAGGTTAAAAATGGTTTGCTCATTACCATTCCACCACAAACAACGAAATCTATTAGTACAGAGAGACAGAGTGAGCATACCAATCTCTTCGCATGATAATTAGTAGAATAAGCCCAAGAAGACCAATGGATCCCACAACTGAGTAAAAGACCAGGTTAGCATGGATACTGGTCTTCAGTCTTTCCTTTACCGTAAAATCCCCTGCATCCTCATACCCTTGAATTAAGGGGACCACAGCCCTGTTTAGAGTGATAAAAAGAAAATGAAAAACTATATCAACAAAATAGCAATATGTTTATATACTACTAAACTGTCACGAAAGATAAAGATAAAAAAAAATTAGCAAACTCAGAATTAACTGGAGATACCATGTAAGGATGAAAGTACTCCAATAAGACAAGCTCCAAAATAACCCAATGCCTCTTTTGTCATGACCAACTATTGTCTATGAGAAAACATGTATACAATCAGTTAGACCTAATATGTTATACAAAATGTAATTATCCTGTCAAGGACTGGATAGAGACCATAGCAGAAGATGTTTAAATTGCAAGTTGAATAAGGAAAAAATACAAAATTTAGTTGTCAAGGAAGGAATAGAGACCATAGCAAGCAAGATTTTTAAATTGCAGATAGAATCAAGTAACTTAAAATTGACACAATGTGCTATCAATTCACAAGTTTCAGTCAAGATATTATAAACGAACTGACATAGTCAATTAGTCATGCAGCTGGATAATTCAAAAAATGAACAAGATATACATTAAATTGACCAGCCTATAATACCAAATCCAGTACCAGACTTAACAAACCTTATGAACGACGAAATAAATCTAATTAACTATGCCTGAAGAACAAAGGCATCTAAATGATTCAATATCATCAAACGAATGAAACAAGAGGGATCTAGAAGGAAAAGGAAGGTAGTGGTTGAGAAAACTAACGGTCCAAATGTCAGCTGGCACGAGGATGATGATCGCGACGGAGCAAAACCAGGTGTATCCGACGGTGAAGAGCACGTATCTAGGCACGTCGGGTCCGGCGAAGTAGCGGAGCGTCACCATGACCATGCCCAGCGTAAGAGGCAACGAAATCAGGTAGAACACCCACATGTCGGATCAATAGGAGATCTAACCGGATAGGCTGTGACGATACGGAAAGGGAAGCCTGAGGAAGAAGGGGGAAAAGAGAGGGGAGGATGGAGGGAAGAGGGTTGAAATGTTGGTGGTGGGGATCATTATTGGGGGTTCAGACTTGGCCCTTGCGAGGGAGGAGTATTTTTTTGGAATTGTACCGGCTCACCGACCCCGTTTGGTTTGGTTGAACCGGGTGGTTGGAGACGCTAGACCGGAAGGTCGGTTTCAGACGTCAACGGCCGTGAAGACATGAACTCATGAAGCACGTATAGCCTATTTTTGTTTTTTGAACTGTTCGAGTGTTTAAAGCTGAAGGAAGCGAATTAAGATTACAATTTTTAGCTTTTTTTTGTCCGAGTTTTAATTCTTACTCGGATTTTTATCAAATCTTTTTTTAATTGCGTACTAATTAAGTCAACCGAGGAAAATTTAATTTTGTATTTATTGCTAAACGGACCCACGAGGTGCGACTCGGTCTGATACTCTATAATCATGGAATCTGACTATACGTAACAGAATCCGATTCAATTCCAGAAATCCGTCCGACTTGACCTGAATTTGATCTGATACGATATTTTAATAAAGTCAAACTAACTCCAACTCCATCCGATTCAATCCGAGATAATCCGTAACTCGAGCCGAAATGACACATGATCTATTTAGAGACAAGCTCAAGCAAATGCCCGACTTGATTTTCAAAAAACGCAAAATTTAGTACATTTTTAGTTATTTTTAAGTGAAAAACAAACATTTAATGATATTTGAGTGGATTTGTACTCGGGCTTGACCTCAATATCAGTGTCCAGACCTAGTTGTGCTCGGGCTTAATTGAGCTTTGGATCCTCCCCTGCTGAGTCATACCAGACCCAACTTGAGAGGACCCGTAAGGCCGTAACTCGAGATAGCACCACACATTAGGACCTAAGCCCGACCCGACCCGAGATGAATTGTAACTCAAGATGAAACGACACATGAGGACTCGAGTTCGACTCGACCCGACTTGACCTCATACAACTTGTAAATCGATTTAATCATATCTTGCATACATCATAATCTAATTTTACTAACAAATTAACATCAGAAAAATTCAAGATATATAACACAATTCAACAACACGGCTCGATCTTGTTCGATTGAACTTAAAACTCCAAATAAAACTCGAAAGTTGTCGGTGCAAGACTTGAAAGTTGTCGATGCAGTCCGACCCGACCCCAACCAGATCTCCAGACCCGACCCAAGACCTGAAAGTTGTCAATGCAGTCCGACCCTATCTCGCCCGACCAGACTCATTACCCGAAAAAGACAGAAATGATCCGACTTGAAACTCGACCCGATTGATGACCCGAAAGTTGTCGACACCTGACGACCCGACCCGACCTTGCTAACCCGCAACCCGCCTATTGTCGACGGTCAAACTAACCGAATCCGACTCAAATCCGCCTGACTTACCACCTCTAAGTTTGTCCTGATCAGCATAAGAAATGGCCATGGCATAAGGGCTAAGGCCCAATACTTGTATGTGTAGAAAAGGGTATTTTTGGGCCCATGAGGCCCATTTGAGACATGAATTGAATCGAAACGAAATCTTCTGCGGAATTTTTTTCTCTGCAAAGAGGAGATTTTTTTTATCTGAACTGTTGGATTAAAGATCAACGATTCGGATTAATAATATAAAAAACTCCTCCTAAATCATATAGTTAACGATCAAGCATTGATCTTTAATCAGACGGTTAAGATCAAGCTCCGCAGAGGGCGGAGAAAAAAAACCCGGAGCGGATACGATTCCGAATTGAACCTAGCCTTCGATTGATGATATCAAGCTCAGGTCTAAACTAACAGCAAGAGCAATTCTGTGTTTCTGACATCAGTTTGGTCTATTTTTTATTTGCAACTATTGCGTAATGATCTTCAGAATAATTGGTTACTTATATTATATAGGAAAAATTTTCAAAATGCCATTGCAAAAGTTTGCATTTGTCAAAATGCCACCACGAAATCTCTATTTGTCAAAATGCCATTAAAATCTCTTAGATATTTTAATTAGACCATTATCCTCCTTTTAGCTCAATTTAATATATCTGAAATTCCAAAATGCCAAAATTGTCCCTGCAGAAACTTCTTTCTTCCCCTTCCGATATACAGAATAATAAATGCACTATTCGACTCAGTTGAGAAACCTATTCGAAAACCCTCATTCTGTTTAGCCTCAAGGATTTAATTTTGATTTGAAATTAACCCTTCCGTTGTTCGACCAATAAACCGATATCTGATTTGATTTAACTGGAAACCCTCATTTTGTTTCTTTTGGTTCTTTGAGTTTCGTCACCATTTGATTTACGAGTCAATTGAACTGTTTTGCTCAATCACAGAATCACATTTTAATGGTATTTTGGTACCAGTGGCTGCTGGATTGATTTGGTACCAGTGGATATACCAAAAAATGTTGGGATTTTGGAACTATTTTGGTAACCATTGTCCGTTGACTTGGTACCAAAAATTCGGTTGAATTTATAACTAAACTATTTAATTATGAATGTTTAATTATGCTATGTGTTGAATTATGCTATGCTTTGAATGTTTAATTATGCTACTGCACATTTGTTTTGATGCTAAATGTAAGGTTATTGTCCTTAGTTGTTTTGGGACAAGAAACTTTCCATGTCTGACCAATTGTCATGTTGGCTGGGTTTGGATTTTCATCAGTTTGGTGTTAGTTCCTTGTGATCAGGTTATAGAATATTTCGATCTGTTGATGGATAACCAAAAAAGGCTTTTGATAAGAGATGTCATACAAAGATTTGAAAAGAACATGGAAAGAACTATGTTCATCCTTGATTGATTTTTAACTTTTAAGCTCAATCCTTGCTTTCTTGAGAAGTTTATGGTGACACTTATGTAGCACGGATTAAGCCATTTAGACATGAATGTGTGGTCTAATACAATTACAATACACTCATCTTTTCATGGAGCTAATAGAATCTGATCGTTTATGCTTTCAGATAATTCCTTAGTCATTCTGACATTGGCTTCATATCTCCATCAGTATATCCATGGATAGTATGACACCCATTAAAATCGCAAGATATCCAATCCATTCTACCATTAAAAAGAAAAAAAAATATCTAGGCATAGGAAAATTGGCTTTGGAAAAAAATTTCACGCCACCTGCCAATAAAAATCGCAAATCATAGAGAGGCATTTCAATATAAAACTTTTATATTATGAAAATGTGACACAAATGTTCATAAAGAGGTTGGCCGAGCAGGATGCCTGCTTGGCTGCACAGGCGAGCAAGAGGCGAGCAAGCAAGGCGACGACGAGACCTTGGGCGATGCCATGCGATGTCAGGCGACGACGACCTTGGGCTTGCTTCATCGACCACCTGGGGCTTGCTCTGTCTCTCAGCTGATAGGAGCCTCCGTCAATCAAGGTTGGAATATCAACTGAGTCGAATAGGGTTTTCGATGCCCCGTTTTCATTTGATCTCTGTCTGTCGGAAGGGAAAGAAGTTTCTGCAGGGGCAATTTTGACATTTTGAAATTTCAGATATATTAAATTGAGCTAAAAAGAGGATAATGGTCTAATTAAAATATCTAAGAGATTTTAATGACATTTTGACAAATAGAGATTTCGTGGTGGCATTTTGACTAATACAAACTTTTGCAATGACATTTTGAAAATTTTCCCTATTATATATACTGGAATTTGATGTGCAATTTTGAAAATTAATTGATCAAGTCTGCATTGAAATACAATGAGTAACCGGCGTTAAAAAAGTGAAGCATGTATGTAACTGAATGTTAGTAAATTTTTAGGCACTCCTTTTAATTTCTTTGATGAGCATGAATTTGATCATGAAGTGACATTTAAATACCATTTGCTCAGAACAGCATCAGATAGGAAAAAAGAATAGTTATCTGAATCAAGCTTAAAAGATCAAAGCTCAGGCAGGAAAAGTTTGCACTGCAAGGAGAATAAAAAGTATTGTGCCTACTGAAAACATGTAGGCATTTTTGTGCCTACTGAACCTACCAAAAGATCTGCATTCCCTTTTTACTATATTTTAGATGGGGTAGTTCATGCACGTTAAATTTGTGAATGTAATAAATGGTGGGTTTTTTAGAGATCATAATCACAAAGATAATTCAACAAAGATTGTGGAAACTTTTATTTTCACTTCCAACCTGTAAGAAATAAAAAAACTATCCTTGTCAGACCGGGACAAGGACACATGTTTTCAGAGTTCCAAGGAAAGTGATTCAAAAAGTACTGTATTGTGTGTGTTGTACTCTCTTGTGGCATAAACCTTGCCCATATTTGATTCTGCTGTTATTCTATGATTCAGATTTGATCTAAACTGAAAATCCCATTAATCCTATAAACCAGGAACAGTGTGAATCTGGTATATTCATTTTAAATCAAATGAATTAGACAAAAATGAGAACCATTTTTACCAGAAGTTCCTGCAACTGGGGATTACAATCAACTGCAAGGATGTCTTTTATTGTAACATGGAAATTTACCTCTGCCTACTTTTGGGTCTTGAACACTTCTGTTTTATCTCAAGGAAAAATCCGTAGCTAACGATCGTATGTGCTGTATGCATCATTGGACAATTATATATGCCATCATATGTGCATGACAATTTGTTAATAATATCTTCCCACTATTATCATTATGACCTTTATTGTTTTGTTCAACCCTTGCTATCACAATTGAGCAACTCAAAGATCTGTTGAAAACAACATAAGTAAATTCTTACATCTTAATTAATAGGCAATACGTGCATTATTCTATTTTCATACCAGAATCTCAAATTTCATGATAGAAGATAGTTCCTTAACTTCTAAACTTCTGGAATGTTTACTTCAAGCAGAAAAATAAGTTATACCTTTAATAACAACATCTATACTACACTACCAAGTACCAACACAATATATTAATCAACCTCCCAAGGCTTAGGGGGTCCCCTGGCAATAGGCTGTGCGCGTGCGCCCTCATCGAAGGTGGGTTTTGTCTTCAGCTTCGCCTTCTCAACATATATTACACGGCCATCTAAAACCTGCTCAAATCAAATATCAATTACGTTTTGCAAAAGCTAGCAAAAATTTAGAGAGAAACAAAGAACCCTACTAAAGGGCAATTTAGTAAAGCTGGTACTTGCAAAATTGTTTGACCTGCTTAAATGCACAACAGATGTAGACTCTACACACCAAATAAAAAAATAAGTTTTTCTTTCCTTTTTTTTTTTCTCTTTTTTGTTTGGTAGACATTACCATTTACCAGTACTTGACAAATTTCGTTTTTACCTTGCCATTCATTTCTGCTATGGCCTTTTCAGCTTCCTCCTCAGAGGCAAATTTTACAAAACCAAATCCTTTTGGTCTGTTGGCGGCTTGATCCATGACTAATTTAGCTGAGAAAAAATCACACTTTGAAAGGTCATTCAAACAAAACGAAGCAAAAATGATGGTGCAAAGTAGTAAGACAAATTAATACAGTATACCTTCAATTACTTGACCAAATTGTGAGAAAGCTTCAGATAGTGTGTCCTCTGTTGTGTAGAAGGAAACCCCTGCAAACATTTCGTTATATACTTGCACAAAAAGCGGGAATTGACAGAAATACATGTACTAATTCGAAAGTTGCATGACTTGACAGTTCTATGATGGTTTTCAATCGTTAGCTGGGTCAAGCAAAATCTCGAACAGCTGACATGCAACCATTCATCGAACCATAAACACCAATCCAACATGTAAACACAAAAGGAAAATGCTGGGAAACCTCCAATAAATGTGCAGGGAAATGTGCTGGGTCCACTATGTTGTATGAAAACACAACTAGAACAATTAAAAAAATAAGAAGGGAAATGTGCTGGGAAACCTCCAACAAAGAGCTTGTGAGCGATGCCTCTCCTGGAGACGAGCAGTGAAGGGAGAAGAAGGGAACTGTGGTCGTGTTTAGCATTTTGTCGACTGACTAGAGATGAGAAATTGCTTCCACCCCTGGAAAAAAGAGATGCACCTCTGAATCTGAGAGCCGCCATTTTTAGCTCGGCTGGTCGAATCGAAAATGCTCCTCTCATCGATCGCACAAAATTGGTTGATTGGATACGCGTGTTCAAAAACAGAGTCCCCTTTTTGTTCCCGTTGGATCTTGCCACGTGTGTGGTTTCGGAAAGTTTTGGGTATGCGTAATTAGATGGGCCGACCTAACTTTTGTTCAGCCCAGCAAGAAAAATTGTCCGAGACGGTGTTATAAATTCTAATTCGTGCGTTTTGTCCAACTAATTCATAATTAATTTATAAAAAAGTTGTTAAACAGATGTAATATAATGATTAATTGATAGTAATTAATGTCTAACTTTAATATTACATGTTATGTAATAGTTGATGTAGTACAAAAGTCAATTGATAATTAGAGCAAAACTATGGTGCTTGCGCATGTATCGTGCTTGTGCATCTGGACTCTCCGATGCGCATCGAGATTCGTGGAAATTCGTGCGGATCGAATTTCGATGCACATCGGAGGGTCCAAATGCACAAGCACAGTGCATGCGCATGCACCATAACTTTACCCTAATAATTTACAAATTGAATAAGAATTACATGATAAGAGTTAACATATAAGACTAGTATCGTGTTCTTATGTTGCAACGAGTAATGTTTATTCAAATACAAGTTTATTAGATGCCTCAATAATGAGAATGCAAAAATAATTTTCATTATTCTGGTTGCATTGGAAATTGATTTTATAGAGAAATGATATAAAATATTGGTTATGAAATTTTCTCAGGATAACACAATGAATCAATATGTTTTGTTCAATTTAGCAGCTTCCAGGATCCTTTTACTGTGAATCACAATTACACAGAAATTAGCTCACCTTAAAAAAATGATACATGACAGCAATGAATAGTCATCAGCTCAACCAAACTAATCACAATGTCAATTAATTTAAGCACAAGGGAGAAAAAAAAAAATCAACTCCCATCTTCATGCTTGCATAATGATGCCATGTCAGGAACCTCTCCAATGCTTTCAGCAGGCTATATACAAGAAAAAAAGGAACGGTTTTAGAAGTATTAAGAAATTTACTAAACAAGTTAACATCTCATGCAAAATGCACACAATGGCATTGCATGCCATTGAGTTGCTGACAAATGGACTCGCCCCTGAAACAGCTATGGTATGGGCAAAGGACTTTTTGAATACTATTATTTTGATAAAGGTGGTAGAGGCTTAGGAAGTACTATTTTAGAACTTTAATTATCTAATTAAGTCAAACAAACAAGTAAATGTGCAATTTAACAAACAAGTAATTTCAAGTACTATTTTAGAACTTTAATTATCTAATTAAGTCAAACAAACAAGTAAAGGTGCAATTTAACAATACAAGCAAAGAAGTAAATAATGTAAGAGCAAGAAAACAAGATAACACGCTATGTAACGTGGTTCGACCTACAAAACAAGTTAAGCCTACTCCACAGGACTCCAGATTCAAAATACCTTTCGAAACCAAATTCACTAAAGCACAAATATTTTACAAAAGGGAGCATCCAAAAGACTTCAAATCCTTGCAAGAGAACATCGTTCTACAAGATAATGGTCTTGGTTGACAACACAATTCAAAACAAGAATGATCTACTTGACAACACAATGTAGATCACCAAATAAAACAACTAAAAGTTATCATGAATCAACAATTAGATAATAGATATCCTAAACTCTCTCTCAGATTTGAATGTTGGAAGGAGAAGCTCTGGTGCTCTTCGAGTGCTTGTAAATTTGGAGGATTGTTTTCATTCTGTTGGAACGTAGGCACCAAATTTATCTTCGACGAGATCCCATTAGACCAAAATTCTGGCTACGACACTGAATATAAAGAAATGAATACTTATACACGCAAAACGCAGATGCAATGTTGCAAGTTAAAAAAATTGTTCCATCAGGCAGCTAAGATTTATTTCGAAAATTAATTAAACTAATTCTGGCAATTAGAGTTTCAGACACCAACGTTCTTCATATTTATAGCAGAGATATATAATGATTAACCAATATTATATAATGAAGATGGTTGGACAAAGATAATTAGCTGACTGGACGGATCACAATTCTATTGTACATCACAATTTCAATCAACAAGTTTTCTTCTATCCGTTTAAGTATAATAATTTAATGTCGAATATAAGTTTAATGTATAACCTTCAAAAAATTGAAGCTTTAGTTCCAACGGCGATGGTGCTAGCCTGCTGGGCAAAACCACCACTAATTCTTTAGTTTTTATACTATTTACCATGCTATCATATAATAAAAACTGCAGTTCCTCGCGGGAAATATAATCACATCACGGACAATGTTTCCAGTTGATAAAAACGTGCAGCTTTAGCTCTGCAAAAGTTTAAACGCCAAAGTCAAATGGAAATTGCAAGTTCTCCGCATGCGAGTTGTTTTATTTTCTGGAAAGGAAAAAAAAAACATAATATGAAACTGTTCCATAAAACAACAGATCTTTCTTAGATTAAGGAAAAAACATGGATTAAGTTCACAGTGATCAGCTAAACCACCTCCCACTAAATATATAAATAATAACTCATATTTACTCGGCAGCTTTCCCTTTCCTCCTGTAACTTCCCCCATGAGAAGCGCCGGAGCTCGCACCCATCTCCACTAGATAACATATCATGGAATCAACATCATCCCCAAAAATGCTATAAGCCTCAATAACTTGCATGTAACTGAAACCCATGGCAAGTAGAAGCTGCATGCTTCCTGTCAGTACCATGTCTGGCAACATGGTCTTGCTCTGGTTATCTTCTCCCTTCTCAGCAGGCTTTGACGATCCTGTAACTGATGTTGCCCAAGAAAGATCAGTATGTAAAATTGATGCAGAGTATCAGGGAAAAAGAATTTGCATGTAAGAAGACTTACTGGTAGCAGAAGAGGAAGGCTCTGCACCACAGGAGGTAGAGGAGTCGCAGAAAGAGTGCTGCTGCTGCTTGACATATTCAGCACGGGATGCCTCGATGACCATACGTTCTATTTCCTTTTCTGTCAGCTCCAGATCTGAGTAAAACCTTCCCTCTGCTAACAATGCCTGTTATTTATTCCAAAAAAGGACTTTATGTGTTAATAAGTAAGGACAATCTTATTGTGCATACATATACAGTTACTTATCGCTGAATAACACACATTGTCAATTTGTTGCTCTTGTTGTGCCTTAATGGCAGCCTTTATTTGTTCCCTATCTGCATTTACCTGTTTTCAAATAAAACAAATATCAGTGACTAATCAGAAAAATATAGATTAAAGCGCCAGCATGTTGTAACAGAAATGAAAACATACCCCTCTGAGACTGCTAAAACCAAGGCCAGCACCAACGGTCTGCCGGCGAGGGTCCACAAGAGAGTTGTAATGATTGCCGTGATGGTAACTAAGCCTAATTGGAGGTGTATCAGTGTTATAGCTCCCTTGAAATATATTAATCGGCTCTGCAATTATGCACAAAAGTACAACCACATTATAAGATAATTCTACACATCTTTGACAGTGTAAAACAAGAGAAGGAAGTTTAAAGAGCGGACCAGTGCTGTAGGAGTAGATGTGGATGGGACGATTATACATTTCCGCAAAAGCTTGTATCTCCATGTTGTTTCCATATACCTGATTTCAAAATATCAAATCAATTCCACAGATATTAATATAATCATGAAAAAAAAATGGTATATTAGTTACAACTAACGGAATCACTCCAGACCTAAAAAGGAAGTCTATTATATAAATAATTTCATCTAACCATTCATGTTTTCTTTTCTATTGTTCCTTGGCACACATGTTTTTGATAACAGTTTTGTGGGGATTCCAAAACCTGACTTGTATATAATTACTAGTAATCATTAAATTTGGTATCTTTGGTGATAGTAAATGATTGTCAACAAAAGGACAACACTATCCATGAAATTTGAGAGAGAGAAAGCACAAGCAACAAATTAGGTAGGTATGATGAGATGGCTAACCTTATCTCTTCTTTTCCTCTTGCAGTAGGATGTGAAACCTTCAGTTATAAATTGAGAAAAATGATCCCTTTCTCGTTCCTAAGTAACAAATAACCAGCAAAATTCCATGGATCAATGTAATAGTTTAATTTGAAAATTAAAAAGCTAAATGTCACAACCAACCACTACAGCATGGTTGACACAAAGAAAATAAAAATAAAATAAAAAAGTAATCAGTTGATGAAAGAAGCACACCATATAGTCCACACACATCTGCCTAGCCATGTCATAAGCTTCAGCATCACCGTACACTTGATCAGCGACCGCGCGAAATAAACAATTGCCATCCTTTAACATTCTTCTTATCTCAAATCCTTTAACCCGTCTTAACTCCAGCTCAAACATGTGTTCTCTCTCCTGAATGCATGATGTCAGTACATGATTCTAGTGACAAAGCATTTACTAAAAGAATTAATAGCTAGAAGGGCCTTCTATTTGTAGCCTTCAAGGTAAATCATGCTACCTTGAGGAGTTCCACCCATTATCTCAACATTCCCATTGTACCCCTTCCATTGATTTAGACATAATCAGGAAGGGGTTGAATCAGTTGATTATTTGTTTTAGAAAATGTCAGAGGGATGCAGATAATTTACGCCAACGTTAAGGGTGTATTAAGATATTTTTTACTTAACATGGGCATGCATCATGTAGTGATATTTTCATGGTCAAAGCATGACATTGTTTGTTCCTGGAAAACTAAATAAACAAAAACTCGGTAATAACTCAAAACAACTTACAGCGTCATAATTATTCGATGGCATATAACAAGGTCCTTGCTCATCAGCACTGTTATAACCATCGCTCTCTGCAATTGACCTAGGAGAAGCTGGTCGAGACCCGGAATCTGATGACCTAGATGACATTGGAGGCCATGCACCTGATCTTCTAGAAGATCCAATCCTCACACTGTTATTTAAACCACCTGAACCCATTCTTCTCAAATTGTTACTGTTGTTATTGTTATTATTCCCTTGAGTTGGCTTTGGGGGTGGAAGTGGTGGGGGAGGTGGGTACGAGACAGATTCCATAACTTGTGGAGAACCAGTGCCTGTTTGGAAAGATCCAACTTGTTCAGAATTATCACTCAGTCGAATCCTGTCACCAGCTTCAGTTACCAAAGAAGAGTCTGCTGACTCGTCCACCAATGGTTCGTCAGAATTTTCAGATAATAATTCATCACTTTTTGTTTGTTTCTCCTCTGAAAACTGCTCTGCCAAGTCAGCTGCTACTGAATTCTCTTGAAAATTGGCATCTTTGTCTTGTTCTTCGTCTCTAGAAATAGAAGAGGCAGCTTGTGCACCAGTATTGAGCTGAGGCAGTGAGGGAGGAGCGCGATTCGTGCTGGATGAAGACCCACCAGACCCACGAGAAACATAAATACGAGTCATCTTATCTTTCCTTTAAGATGCAACCACTTCTCTTCTTCAAGAACCAAAGAATCAATCAAAGAAGCATTCTTTTCTATTCACCTAACAATTTCTCAGAGTTACAAACAGATACTCAAGATGCCTTTGTCTCTGGTTCTGACCTTGGGAGAAACGATACCAATCACCCAACCAACCGACTCGTCGTCTCCGAGCAGCAAGCTGGAATCTTTTCCTGGAGCTACAAACCTATGCAGCATCACCTTGTCAATTCTCATACCCTTGTCAGAAAACCCTAGCTTAGAGACTTTATTACAACTCCAACACAGAATACCCTGTCAAAACCCTAAATCAACAAAGCAAGAAACGAAACAAGGAAAAATCGAAGCAATTTGACGAGAAATTACCTTGAGAAGAGTGGTTTCCAAGGACGACCGAGATCAATTGGTCGATCAAGAACGAGAATTACTTCCGATCAATGGGAGAATTAAAGAGGGTTTCTGTTTTCCTTTTTATATCGGGTGGAGACGAGTAGGTGGGGTCTAAAAAATGCAAAGACACGATTCGAGAGATAATCAAGGGAGATCAGATATAGAAAAAAAAAAGAGACGGAGAAAGAGGCAAGAAAATGGAGAAGTTCTTAAAGGACCAACACTTTTTACGCTCTTATACGTAAACTCTGATTGTCATTACAAGACTGTTATATGTTGATCACTGAGCGACACGTGGAGTAATGGATCTGTATAGAATTGACGCCAGTTGCATTCCGAATTATTGGCTATGTTTTGTTTTCATCTATGTTGAGTAACATTCTTTCAATACTCAGAAGAATTATTATCGGGTGTGGATGCGGGTGCGGTTTTGGTACGATATTGGTGTGCATCAGGTGCGTCAAGTGGCGCACTAATATTTTAATAGATTTGACTAGCTGAGTGTAGTTTTGAATGCGGTTGTGTGCTGGTTCAGGGGTGCTTATTATTTGTTTGTTTTTGTTTTCTTAAATCTATTTGTTTATAATATTATTTATTTTTTATTGAAATTTATTATATATAATCGTAATTGCATTCAAAAATTTTGAAATTAAAATATCACCGCATCCGCACACAAAACGATACTCGAATGGCACCCGTGCAACGCATGTTTTCATAGTTCCAAGACCGACATACAGCGGACAAGGCACGTGCACGAGTAAATAATGAATTGGATGTGTTTATATCAATATTTTTTTTCACTGCCAATATGCGGATGATCATGTAATGTTTCTCGTGAGAATGATTACCTGATCAATTTAGGCTTTGATGCAATTGATGTAAAGCTGAAACTTGATTGCATGATCAATTTCGGCATGTAATTTATTAAGTTCTCCGTACAAAGTAATCGGTCTGAGTTTGTAGAAATTTAGATCGGCCGGTCGAGTCAATATTTAGGCTTCGCAAGGGGCGGTTTATTCGGTGGAAACAAGAATTCAGTTCTTGCTAACGCTTTGAAGTAATTGGCTTGCGGGCCCTACTGGACTGCACACAGTGCTCTCATAATTCATGATAGTGAGATCTGTATTGAAAGCCGGTTGTATGTCACTACAAAATTTGAAAATTGTAAAAATGTCACAAACAAATTTATCATAATGTCACTATCGACGTCCAATTTCGATACATAAAAGTGATTGATAGTTATATTTTGACAATTCTTTTTTAGTGGTATTTTGACAATTTTAAAATTTTGTAATGACAAAAAATCAAATTTCTTGTATTGAAAAATCCAATCCCAACCAGAATTATAAGCATGTTTTTTGCATTTTGATTTATTTATAAAATTGCTCTTTATATATATATATAGAGAGAGAGAGAGAGTTATGCTAAAGTACTTTACAAAGCATCAATAGTCATATACTTTAGGTTTGTATCTCGAGATACAAAGTGCAAATAACTGATCGAGATCGTTGAAAATGTTCTCCATACTAACATCAATTTGAAAATCAAATTTTACATTTTTTAACTTTTTACTATTTTATGGATGAGTGCAAAGTTGGTTAAATTGAAAGTTTGTAAATCGTTATATTAATGAATTTTCCAACTATCCGATAAAATAGTAAACAAAAATTCAAAAAATATAAAATTTGGTCTCCAAATAGATGTTAGTATGTAGAACATTTTCAACGGTCTTGATTGGCCGTTTGCACTCTGTATCTCGAGATACGAGCCTAAAGTATATGATTGTTGGGTGCTTTATAAAATATTTTAGCACAATTATATATATATATATATATATATATATATATATAATAAATCTTTGTTGGAAAGAAATCATTTAACTACAATCTTAAAAAAATTGCTTCTCAATTTTTTATGGATTTAATTTTGATCAAGTAAAAAATTATTGTTTATATTTTCCTTTTGAAAAGTTGTAGCAACCATGAAAAAAGAAATGAATAATACCCTTTCTTATAAAAGAAAATTAACAAGAACTTTGACAATTGATGAAGCAATTGAACAACGCGAGCCACGAGGTTTATTTAGTAGGGAGAAATCACCTAACAAATGGGATTTTTTTTATGATTTTGATGACATATCAGAAAAATAATAAAATTGAATATTAATAAGTAGATTCACGGCCATGTGAACAGTGAACGTCTAGCACATATGATGCTGGATCTGTGAAAAGAGATATTTAAAAGTAATAAATATTGGAGGTAATAAAACTATTTATTTAAAAAAAATATAGGTATGTAATTAAACATATCAATAATCTAACAATTAAGTTCACGCAATTATAGTATGAGTAAAATTATGGTGCTTGCGCAAGTACATGCTATGTTGTGCTTGCGATCACATATCTCGAATTTCGAAATGCAAACAAACGACCTGAATCGCTGAAAATGTGGTTGGTACTAAAATATACTTAGAGACCAAAACTTTGAATTTTAAAAAAATTTATATTATTTTATTAGATGGATGAAAAATACATTGATCTAACAATTGCAGACCTCATCAATTGAGTGACTTTTTAACTTATTCGATGGAATAGTAAAAGTTTCTAAAAAATAAATGTAGTCGCAAGTACGGTAATCAGGTACTTGCGCAAGCATCGTGGTTTCACTCGTATAATATTGTCTAATGATGCATCTAGAATTTTAGTTTCGTACAAGCAACTTGATGTAAGGTATAATATTGTCTAATAATTTTATTTCCAACTTAAATCTCAATTTCGCCCTGCTCCCTGCTCTCTCCTCTCTGATGGCAGTGCATCTATACAGATTCAACTACCATTTCGCCCCAGCAACATGTTGAAGACGAAGTAGCGAAACATGGTTGCAACAATGACCCAACCGACGATTATGCCGGAATGAAACTAGGCAATAACCTCTTGTTCGAAGCACAAGTTGAACTTGGTAAAATTTTATTTCCAACTTTGAAGTGTCAAATGAACAATTTCACAACTTTTTAAGGTACATCTGTATGAACAGTTCTAAGTTTGAGAGGAACTTTGAAAGGAATGCAACGCGATCTGTTATTTCTCTCTAGTATTTAATATATCTCTTATGTATCTCTCAAAGTTACAATTAAACTTATTTGACCGGTAAGTTTATTTTTTCTAGAGTTGATTACATATTAAGATCAAAAGAAAAAAATATACCGTCTATATTTTCGATGTTTAACTAAAAGTACAAGTAATTCACATAAAGAACGGGCTCTATATAAAAGGATATACATAATTTATACTTTATGATTTTATCCAAACAAGTCAATTATTTACAAATTGACCTCTGTATAAGGTAAAATTATTATTTACACATTTTTTTCAATTAAAATAACCAAACGGTGACCAATGCTTGGTCAATCTAAGAGTACTGAGTATATGTATATATTCAGTCACCAGTTTACCAATATTGAATTTATTTGTCACGTTGATAAGTTGGTAAGTGTTTCTATATTAGCGCCATGAAAAAAGAATTACCTTTTAGAATTAGCGAAGAATATAATCTTTCACAATGGAGAGGATGGATACATACCAACTTATCACTTATGCAGCTATAGAATAATTGCAAAGTTTATATGATATATTTTATAGACAATTGCCAAATTGCCGAAATCACAATCACCGCATAGAATGAAGCGTAAATATCTGCTAAGAATGAACCTTAATTTGAAGCCATTTATGGTTTATACCTTTTGATCTATTTAAATACGGAACTTTATACCAATTTAAATTTATATATAATTCATACTTATGATCGATTTCATTCTGGTTGAATGCGTCCTTGTTAACTAATAAGTGGGGAACAGAGATTTTTTTCCAACAAGCCAAATTATCTCTTACAAGAATCAGTGCCAAGTCGCAAGAAACTTCCACTCGTACAGTTCCCAGAAAAATGTTTAGTATGTGACATCTGTCCAAAAATATGTCTGAATCTGCAACCATTTACATCACAGTTGCTTATGTACAAACTAACACATTTCAATTTACAGATGGAAGTACCAAATTCAGTTGTACAACTGAGTATCAACATAGATGAATATAATAACGAAGCAAAGATAACACCTCCCTGTAAAGCCACGTAAAAAGAACATCAATTACCAGTTTACCACAATTTTGTGGGAAAAAATTCAAAGACTTGCAGCTCGGTGTTTAAGGGTAGCAAAGTAGCAAATATTTATTCTTTGGCAATCCACCAGTGAGCATTAACTAAACAAGAAATTTTGTGAATGAGCAAAACTATCTATTTCACATTTGAAATGAGAACAAAAATAGAAGTCAAAACAAGAAAACAACATAGCATTTTCTATATGACCTTTTATGTTTTTACAAGTGTTCTCTACCGTCCAATAGACCATCCTCTCTCACCGAGAAATTCACGGACCCTTAAAGCTACTTCAACTGCGTCATTTAAAGGTGGATAGCTCCAGCTATTTGAAATCTGAAAAAAAAAACATGAAAACACATATTTACGGATAAAATAATATGATAACAAAACAAAATGAGGAAAAGGAGCTAGAAGGCCATACATCTTCTAAGCCAGTGAAAGGACGAACAACTCCTCTTTCACGGAGGTTCTTGTGGAAGTCTGTGAACTTCCATTTGCAATGCTCAGTTCCTATTACATAAACAGGTTTTCTACAGGAAAGAGATTTCAAGATGTAAGAACAAATGTAATTGGAATTCACAAGAGGAGTGAATTAGAGGGTGTAGGAGAAGATACCCAGTACTGCAAGCCTCACTTAACATACTGATAGAGTCAGCGGTGATTACAAATGCATCACCCCATGCAAGATGACCCATGTGGGGGTTTGGATCTGCCATTCCAAATGCAATTTAAAGAATTAAAAATCACCAATATCTACACCTCAGCAAATAAAAATTCAAGTAGATAAATATAGTTATATACTTCTACTGCTGCAAGTTACCTTGCCCGTCCCAGATATATATCTTGGGGTGATTACCGAGCTCTTTTATTACAATATCTGACACCTGAGTAACAACACAAATCAACAACAGTCACAAATTCTATGAGTTTGTCACCAATTTGCACAGAAGAATTTTTCATACAGATGTAAAGGAGACCTCCTTGTACCTTGTTTGGAGTTCTTCTAGAGAATGAGATTCTGACGGTTCCACAAGTTTTAACGGCATTTTGTAGTGATGCCACCAGCTGCTTAGCAAGATCAGCTCCATACTTGCAGTTCTCTGATACATTAGTCAAAGGTCAAAGCATGTCAAATACTGTGTGAATTAACCCTACTTCCAAAAGCAAGAAACAGAGAGGATGAGTTGAATGAATTACTTGTGGGCCCTCCAATGTTGACAATGAGCAAGGGTTTAGGAAGGGGGGCAAGTTCGTCATGCCAGGCTGAAGCAGCTACGCGTAGAGCAACAGGATCTGCCTGATGCAGTGCTCCTACCGTCAGAACCTTAATCATTTTGCATAGTTTACGTCCGTGAGTGACAAAAGAAGAACTCATTGAATATATCAAATTAATTTGTTATGTGATACATATAGTAAGAGATGTACCACATTTCTTCCAGGGGGTTCCTGTGGGGTCACCCATCTTCTGAGAAGTCGAGGGATTTCTTTCTGTCCACTAGCTGTCAGTGGATAATAGTCATGCCGAGGAGTTACAACCAGGTCAAATCTGTCGAGTTTTGTCCTTGGATGTTGTATCTAAATTAGTAAAAGAAAATACAAAACTGATAAGATGAGTACCTGGAAGAATTATCCCACTATAAATGTGAAGACCCAAGCATAAGCAAGCAGCATTCATAAGGACAAAAGAAGTGAACATGCAATTGCTAACCAGTTGCCCCATAGTTGCATTCAAATTAGTAGCCATACCAAATGAGATGAATAACAGTAAGATATTCCTGCCTCTGAACTCGGTGGGTGACAACTATGCATTGATCATCATCCCACGTGATAATCAACAGCAATAGTAATATGTAACCATATTCACTACTATTTCAGTTTGCATGTTCTGAGTACTTATTATATACTTACTGATATGGCAAATTTCATCGACTTTACTGTCACTACATATGCATTAATTTTTTTTCTGTATGGGCATTAGATTAGATAAACAGAATTTTCTAGTATAGTGCAACAACAATCCCCTTACTATTTGTTACCAATCATAACAACTATTAATTTAATTTCACCATTACCAGCAACCCACCTTAGTGGTCATGAAACTACAAGTAGGATAACACAAGGAGTATCAATAATCTAATTTTATTCGATATGAACGGAACCTAAATAAATTCTATCTTGATGGGAACAGTTGGTGATATAAATAGAAAACTTCCCTACACTAGCCACTTGAATCTTGAGAGTCAGTAGTAGGACATGATAAGTACAATCCTATAGACAACAGCAGTAGAATCTAGGATTATAATTAATGTACCTGGATGACAAACACATTCTCGGGTGCTAGACGCCTGATAGAACTAGATATTGACACACTGTCCCTTCCACATGCAACCACCAAGGTGGGGCCCTCCCTGGAATCAAGCAAACGCTACTTAAACCATGCCCTCGACACAACACCAGAGCACAGAGCATAAGCACGCACCCACACGCATAAGTACAAATATATAAATGTAAGAGAAAGAGGGCTTACTTGTCGAAAGTTTCACGAGCGAAGGTCGCAATCTTTCTAGAATCAGCTTCTAAGATAGATGACAGACCAATTGACCCACTAGTATGAAATGTGGAAGGCACGACTCTCTTCCCTTGGAGTACCAAACCAACTCTTGATCCACCCAATAACTGCCGAAGAATGTGGTATACTATTTTATGTAAAGAGAGAGGCAACCAGTGCAGCCACTCGTTAATTCCTCCACTCGGTCTAGTCACGCGCTATATCAAAGAAGTTCTTAATTATTATCTCGCAAACACCAAAAGAAACATCTTAAATAAATGAATAGAATACACAAAAGGTACATTCTGTATCGACTATTTGTAATTGTTCCTAAAGTTCACAATTCCCGCCTTGGTCTAACTCTAACAGTTCATACCATCTTGGCTACCAGAGTCCAAGTTATAACTCATTCCACAAGGGCAAAGGGCAAATTTTCTATTCATATTTTTTAGTCATGACAATTGGAGCACATCAGAAAGACAAACTCTACAAGATATTAGAAATAGATAAAAATTGAGCAGAATAAGTGTTATTCATTCCAAAGAAGTTATATTGGAAATAAAAATATAAGAATACAGATAAAAGAAGGTGCTCCAATAACAGATAAATATACATTTTTTTTAAGAGAGACGAGAATGAGAGACTTTTTATCGTATTATTTCTCATTGTTGCGTTCTGGTACAGTTTGGCTACATATTATCCCTATTTATAGTACTCTTAAGAATATTCATCCTTATCTTATAACACAATTCATCCTTATCCTACATCACAACATTCTCATCTTTGGAAACTTCATCTAAGTACAACATTGTTTTATACTTCTCTGGTTACAATCCATTTCATAAATATGGTTCTTTCACACACAAGAGGTAGAAAGGTGAAACATCTATTTTTAATTATTTCAAAACACTAACCATGTTCACCTTGTATTATACACTAATATTAGTCTGGGTATGAAAGAGGTCTGTGTGTGAAAGAGATTTATCTATGAAATGGATTCTATCCAGAAGCATATAATGAATGTCGTACTAAAGATAAGATGAGAATGTTGTGTTGTAGGATAATGGTGAACTGTGCTGCAGGATAAGAATCAGTATTCTTAAGAGTACTATAAATACAGGTGGCATGTAGCCGTATTATAATACACGGAACACAACAAGACGTTATCAGTACTATAAAATTTCTGTATCTTTACATTTTATTGGAGCACCTTCTTTTACAACAACTGATAAACACAAGATTTCACAAACAATAAGAACTATACCAGTTCAATTATGGTTACAACAGGAAAAGTTTTAACAGAAAATATCGTTTCAATTACTATAGGGAAACTATTGCAAGACCTCCCTGACTAATCAAACACTATTTCATAAAAAAAGATACGGATTTTAACAAGCAATGGGGAGAATAATATAGTTTTACCAATATCTAAGCCCTGTGTGCAACCTTAAAACTGTTACTGAACCCAAATAAATTTGTAGTAACCAAATCTGTCTGAAGTCTTAACACAGTACTACCAGTCTACCACAGAGCTGATATTTTCTGGGGTCAAATAGTAACAATCAAACCACCTAAAGCAAACAAACAGAAGTGGAACAGAGAACTTACATAGATAGTTTGTCTATCAGATAGACCCAGTGCTCGAACCAATCCCAGACACTGGCTCTCAGCTCCGGCGAACCCATTTCCAATCACAACCGCTCGTCTGACAACATTCAAGCCGCCTTCGAATATCTCCGGCATACCCGCCGCCCCGCTTGGTGGCTCCGGGAGTCTTATGGGTCTCATTTCCTCGTCTCTTTCCTGGTAGATGTAAATTCGAGGCAATTCTTCGTTTTTTTTTTCTAGATTGAAACCCCTAGCATCCGCTTAGGGTTTGGGAAATACGAAATCGATTTTCTTTTAGATCGATTGCTTAAGTGCAGCTGATCGCCCCGAAAGGAAATCGAGTTTCGATTTTATTTTTTATTTAATTTGTTTATTTTTCCTACCCTTCTGAATTTTAGTTTCACGGCTGCTTTTTGTGGTGGCGAGAAGAACAGAAGAGAAGTGTTGAGACTCGGTATCACTTTTGCTTGAATCTAAAGCACTGATTTACGTAAGACCGATAAGCAACTATGTGGTACAACAAGGAGAGCGGAGTTTCAGACGTTGTGATCCAGGTGTATGTAATTTAATTATTCGTTGATGGGATCCACAATGGCTTGGGCAAGACGGAGTACTCTGCACTCGTTTTTGGGTGCTGTGTCGGGCTCTTAACGAACGTGACTTTTCATGAATAAAATTGATTGGACATTATTGAATATTTATGAAATTGATTATTTTTTTGTCTTGATTAAAATTCAGTCCAAATCTAATTGTTAAAACTGATCAACTAAATTAATTGTGGACAAATTATGATCAAATCGTGAACTAACTGTGGACAAATTGGACAAATTGTGGACTCAATATGGAATTAAATGAAAATATGTTCAAATATCTCAATAGATCAATCAAGTTCCAGCTTTCTATTTCACATAGAGAGAACTAAGTTATTCGCACAAAGAAACCTAAGTTATTCAATACAATGATGAAAGAGTTTTCATTTAAAGAGAATTGTGCACTGTGATGTCTAAAATAAGATTCATATGGTTAGCTTATGGACAAATAGTGGACATTATTCGGTTATAAAATGAATTGGACATGGTATGAACATGAGTAGGTAATCATGGACTTAATTTGATCATGGGCTCCAACTCCTCATCAACGGGCTGAGCTGGACATGGACTGGAACCCATCCATTAGCAGCCTTATTTGTCGGTAAATTTGAATTGTTAGATTAGATTTAGATGATTGATCGTTAATTATATAATTTAGAAATTATTGTATTATAAATTAGACTCATTCAAAATTAATCGGACGGTCTATATTTTAGAAGTGCTCTCTGCACTTCTGAAAATAATGCAGAGGATTTCGTTCCTGAGTGCTTGCTCGCCTACTCGAAGGCAAGAGGGGTGCTAGAAAGTCATGCGGTGACCTGTTCGGCTATTTTCCACATAGGTGGGAAATCGAAAATTTGCTCTGAGCAATTTTTTTCTCCCATTTTTCAATTTGTATTGATTTATTACAATGTTATACAACGTTATAACAATCCTTGTTGTTTTTGGCTGATTTAGACTCAATTTCATTGATTCAAATTATTTTAAACTCAAATAAAATAAATCTAGCATCTAAATGTCTTGAGATCTTCATGCTTGATTGTCTTGAGCTTCAATTGGCCATAACGTTTTGACTCGTAACTTCGATTTTGACGTTCTTCGTGGTGTAAAAAAACTACGAGAATAATTCAAGATTAAGAAGATCATTAGTCGTATTTTTGTCCCTTGTCGTATGCTTTTTATTCGGCAAAAATATTATAAATATTTTCTTATCGACATTGGGAATAAAAAAAGTGGGCTCAGTAGGTTCAAATAGTATTTTTTTAGTTCAATTTTCATTTCTCATTTCACTCTTGAATTACCTTCGAACGGACCCTTAATTTTAAAAATTCATTTGAGTATTTTCAGTTGAGGTTTGATTATATGATGCCTCTGGACTATTAAATTAAAAGCTATTTTTATTATTTTTCAGTCAAATATATATATATATATATATATATATATATATTACAGAAGTTAATTAGAAGAAGAAAATAATAATAAAAACATCTTGGTTCAGGTTTGGTTAAGTAGTGCACAAGAGTGGAGGCCGATATGGCGCCCGCCATCAGATTCTTGCGATCCGCCATTTCGTTGGGAGAGAGCGAAAGTTCAAGTGCATGAAAAATGACTAAGTCCTTAGAGGTGCGGCCACCAAGATGGCGACCCACCATCTCCATCTTGCAGCCCGTCATTGCTCCAAAGGTTCATGATTTCACATTTCACATTTTTGGTTAAGTATTGAGCTCTCCTCTGATGTTGCACACCGCAACAATTTTGTTGCGGTCCGCACCTCTGATTTTCTGATGCACAACGATACTTATTTTCATCATAATTTTTTCATCCGAACTTCGATTTTTTCAATTCAAAGTATGTTGTGAAGCTAAGAGCAAGCTCTACAACTTTAGCACAAAACTTTGAAATTCTTTTATGTCACACCCTAGAAATAATGACAAGCTTAAGGGTGTTAATCCCGCCACGTGTACTTGATTTTAAGTACACGAAAGGCTTAGTTGACCACTTGAAATACAAGTAAGAATAGTTTATTATACTTTATTGAAGGAAAAGCACATTTCACACACAATACATGAACATCCAACAAATACATATATATTAATCCAACGTATGGACACAAGGTTTACAGCGGAAGCAAAACAAAAGTAAAATACATACTAAAGAGTACGATCCCATCAAAGGATGTGGGACCGACCCTAGCTAACCTACTACACACTAATCCTAACAATAGGAATAAAAGAAAACAAATGGATTGATCCTCAAAACGGAAGACGCTGGGGACTCCATCCTAACGCTCTCCTCTGGACAGCAAAAGAACTCCTGCACCTTACCTGGACCCCACAACCAACCGTGGAACGTGAGTAAATTATAAAAATTTACTCAGTGTGGATTAAGGTCCAGCCTTTGGGATTATATCTGATTCAAAGTTGGACCATTCACATTTACTGAGATTTAACTATAATTAAATTACTACACATATATGTGCATTAGTTAACCATTTCACATTTTTCACAATGAGTCTATCCAAAAGACGATACGAGAAAGAAACCCAAAAATATCATGAGGAATAATAGTATATATATATAGGTAGTAAGAATAATATCAAGGCTCCCAAACAAGAAACGATTTGTCAAATTAGAAAACCCCGGGTGTAGGATTCGCCCCCTCAGACGGGTCATAACCACAAGCCTAAGAGTTGTGTTAGGCGGGTCCCAAATCAACCACAGGCCTAACGTAATCGCTAGACGGGTCTCAGATCAACCACGGCCTAACTAAAATCTGAGTTCCAGAACGAAACGCCCTGGTAAAAGCAGAGCGGCTACAAAAAGCACACACTCGATCAAGAAGCGAACCGAGAAGCCTACCCTCACAAAAAGAAACTAATAAATACAACTCTCGGTCTCAGCCGTCATACGGAAATAAGGAACCGACTACCTGTTTGAATAATAATAAAAAGGGAACTCCTTGTACTAGTTAAAGCCAAGGGGAGGCCCAGATTTCCCCGTTACTTACTAAGAGTTAATAGGGGAACCCCTTCGAATATTTAGAGATCTCAAATATCGGCTAATAGAAATATATAAAGAACGAAATAGCTCCAATACTCCACATATGACACGCATACTCTAAACTGAGAAACCGAACCTTAATCACTCAAAGAGGATTTATTATAATACTAGATAATAAGGATTTTGAGAATAAAACTCTCTAACTGGCACTACGAGTCATCAAGATCATCGTTGGTGAGGATTAGTCGAATGTCCTTAAGGACATCCCGTTGAGAATATCCCATGGGCTATGTCAGACATCATGACACATACTCCCTCCACGATGCCCTCAGACTACATCCAATCTAAAACTCACCGGCCCGACTCTCATCACTCCCGACGAGTATAGATATATAATACTTATACGCATCTACCTATAAGTAGTCTAATAGCCTATACGATCCGTATATCGGATCTTACGTGCAATATGAATGCAGGTGACATGCAATGCAGGTTGGTCTCAAATAATGGTACAAATACCAGCATGTAAGTATGGCAGTTCAAGTCTATGGGCCTGATTAATTAATGTTGGTAGTTTGGTACCGCAATTCAGTTTAGGTAAGTCCGGTAGGTCCTATTAAAAGAGAAAGGAATATAATCCCCAAGAATCCACACCTGGAATGAAGCGTGAGCTACTCTAACGGAGGGTCCGCTGCGTCCACGCTGACCTCAGCGTCGTATGCAGCTGTGTCAGTCTCGTCCCCCGTGTGTGGGTCCGAGTAGGGATATGCCATAAGCCCCTAGCCCCTGGCCCGGCCCCTGTAAAGCCCCTGTCAGACCCGGCCCTGATCCGACCCTTAATAAGATTTTGAAAGGGCCGGGCCTTAGAAGGGCCGGATTCGTTCAAAAAATATAGGCCCCTATTGACCCGGCCCTTTCAAGCCCCGACCCCTTCGGCCCTGATCCGACCCTCTGCAACCCTTACCCACTCCATCCCCTCAGACCCTTATCAACCCTTTCATAATTAAAAAAAATAATAAAAAATGAGACCAAAGCCCTTATTACCCGGCCCTGATCCGGCCCTTATCCGGCCCTCTGCAGCCTCAGGGGCCTGATAAGGGTCGGGCCTTAGAGGGGCCGAGCCTATTTCCTTAGAACAAAGCCCTTATTACCCGGCCCCTATTAAGCCCTCTTTGGACCCGGCCCTTTCGTAGGCCCCTCTAGGCCCGGCCCTTGTAAAGCCCGACCCAGCCCTTTAGACTTTCACTAGGTCCGAGTCGACTAGATCTCCTATTTATTTCGAGTTTGTTTGATTAGTCGAGGGACTTGTGAAATTAAGTGACATCATATGACAAGGTAACGGCGATTGAGACGTCCTTGATGCTCCTAATTTATTTTATTCAATATTTTTACTTAATCAAGTCTTGTGTGCAGTGTCCATGCTGCATAGTGAGTGTGTGTTCAACTCACATATCTCTTTCTTCGTATTTAGTTTATGTGTTATTTTATAATGTTTTACTATTCCCATTATTAAATGTGACGTCAGGACGATAATGTACAAAATGTAAATAACAAATCATGAGGAAAGCATGTTATAAAATCAACTACTTTTAGTTGGACTTTTATTATTAACAATCAAAGAAGAAATAAAAATAGCTAAATATATATTAACCTATGTGTGTGTAGATATATTGATTATGTGCATATAGAAAAATTGATCAATATATATACTTTAAAATTAGATATTTACTTAGTCATACTTGGATGTTTTTCATATGAAATTTAGGTATACAATATACTTTATGTGATATAGAGAAATTGATCAATATATAATGTTATTTGTATAGTTATACTTAGTCCAATATGGTTGGTGGTGATTTGAGTGTGATTTATTAAATATATGTATATATATATATAGAGAAATGCTATGGTGCACCATGATGCCAAAAGAATTATGGCACTAGAAAAACTGAACCATTAGATGAGTAACCCCTGCTTTAAGATTCGTACTTTTTAAAAGTACTAAATATGACCAATCCTGAACTGTGGACCTAGAAAACTTGAAAATTTAAAGTCAGTATACCAGCTAAACCAGATTTCCTTAGAGAATTAATCTAGTTAAACTTAAGAACAAATACTCAAGAAATTTCTAAATATTTTTACGAGATACCGGAGCCGAATCTCAGCCGAGTTAGAAACTTCTTATGAACGACTGGCGTAATACCGCTAGAAGTTCAATCTACCTAGAAGCTCTAAAGGCAACCGAGACGATTGAAGAACCCGCAAGCGGCTTTCTGAAACCAGCCGAATTTGCGAAAGGAGCCACAACAGCATTGATTAAACAGAACAATACAATTATCCAACTGGTGGTCAAAATCAAGGAAGACCTTGAAGACTGCAAAACCGCAATCAGGAGACTAGAGGCAGCAAAAACCAAAGTCCCTGAAACAGAAGATCTTACGCAGTCCATAAACGAACTCCAAAAGGGCTTACATAAACTTAGCCTTGGAGAACCCAGTGAGAAAAGGGTCAAGAAACCAACCGGCCAGTTCTTTGTATTCAAAAACCCGAAGGAAATATTTGACTCAGTTAAAAACCAAAAATGAGTCAAACAAGAACTGAAACGGTGAGCAGACCAAGCATATATGGCAGAGATAACAACCAAAACCCTACAATCGAAGACCAGATAAGAGGCTACAGGCTAGGAAGCCGCATAGCGTTTGAAGCGCAGAGAAGAATGCCGGGAAGAAGGCATTACAGAAGGAGTCTGGAGTCCCAACTAAATCCAGACGTTAAGCTCAACCATTCACAGTACAGAAGGGCTCAACAAGTTCCAGCTGAGACCTTATACCAGGCTGGATGGTCTGAACGAAATCATCGAGTATACCAACACTACTCAGATGAAAGATTATTAGTTACAGATGGAGCTCAGGTGGAGCTACCATTTATCTCGCAACAAAGCTACAACCAGTTGGTACAAGAAGGGTTGCAGCATCTGCATATAGGTCTTGTGATGATAAGACTATATGCACTCCACAGGAGAAATGCTGGGGTAAACGCCCTAGTAGTTTTAAGAGACACAAGATGGTCTGATGATCGGGCCATAATCAGTTCTATGGAAATAGACCTGACAGGCGGTACGCAACTGGCGTATACAGCGCCAGACATGACCTTAAGTGTTCATGATTTCAACAACCACATCCAAATCGTTATACAGACTCATGGCTACGATGGATGGCAAGGAGGAGAGAGTAATTTACTGCTCTCAAGGTCGTTGATAGGAAGGCTATCAAATACAAGCCACACAAACTTCAGATACAATGTGGAGAGAGTGGCAGAACACCTGGCAAGTAGAGGGATTCGAGCAATTCCAGGCCAGATGAGGTCAACTGAGGAGCTAAGAGGCAGGCAATGGATAATACGGCCAGCAACAGCACCAGCCGTACATAATCCTCAGATAGCAAGGATAAGGACCAGAACTGATGGGTCCTTGGCAGTAAGATTTGGCGGATATTCATCAACCGCGCCGCCAGAAGAAGTGATAATAGGCCAAGCTGATGAAGAGGTCCTAGGTGAGGAATCAGTCCTAATGATGTTTTGTGATTGGCACGAGTCACAGGATGAAGATGAAGATAATGATGAACTCGAGATGTTGCAATTATTGGCAGCATTACCTAGAGAAAAGCAGTCGGCTGAAGAAGATGCCGGACCAATCTGGGATGAATACAATGATTCCAGTGAAGAAGAATGGGTAAACCCATTCTCTCAGAAGGATGGAAGGGAGGAAGTCAAAACCGAAACCATTCTAGCAGCGATGGAATATCCATTGCTCAAAAACCTTGATTCAAAAATTGAAACAATTCTTTCAACCCAATCCACAGCAACTGGACCTAGCAGACCGCAAGAGCCAATGATGGGACCCCCAATGTACCCACCAGGGAGTCTAAGACAAAACCATCAACAACTCGATGTCCCAGAAATAAGAGATAGAGTTAATAGATTCAAAGGAGGGTTTGCACAACAAAGCAACGAAAGGTTCAACCTTCCTTCAGCGCAAGCAAACCAAGGCGCTATGCTCGTATTGCCTGAGGATATAGGGCAGTACAGTGATGTGATTTCCAGGTGGGAGTCAATCACCCTAAACCTTGTTAACGAAAGAAACTGAGCTGATAATAAAAGCAAGGTCATTTACATTGAGAATCTACTGGGAGAGGTAGAGAAAAAGACGTGGATACAATGGCGAATGGCGTATCCCCAAGAATATGAAGAATTGGTGAATATTGCCGATGATCCACAGAATGTTATTTCCCAGGTTAGAAGGATAATCCTACTTGAGGACCCTTACCAGGGTTCGACAGTAGAGCAAGATCAAGCATACAATGATCTTGAGAGATTAGCATGCAATAACATGAAGGACCTATTTGACTACATGAATGATTATAAGGTCCTAGCAGCCAAGTCAGGACGTATGTATATTAGTCCTGAGCTCTCTGAGAAATTTTTCAGAAAGATGCCCCCTCTAATCGGAAAAGAATTAGAAAGAGCGTACATAGAGAAGTACCCGGGGAGCACTGTCGGAGTACTGCCAAGAATTAACTTTTCATACCAGTACCTGGCAGAATCATGCAAGAGAGCAGCGCTACAAAGAAGTTTGAAAGATCTATCCTTTTGTAGCAAAATCCCAATTCCAGGCTACTACCAGAAGAATAAGAAATATGGGATCAGAAAAGCAAAAACCTATCGCGGAAAACCACATGAATCTCACATAAGAGTATTCAAGAGAAAGAACGCGGACAAGGTGAGAAAATGCAAATGCTTTATTTGTGGTGAAGAAGGTCACTTCGCCAGAGACTGCAGAAGAAAACAAGGCAACATTGCAAGGGCTGCAATTGTTGAGAACCTTGACCTAGATGATGACTGGGATATCTTGTCTGTTGACCAAAACGAACCGGATAGTGACGCTATATGCTCACTTTCGGAGGGTGAGGTTGGCAACGCAAGAACAGTTATCATGGAACTTGGAGATACACCGTTTGAATCAATCTTTATGCTCCAAGAAGAAACGCCATCATGGCGAAAGCAACCAAACCTACCTACTGAAATGAGGAATTGTGAACATTCATGGGAGGATAATGGTGAAATACCACGAGGTTGCGAAAGGTGTAACTGTTGTCTAGAGACGACGAATAGCAAAATGAGGGCGCACTGTGCAAAATGCAAGATGACTGTGTGTCCCATGTGTTCAAGGTTTGTATTAGGAAGAAAAATCATGATAAGGATACAAAATCTAAGTCCTTATGATAGCAAGGATGAGCTTATCAATGAGCTTTTAAGCTATATCCAGTATCTCCTAGCCGAAAACGCAAGATTGAAGGATCAATTGTTGGAGAATGAGCTAGTAGCAGACATGACCAAGATGGATATAAAAGGCAAGCGTAAGGTGGTGGGAGAAGTAGAAATCGATTCAGATGATAGTGATGAATCCCCACCAAATGTGGCATTTCCCAAGAGGGCCAATCCAAATCAGAACCTTATAATAAAAGAGATGGCCAATAAACTCTCCGATGACGAGATAAATACTGCAGTCCCAGATCCTAGAAAAGGAAGAAGGGTAATCAACAGGTTGTACAACATTGAACTGCAGATAGAAATACCAGGGGTAAATCCTTTTAAAATTCAGGCGATATTAGATACAGGCGCTACGGTGTGCTGTGTAAACCAAGAATTTATACCCCCTGAGGCTTTGGAGCCAAGTCTATACCCTATACAGATAAATGGGGTAAACTCTCAGCAAATCGCAAACCTGAAACTGAAGAATGGGCAGATGTCTATTGAAGACAACAAATTCAGAATCCCATTTACATATGCATTCCCGATGGGCAAGGAAGGAGGTGTCCAAATGCTAATTGGATGCAATTTCATCAGAGCAATGCAAGGTGGACTGAGAATCGAAGGGCAGATGGTTACATTTTACAAAAATGTAACAACAATAACCACCAGGGCAGATGCTGAGATCATTTCTCAGGCAGCAGTGAAAGAACTTGACCTATCTGAGCTTGAATACATAGAGGTCAAAGAAGCTGTTGCCTATAACTGTGGTGATGAGTCACCATGGTTCAAGAATAAATTCAGAGACCTGCTAAGAAGACTGAGGGAGCAGGGCTATATTGGTGATAACCCGGTTAAACATTGGGCGAAAAATCAAATAACATGCAAACTGGATATCATAAACCCAGATATCACAATACAAGACAAACCCTTAAAGCATGTTACCCCGGCTATGAAGGAACAATTTGACAGGCATGTGCAAGCATTACTGAAAATTGGGGTAATCCAATCAAGCACAAGCAGACATAGAACCATGGCCATAATGGTAAATTCGGGTACAACCATAGACCCGGTTACAAAGAAAGAGGTCAAAGGGAAGGAGCGGATGGTCTTTAATTACCGCACCCTCAATGACAACACACACAAAGACCAGTACAGTCTACCAGGCATTAACACCATCCTGAAGAAGATTGGCAACAGCAAGATATTCTCGAAATTCGACCTAAAAAGCGGATTTCATCAAGTTGTCATGGATCCAGAGTCAATACCCTGGACGGCATTTGTGGTACCTGGGGGACTCTATGAATGGTTAGTCATGCCATTTGGCCTGAAAAATGCACCAGCGGTATTTCAAAGGAAGATGGACAACTGCTTTAAAGGTACAGAGGATTTTATAGCAGTTTACATTGATGATATCCTCATTTTCTCAGAAACAGAAGAACAACACGCAACACATCTGAGTAAAATGTTGGAGATATGTGAAAAATGGGGACTGGTGCTATCTCCTACTAAGATGAAAATCGCGGTAAAGGAGATTGAATTCCTTGGGGCAGTAATCGGTGAAAGTAAAATCAAACTTCAGCCCCATATAATCAAGAAAATAGTTCAGTTTGACAACGAAAAGATGAAGGAGAAAGCTGGGCTCAGATCCTGGCTGGGAATACTGAACTATGCGAGAAGCTACATTCCTAATCTGGGAACTCTCCTTGGGCCATTATACTCCAAAACAAGTCCTCATGGAGACAAGAGGATAAAACCCTCTGATTATCAGCTCATCAGCAAGATAAAAGAGCTGGTACAAAATCTTCCTGATCTTGAATTACCACCTCCTGGATCCTATATTGTTCTTGAAACAGATGGGTGTATGGAAGGATGGGGCGGTGTTTGTAAGTGGAAGAAGAAGAAGAATGATCCCAGGAATACAGAACGGGTTTGTGCTTATGCCAGTGGGAAATTCTCGGTAATAAAATCAACAATAGACGCTGAAATCCATGCATGTATGGAGACGATGAAAGCCCTCAAGATTCACTATCTAGATCAACAAGAAATAACCCTTAGAACAGACTGTCAAGCTATCATCAGCTTCTACAACAAATCAGCGCAGAACAAACCGTCCAGAGTCAGATGGATTAACTTTGTTGATTTTATAACTGTTACAGGAGTACAAGTCAATCTTGAGCACATTGATGGCAAACTAAACGTACTCGCTGATGCACTTTCAAGATTAACTGCTAATATGGTTTATACCAGAAGCAGTGAAATAACTGACGCATGTCTGAAAAATCTTGAAGAAGTAATTGGGGAAGTAACCCAGGCACCAAACAAGGAAGTTTTCATAAACTTGTGCCAACTAATAGAAAAGATTTCTTTTCTATTAGAAAGAAATTGAATAATTTGATTGCGGAAGTGGTGGACCGCAGAAACAAACCATCACATTTATCTAATAAGTGTGTTATCTTATTTTTTAGTTTTTACAGGAAAATGGAAGGACTCAGGAGAATCATAATAAGTGAACCACGAAGGGTCAGGGAAGCATTTAACAAAGCAGAAGCTTGGGAAGCACTGTGTGGGCAAAATGCTCCATTAGCCCGATACTCGCATACAACAGAAGACACCTTTGTATGTTACCCAAGAAGCATTGAAGAAGAAAACGCTATGACTAGCAGATTATCCGATCTGTACAAAGAACAAGCCTGTAAAACTTGCATACAAGTAGAAATACTTATTGCCATGAAGTATCTCCAGAAAACAAGGCTTGAGTCAATAGCAACAAAAGACAATTGGGCGAGTGACATGTTAGGAAGGGTGGATGCTAGCATACAGGCACTCATCCAATGCCACGACACACTGATAGGAAGGGTGGACCCCCAATGTACACACCGGACAAAGGTTGAACCTTTCGTTGCTTTGTTGTGCAAACCCTCCTTTGAATCTATTAACTCTATCTCTTATTTCTGGGACATCGAGTTGTTGATGGTTTTGTCTTAGACTCCCTGGTGGGTACATTGGGGGTCCCATCATTGGCTCTTGCGGTCTGCTAGGTCCAGTTGCTGTGGATTGGGTTGAAAGAATTGTTTCAATTTTTGAATCAAGGTTTTTGAGCAATGGATATTCCATCGCTGCTAGAATGGTTTCGGTTTTGACTTCCTCCCTTCCATCCTTCTGAGAGAATGGGTTTACCCATTCTTCTTCACTGGAATCATTGTATTCATCCCAGATTGGTCCGGCATCTTCTTCAGCCGACTGCTTTTCTCTAGGTAATGCTGCCAATAATTGCAACATCTCGAGTTCATCATTATCTTCATCTTCATCCTGTGACTCGTGCCAATCACAAAACATCATTAGGACTGATTCCTCACCTAGGACCTCTTCATCAGCTTGGCCTATTATCACTTCTTCTGGCGGCGCGGTTGATGAATATCCGCCAAATCTTACTGCCAAGGACCCATCAGTTCTGGTCCTTATCCTTGCTATCTGAGGATTATGTACGGCTGGTGCTGTTGCTGGCCGTATTATCCATTGCCTGCCTCTTAGCTCCTCAGTTGACCTCATCTGGCCTGGAATTGCTCGAATCCCTCTACTTGCCAGGTGTTCTGCCACTCTCTCCACATTGTATCTGAAGTTTGTGTGGCTTGTATTTGATAGCCTTCCTATCAACGACCTTGAGAGCAGTAAATTACTCTCTCCTCCTTGCCATCCATCGTAGCCATGAGTCTGTATAACGATTTGGATGTGGTTGTTGAAATCATGAACACTTAAGGTCATGTCTGGCGCTGTATACGCCAGTTGCGTACCGCCTGTCAGGTCTATTTCCATAGAACTGATTATGGCCCGATCATCAGACCATCTTGTGTCTCTTAAAACTACTAGGGCGTTTACCCCAGCGTTTCTCCTGTGGAGTGCATATAGTCTTATCATCACAAGACCTATATGCAGATGCTGCAACCCTTCTTGTACCAACTGGTTGTAGCTTTGTTGCAAGATAAATGGTAGCTCCACCTGAGCTCCATCTGTAACTAATAATCTTTCATCTGAGTAGTGTTGGTATACTCGATGATTTCGTTCAGACCATCCAGCCTGGTATAAGGTCTCAGCTGGAACTTGTTGAGCCCTTCTGTACTGTGAATGGTTGAGCTCAACGTCTGGATTTAGTTGGGACTCCAGACTCCTTCTGTAATGCCTTCTTCCCGGCATTCTTCTCTGCGCTTCAAACGCTATGCGGCTTCCTAGCCTGTAGCCTCTTATCTGGTCTTCGATTGTAGGGTTTTGGTTGTTATCTCTGCCAGATATGCTTGGTCTGCTCACCGTTTCAGTTCTTGTTTGACTCATTTTTGGTTTTTAACTGAGTCAAATATTTCCTTCGGGTTTTTGAATACAAAGAACTGGCCGGTTGGTTTCTTGACCCTTTTCTCACTGGGTTCTCCAAGGCTAAGTTTATGTAAGCCCTTTTGGAGTTCGTTTATGGACTGCGTAAGATCTTCTGTTTCAGGGACTTTGGTTTTTGCTGCCTCTAGTCTCCTGATTGCGGTTTTGCAGTCTTCAAGGTCTTCCTTGATTTTGACCAGCAGTTGGATAATTGTATTGTTCTGTTTAATCAATGCTGTTGTGGCTCCTTTCGCAAATTCGGCTGGTTTCAGAAAGCCGCTTGCGGGTTCTTCAATCGTCTCGGTTGCCTTTAGAGCTTCTAGGTAGATTGAACTTCTAGCGGTATTACGCCAGTCGTTCATAAGAAGTTTCTAACTCGGCTGAGATTCGGCTCCGATATCTCGTAAAAATATTTAGAAATTTCTTGAGTATTTGTTCTTAAGTTTAACTAGATTAATTCTCTAAGGAAATCTGGTTTAGCTGGTATACTGACTTTAAATTTTCAAGTTTTCTAGGTCCACAGTTCAGGATTGGTCATATTTAGTACTTTTAAAAAGTACGAATCTTAAAGCAGGGGTTACTCATCTAATGGTTCAGTTTTTCTAGTGCCATAATTCTTTTGGCATCATGGTGCACCATAGCATTTCTCTATATATAAGTATATATATATGTATAAACATATAATCATATATATACTTATATACATACTCATATATATGTAATTTATTATTTGGTTAATTTATATATATATATATATGTTACACTTAGTAACACTTATAATTACTTAATTATATTGTTTAGTATTATATAACGTTTAGTTACTTAATTTATTTGTCACGCATTATTAGTAAATCAAATGTCATCGTGTCAAATATGATGTCGTACCAAGCTACTATCCTACTATATAACTGAGCCGTATATAATACGTTATATTGTTTATTGTGATAAATATAGTATAGAAAATATACATAAAAACACAAGTTGGTTAATTTTAGTTTATGTTTGGTTTATTTGTGTTAATCCTGGAGTGGGATCAGAAGTCCGTACTCGTGCGTCATAGACGAAGCTCGTGCTGCACGGACTTATGGTCGTCATTTCCCAATTTATACCTTTCTCGGTCCTTTTTCATGTGCGGGTCTAGTTACAAAATATTATGGGCCGGGCCTCTAGTTTTGTATTATCTGTATATATACCTAACTCGGTCCAAACAGGGCCCAAGCCCAAAAATATGTATAACCAATTTATTTTTCTCTAGGTTTTATCCAGCAATCTATTGTGTAGTATCTGTTAGGCCTAGAGAGCCCAAAGGACCCGCTGGCCCATTTTTTTGTTTTATTAAACAGTGTTAGGACCCGTAATTTATTTCCATAATTATTGAGGTCCAGAAAAGGCATAGAAGCCCGACACCTCATATGGGCCCAGGCCTCAATTCTGGGCCCATTATTCTCGACAAAGCACAACACAGAAAAAAAAGAGAAACAAACAATCAACACAGCAAAGCTGTGCACGCAACAATGCCATTACTGGTATGGGTCAAATACTGGTCTGGTACCAGTTCAGTTTAAGCAAGCAGATAGGGCTGGTTCAGTACTACCAGAAGTCCCGACTGGTAACCAAGAGAGACCCAAACCCCTTTTTATTTCTTCCCTGATCCAAGGCACAGTTCAAACAACAGAAGCCCCTCAAATCTTAATACAATCACAATATCGAACAAAGGTACAACATCACAAGGAGCAACAAGGAAATCAAGTTAAATAACAAAGCATCCCAGCAAAGCATCAAGTTCTTTAAAGGCTATCGTGTTTACCCGGAAGGTAAATCGTAAGGCGAGAGTCGAGTAGTGATTGAAAGTGCACCGCAACACCACCCAAGACCTCCTCCCCGCCTCCCTGCCTCTTCCCCTTTTTACTCGTTCTTAGGTCTCAAAATTTTGAAAATGGCTACAAGTCCTCAACGCATGAGTATCCAAACCGAGCAAGAGAGAGGCAAGAATGAAGGGGAAGCATTTTATAGGCAGGGTTATCGGGAGACGGGGGAGGTGCCATCGAGCAGTCGTAGGCACTCGAGTGTTTTCTGCCTTCAAAGTCAAAGAAGGAGGAAAGAGGCGCCTCTCTTCATAAAGGCGGGTGCCATCGAACAGTAGGGCACATGAGAACAAAGGTACACGAGAGGACAGCAAGGAAGCAATGGTCGGAAGAAAAGAAAAGAAAAGAAGGCATCGAGAAGTGACAGTAGGAGAAGAAAGGAAGGAAGGCATCCCAAAGAAGGAAAAGTGGAGCGGGCATTTAATGCGGGGGCAGAGTACCGAGGCAGAGAGAGAGGGTGTAGGGGAGTGGGATTTTAATGTGGGGAGAGAACGTCGGTGGGATCTCTTGTGACATCGTTCATGTGCCCCTTTGTGGTGCGCTGATTCTTGCACGACACGAACGGACCCATTGGGTTGTGTCCAGTGGCAGCACGATTACATTCACCTATTATGAGTTCAGGAACATTTTCTCGATCCTTTGTGAACAGCGGTGCTCGTTCCTTCGTGTGGCACGAGTTGTATATCTTGAGACGGATCACATAATTCGTTATACAAATTTTGTTCTTTAGAAACATTAAATTATGATTAATGTAGTAGAAAGCTTATTTAACTGTAAAATTTTGTTTGAGTTATTTATTTATATACATGCTTAAATTAATAATAATTTTATTTATTTATTTATTGAGAATGATAAGATTTGGTTGAGTAATCTTTTATAGTATTCATTAGCTGTATTATAGTTAAGTATACTTTTGATATAGAATCAGTGAAATTTTTATGATTTATGACGTGCCTCCAATCGTTGAAAAATTTCATGGGTTTTACATTTTATTTATTCTTGCACAAAAATTATACAAAAGTAGAAAAGTATCTTGAACTCGTACAAACATATGAAAATAAAACTAAAACTACAAATTTTGATTGAATTAAAAAAAACTCTAAATTATATACATATATATATATATATATAATTTGCAATTATCAAAAACCTTGGTAATATTTTTAAAATCTTCTCTTTTTACCCCTTTTTTGTTATCATTGTAATAAAATAGTTGTAATAATCCATACAAACTAAAAGGGACTAATGATAGTTCCAGCTAATTGTTTCCGGTTCAAAAGCTAAAATTTTACCATCTAGTCAAATACCGTAGCACTTCACTAAATGTTCCAACAATTAATTTGGTGCTCCGAAACATACCATGTGAAAAGTGAGTGCTTAAAAAACAGAAAAAATGTGAATCAACTTTAATAAGTTTGTTTTAGTAAAGCTCTTGCGAAAAGAAAAGAATGTCGAAGGGTTCAGGTCTAATGGAAGGTTTTGTAATTTTTCTTATTTTATATTGGATGATAAAGAAATAAATTATCGCGAAAACATTTGTACTTCCATGTCAGACGGTTCGATATATTTTGTTTTGTCTAAAATTTTGATTTAAGTTATTCAATAAATTTTATCAAAAATCTTGTAGGATATGAAACTTCATTATTTGTAGAGCTTTAATTTTTTTTTAAATAAGAACATGTCATATTTTATATTAAAGAAGACTGTTTTATATTTCTAAATAATTTGAATATTTGCATTTCGAATTGAAGTGCAAACATTTTCACAATAATTAATCTCTTGAATAAATATGCTATTTTTTTGTTGAAAATTAAAGGATAAATATAATGAATCTGTTATGGACAATTTTTAAAATACAAATCAATTATAATCATTAATTGCTATCGATAATATCATATTAATATTATTATTAATAATAATGAAATCAAATTAATTTTAATATACAGGCATAATTGCCATATAATAATGGCATAATTTCATATTTAGTCTTCAATACTTCAATATCACATATTTCTCCTTCCAAATTTCATAATTACATAATTATCCATTTAAAACACAAAAAATCATTATTATTCAAAATGATAATTAAATTTCATTATTCTCCTCCAACCTCTCGATTTTATTTCTTAACACCTCAGTTATCTCTCGTCAATTCTCTCATCTCCCTCTTCGACCCAACCAACCAATCATGATTTCCCTCCCCAATTCTCAGATTTCGTCTCCTCATCAAACCCCATGGACCTCCTCTACTTGCATCGACCACCACTCGCTCCCACATCTCCCAACCTGAACCTGATAACACCTCCTCCGAACTCGAATCCGATTTGGATACAAGTTTCATTGACTCCTTCATTGGCACATGCCTTTGCTAACTGGCTGCGACTGTTGCTCCATTCGTCAGCAAATCTCGGACACTGGATGGTGCCATTAACTCTAGGATTCTTGAGTTGTCTCGCAATTTCTCCGATTGTTCGAGCTTCAATACGAATATATCAGGTGAGCTTGAATGACTTGCTTCAGTGACCCGGTCCGATGCTCCTAACAGCCCTTCCCCAAATCTGCCTGATCTAGACTCAACCTCGTCGAAACTACTGGAGACAATGTCAATAGAGAGCTTGTAGCATGTTGTCACATCACGCATTGAAAAGCTTTCGACATGAAGAGAAAAGCAACAACGCAAATTAGATTGCTCGCGAAACACTGCTCGGACCTTCGCGAATTAGCCGGAGCAAATTACTAAACTTCTGATCTTTAAGGGAGCAATATAGGTTACCACCTAATTAATTTCTATAAATACCATGTACAGGTTATATTTGTTGGATAACGATGAAGCTTTATTATCATTTTGGATAATAATGTATGTTTGTATGTTTTAAATAGACAAATATGTAATTATAAAATTTGAAAGAAGAAATATATAATATTGTATTTTTTGAAGAGAAATAATATAATGCCTTCATTTTTTTTTTGTTTTCATTATGCATTTATGCCTTCAAAATCTACACTATTTATCATGCATATTTTTTATGCATCTAAATTTAAATCATTCATTGATTTTAATATATGATATAGATTTAAAAACATCATGAAGTAAAAAAAATTGAAACATTATATCCCTCATTTTTTAAACCTAAATATGAAATTATGCCCAAAATAATTATCAATTTGATGCTTCTCGCAAATCGCAATAAAGGGATACGTTTGGATAGCGAGGGTTTGAACTGAACCCAGAAAGTTCCAGAGTCGATGCGCGTAATTTCTCTCTAAACAAGCCTGCTACCTGTCGACCACTTGCTGCAAAGAGGAGGAGAAGAAGAAGAGGAAGAATGGAGAAGACCGGCGCCGTACGATGCCAGAGGATTGGTTGCGACGCCATGTTTACCGAAGCAGATAACCCCGACGATTCATGCCGCTATCACGCTTCCGTACGAGATCCTTTCTTTTTCCCTCTCTAACTCCGTGCAATTTTTTCCCATCCACCTCATTAGCAATTGAAAAAAATGAATTGCCTAACTTTGACGGTACTGATCTGGTCGTCCCAGAATTTCCCATAAACATTAATGATCGCTGTTTAATTACGATTACAGTTTCGATTTTATCAATATTCTTCATGGAATACGGGAGAACGTTTGGGGAATTCTTGTAATTCGTAGGCATTTTCTTGATCGTTCTTCATTTGATGCTCCTAATCAAATTGTAAAGAGCATTTAGTAGGCTGTATAAGGAGGATTTTTTAACGAACTAAATATTTGATTATGCTCAAGAATACTTGAAATGAGTTTCCTTTGCAGTCACTAGTAGTTTGTCCAGTGGCTGAGTCTACAGTTTCTGAACCCCTTATATTTTTTTTTTTTTGAAAAAAGTGGTTATACCACCAGTTTCATTGAAACTATAATGTCTAACCAGTTAAATCCAACTGTCTGGATTTTACTGGCCTCAAAGTTACAAGTGATTACCTAGTTTATAGTTCAAGAGTACTGTACCTGTATTAAAATACCGCTACTGAACCCCTTATAATTAGTCTCAGAAATTTTCCTTGATTCTGTGAGTACCTGCAGTTGGCTTCTATTTTCTAATATTTCTATTAATTGTTTCTTTACAGGGAGTAAGTGACTGTCTTTCACAATTTGATCTCGAGGTAGTTATTTTCCCCAAATAGAACAATGTAATTTTTCTAATCAGAAAATGTTTGCCAGCCAATATTTCATGATGGAATGAAAGAATGGAGCTGCTGCAAGCAAAGAAGTCATGATTTCAGCTTGTTTTTAGCTATTCCTGGGTACACACTCTCTCTCTCACTCACGTGCAACTTTTGGATGTGATAAAATGCTTAGTTTAGGTAAATATACGTTTCCATAAAACACAATCTATCAAGTATTATAGAAAATATGCAACAGATTATGGGATCTGGTATAGCAAGTGTATTATTGACTGCAGTCATGGTCGATGCTAATTCATACCATGCGTGTTTGGTTGTGCACAATTAGTATTGTAATGGTATATGGGATTGGATCAACCTAGTTATTGCTTTATAGTTGTTTCAACTAGTTATAATCAGGGGTTCAGCTTTTGTTACTGATACAATTAATTTTTTCTTTTCTTTTGAAAAGGTGCAAGACTGGAAAACATACTACAGAAAAGCCTGTTTTGGTGAAGGCAGGCCGCACAAACCCGCCAAGGGCAGTTCCTGTACCACTGGCGTCCCAAAATAATAGTGTTGATGCTGAAAACTGTTCAAGATGTCGCCAGGGCTTTTTCTGCTCGGATCATGGTAATTAGATTTATCATTGGAATATTAATTATGTGCCCCTGTAGAAATCAAATACCACGTAATATTGAAAATGAGCAACTTAGCAGATGTGAAACACTGTTAATATCAATTAAGTCCATAAGGTAATCTGATTACCTCTCTTTTCTGTCATACATAATATGGGGAAATTGTGTATTTCAGTACTTTTTTAAGTATAAATGAGCAAAAATAGGGCTTTGCTCGACTTTCCTTATATTTGTAGATCTGGATTTGTGCAATTTTAGTTGACCTTTATCCTTTTGTTTCTATTCAGGTTCGCGAGGAAAATCATCAAAACCACCAGCGATCGCTAGCAATGGAGAAAGCAGCGAAAAAACAGCTGCACCAGTAAAAAAAATTGTTAATTTGAACGAGGACAGGATTTGCAAAAACAAAGGTTGTGGTAAAACATACAAGGAAAGAGATAACCATGATACTGCTTGCGAGTACCACCCTGGCCCTGCTGTTTTTCATGATCGCTTGAGGGGGGTATGCCATAAAACTTTTTTTTCTTTTTGCCTGCTTTCTCTCTATTTGTTTTCTTACTCGTCCTTTTTTTGCAAGTTACTGCAGATTTTTTTCGTAATAAGGAATAGAGCCAATCATTGCCAAAATTTGCAGCTTCAAATAAACATTTTGGTTGTTGCAATGATAATAGTGAAGTAATTTTGAGTTTACAATTTAGCTCAACCAGATCTAAAGATGGCATTTGTTTCCAACACAAGTACCAACATTAAAATCTACCTCCGGTCCTGGCTTGATTTCTTTTCAATTTAAGTATTTAACCTTCACAAAATTGAAGCTCATAACTAAGGAAAAAAAGTATCTGCATTTAATAAGAAGCATATATTATTACATCTCTCCATTCTAATGACAGATACATAATATTTGTTCCAAAAAAAAAATGCTGGTAGTTTACAACAGTGTACTTAAGAATTAATAGCAAATTCTGAAAAGTTCTGGCTATAATCTGCTAGAACTTAATTCTTCATCCTTTTGCTTGTTTAGCGCTCTGCCATCATAGTTACAGAAAATCAGTGCTTGTTAGTGTGTGTAATATCCCATCTTAACTGGTGAGGTGCTTTGCAAAGCAAGGATAGGCTGTGTTGCTCAATCAATCTATCCATACATATACTGTACCAATTTTAAAATAATCTTTTGCTATTATCTTGAAGGGAGAATATCTATTAATTTCATTATGAAATGTCTGATAGCTACAGTCTTCTCCCTATCTAAAAAGTATTGCAAAACTTTCTAAAGTTACAGAATTTGGTCTCGTAAAAGTTTTTGGATTTTTCAGATCACATTGCGTTGCTCTGATTGGTTTATTTATTTTTCTTTTGTGCGTGTGTGCGTGTGTGCGTGTCTAATTCAATTTTTAAAACACAAATTTGTGGCAGTGGAAATGCTGTGATATTCACGTGAAGGAGTTTGATGAATTCATGGAGGTACCACCTTGCACCAAGGGATGGCACAATGCTGATGCTTCTTGATTTTTTTAGATGTTCAACTTGTTAGTTAGCGTAATCAACTTTTATGAGTTGCATAATAACCATGCCTTGGTGATAATTTGCAGTTCATATGAGATCTTACCTCTTTACTGAATTCAAGATTAATCAAATATTTCCATTTGTTTGAATTTGTTACTTAAATTACAAGCATGACTACAGATTTTATTGGACCATTCTTTAGATGGTTTTGTATCATTTTGTTTTCTTGTTCCTTTTTTTTTAAGTTTACTGTAGGAAATATTGTTTGGGTACACGGGATCCTTCCTTGTAAATGCTGAAAGGGGCTTCTGTTTAACTTATTAGGCATTTTACTCAAGTCTAAACAAATTTATTATTACCAAAAGGTAAAATACTGATTTCCAAGGAAGATGATTATGGTTATGGGGTGAAAACTCATCTAGTTTCGATCGTTCTCTGTTTCGTTTTGTGATAAATGAAATGGAATCGAAACTGATTTTTCATTTCTCTCACAAAATGAAATGAAATATGAAATAGTATGAATGATAACGGAATGGTTAATTTAAAAATTATAATGTAAAATATCATGAAATTTTATATTTTATCTGTTTCGTGACAAACGAAACGGTAAACGAAATAAAAATTGTTTCGTTGAGGAAATGAAACGACCTCTGTTTCTTGTCCGTTATAAATGTTATACAGGCCTAATTATGGTAGCCACTCAATAATTTTAGTAAACTTAGTGATATTAATAATGAAAACAACGATAGCGGTGAGTTTGAAGCAGGCTTAAACATACTAAGCTAAAACGAAAAGAAAAGAAGAAAAAAAAACCCGGTAACGACCCAAGATCCTCCCCCTCCGCAATTGTAACTAATTCCGTTGGTGTATTTAATTTATAACTAGTAATCGTGTCCGTGCCAAGCAACGGAAGACATTATGAACGAAAGAGAATCATTTAAATTGTGTTTTGATCAAATATTATTTCTGTTTATATCACATTTTTGTAAATTATTCGACGCATATTCAATATTATGTGTTCTTGTCGATTTGTATTAAAAATAAATGCTTGGAGAAATGCTTTTATAATTTTTCGCGTGTATTTATCTTTCAACTACATAACAATATAATATATACATGCACTGCACAACAATTTCATTTAGACGATGATTATCTTGGTATCACCAATGTGTTGTCAACGTAAATATAAGAAAGAAATTGATCCAGACAACTTACGAAATAACACACAAGTAAAATCCTAAAAAACAAATAAAGTGTCACAATCAGAATTATCACATGAAATTAATTATTTAGTTTGCTTCAAAGATACTAACATAAGAACAACTAAAGATAAAAATGCCAGAAGCAGATCTGCTAAGAAATGGAACACATCATAAGAAAAAGAGCATATTCCACTTTACCAGCATTAGTCATCTTGTAGAACCTCCTGATACACTACATTGGACGTGCAAACTCCTGGTTGCGTTACTTTACTAACATGCCTAATCAAAACCTTTATTCCTACATGATGTCCCTCTTGATAACGCCACGTATAGTTGTCCTTGCGAGAATAATTATTCATGTAGATAGACGCCAACATGCGGAATAGTTTGTCCTTGAGTTTTATTTATCGTCATTGCAAAGCTAAGATGAATCGAAAACTGCTTTCTTTTCATCTTGAATGGGAACATATCATTGTCGTTTGCGGAAATAATTCATGTTGAATATGATGACTTGGTAGGTCTAACCTTGATGCGTGATTTTTTGTGTGTGTCATCTATGTATCAAAATTTGTTTTATTATATTTCTATATATTTGAAAGTTGATTTATCAATTTTTAAGTTAAAAAAATCGGTATAACAAACGTAGTCACTTAGGGTCCGTTTGGCACATCCAATTTAGTGGAATATAGTGCTATTATATTCTACGTAAGTGCCAAACAACCTTTTAAGTTTTCAAAATAGTGTAAAATTTTGCTATTCCACTAAACCAACCAATAGGTGGTTTAGCGATTTAGCAATTGTGAAATATCAATTAGTATTTGATTGTGTTGTATTATATTTAGTAATTAATAATACTTTATTATATATATCACCCTGTTTATTATTTAATTTTATTATTACTGAATATAACACATATTATTATGTTATTATTTATTTATTTATTTTTATTTATTATTATTATTATTATTATTTTATTGTATTTTAATATTTCATCATTACTATTATTATTATTATTAATAATATTATTATTGTTATTATTATTTATTATTAGTATTATAATATTTCATCATTATTATTATTTTATTATTATTTATGATAATTATTATTATATAATTTATTATTATTATTATTATTATTTTATTAGTAATATAATATTTCATCATTATTATTATTATTTTATTATTATTTATTATTATTATTTATCATTATTTGTTATTTATTATTATTTTTATTAGGATTATAATATTTCATCATTATTATTATTTTATTTTTATTATCGTTAATTTTATTATTTTTTATTTATTCTAAAAAATAATGCATATTATTTTTAATTTATTATATTATTTAGTTTATTATTGTTATCATTATTATATTATCATAATCATTATTATTATCATAATTATAAATATTTCTACTATTCCAATTAACACTTGCCAAACGACAATTTTGTTCTTCGGAATAGTCAAGAATACCACTCTTCTACCATTCTTCCAAAATTACAATATTCTAAAAACTATTCTACTTTTACCACTATTCTAGTGCTATTCATTGATTTGCCAAACAGACCCTTAATCCATTTGTTTAAAACAATGACAGTTACCTAGGTAGAGCGATATTAACTCAGGGGTGCAACAGAATCTCTATATATTTTTTAAAAAATGATCATATATTTAGAGTTTTTTTTCCAAATGACCATAATTTGAAATAGTTTTATATAAGTGACCTTATAAGTTTTTTAAGAATAAGCATAATTTCGATCCCCTCTGTAAAAAATCGTAAGTCTTGAACTCTGACAAAAATTCTGGATTCGCCCCTGATTACGACTGAAAAAGCTTTCTTGAAACAATAACTATAAATTGGAAAGTTTTTTTGAGAAATTCATTGCATATTTAGATAATTAAAAAAACTTTAATGTGTAGTAACTTATCATGCAAAAATATGTCGTAATTTGGTCACATCATTACATGACATGACATAGTTATAATGAACTTTTTATATGACATGTTGTGACATATGAAAAATATTAAAAAAACACATAAGAAACAACATGTATAAGATACTGTACGCGAAGACACATCGTTCTGTAATATGTTGTGACGTGATACATATGACACATAATATTTAAATTTTCTTGAAATTTATTTTGATAAATTAGTTTGCAACCTTATTAATTTCCTTCATTTGATATAAAATTCCTTCAGTTGAAAAGGTACCAATTGTTTTTTTTTATTTTCTTTCATATTACTAATTATTTTTTACTTAAGACCCTTTTAATTATTTTTCACATTAGCCAACTATCTTTCTCTATATATATATATATGCAATGTTGGTTTGAGAGGGCATTTTAGTCCATAAAAAAGGTAAGACTATGATCAAATGGAGAAGTCCATTTTTAGATGCTTTATAAAGTAATATAGATATAGATATAGATATTACATCCGCCAATTGTGACTAAACTTATTCCGTAGGTGTTAATTTATAATATTACATTTATGAATTGAGCATTGCATTTTATGTATTTTAAGTCTTTTGATCTTTTGATATCGCATTGCACGAATCTAAAAAGAAATGAAGAATTTGTAATTTCGTCTTTTGTTCTAAGTATGTTACATTAGCAAAACCCGAAATATTAATATTGATATAGTTCAGATTGCGATGATTTTGAAAAGTAAGCAACTTTTGCAAATAATATTGTAATCGATACTTGTTTCATTAAAAAAACATTATAATGATTTTCCTGGATGATTATGACTAAGAGGAAAAGAAATCGGGGTGCATAATTATGAACTGTATTTTTCTTGTGAACGCTTACGTAAAACAATCAGCTAGGTTGTCTGATCAACAAAAAATATGCTATATAGTTGAAACAAAATATATTGTATAATATATGCTTGAAATTAACTTGCACATCATATCCAATGCAGTAATGTATTTAATTTGTGATTCTTACAGAATAATCAAGGAGACCTTAACTGCAAGCTCAGGTTTGTGATGAGGAAAAATGTTGAAATTATGTTGACGGTTTAACTTTGAAGACTCAGTTATGCAGTAAACTTTGTGAATCCTCATTCTACAACCACAGAGATCGACACAAGTGTTAATCCGAGCTTTATGTGACTGAATAGATTGTAATATGCTATGTTGCTCATTTACCATCGAATTCATCACATCTCCTGAAATACTCAAACTGCTACAGTAATTAGGAATTGTCAGCCCTTTTGAATCCTCACCGCTGTCCACACAGTAGCTGTTACGGCACCGCTACAGTATCATTGTGCAAAAACTGTACATTTCTAATTTGGAAATTACCGATCATTTCAGGAGATACCGATTCTTTACAACCGAGGGGTCTATGTAAGGATTCATATCCCATGAAATTCTTCGTATTACGGAATAGCAATCAAACGGTTCTTACAACTTCGAGATTTTCACACACAAATTTCAAAGTTGTGTAAATCATTCGATTGCTATATGAAATACTTCGTATTACGAAATAACAATCAAACGGTTCTTACAACTTTGAGATTCACATGCACAAATTTCAATGTTGTGTAAATTATTTGATTGCTATTCTGTAATAAAGAGTATTTCGTGGGATGTGAATTCTCTATTGTAATGTAGTCAGGACGTCAATATATCTTGTTACGGGTGCAAACTAGTTCCCCACGCTGATTCTAATGTAACGTGAACATTGATTTTATGCAAAAGGGCTGTAGGTAATTACAACAAAAAGTAAAAAATAAAACTATCTGACATGTCATGCTCTAGGCAACAATTTTTAGTTTTGTCCGTCTTTGCTTTGCTATCATTTATTATCATGGATCTCTTGCTTTTTATCTGAAATAGGCATGTCATACAAGCTAACGAGCATGAACAGATTCAAAATTTTCGTCAGAAAGGAATAAAATTTATATATTTTTTCAAAAGAGAACAAAATAAGGCACATTTAAAAAAATTCAAATTATAAACATATTTAAAAAAAAAACTTTGACGAAATGTACAAATATACAAAATATTTTTTGCAAAAAAAAAATACAGAAGAGGCGCTACCTAGCTCCGCAGCTGGCAGCTGCTAATGAGTTGCATCCTTCTTGGAATCGCTCTTGACAACCGGGAGGATGTGGGGGTGGGGATTTTAAATATGGCAAATTCTGATATGTATCAAAATTAATTTGTACGAGAAAATCAAATTATAGAATTATAGAAATTATATTTGTAATATGATTATATTTTTATAAGATCAATTATTATCTGCAAGTTTGATGATCTATTATCTCTGCAAAATATTAAATGAAATAACTCTTGGTATTTGTATCTAAAATGACTAAATGAGTGTCTATTCATATATTTCATAATAACTGTGAATTATTTGTGTATATTTAATAAGTGACTTTGATATTTTATAATAATCATGATTCATGAAGTGTCGCCATGTATGATTTATTTAGATACTCATGCAACTTTATTAGTCAACAACTATAATTGATTCTTCTGATAATATTTTCGATGAAAATTTTGATCTATATCAAAACTACTCTACTAATATTTATTCAATAAAAAATAAAAACATGAAAGTCCAATTTGGTCGAAACGACGATTTCTGACCATTGATTTAACTACCCAAAATATGTCCGTTTGTAAAATGAACGGTAATGATCTAGTGGTACATCAAAACACATGGAGCATCTTCACAGCGAATCCGTACCTGCCAAAAAAGGAAGTAGTAGAAGCTAAAGCTAGTAGCTTTTATTAGAGTAAAGAAGAAAGAGAGATAAAACCAATGGCTTCTTCTCTTCTTTCAGTTCCCACCAAAACTCTCCACGGCGGCCTCTCCCTCACGTGGAAGTTCTCCCGTACAATCCCAGCACGTGCAAGGCACGTGCGTTGCTCTTCTCGCGACGATTCCAGACCCGATTCTGACAACAACTCCAGGTCTCTTGTTTCACCCCGTTTCAGTGTTTTAGTTCTTATCCAATTGGGCTTGGGTTGCGCTTTGAATTGGAGGGGATAATGTACCATTTCAATCAGTAAATTGAATCAAGAACATGTTTTTATTTTACTTGGAGGTTGAAATTTTGGTTGATTTGGGAAGAAACAAAAATGTAATAACGAACTTAGTAAATTATGGATAAGAAATTAAAAATACTATGATATATTTGTTTTTGTTTTTTTGTCTGGGGCAGCTTTTGCATAATAGAAGGTCCAGAGACCGTGCAGGATTTCATGCAGTTAGAGTTGCAAGAGATTCGCAACAACATTAGAATTCGCAGGAACAAAATCTTCCTTCTCATGGAGGAGGTAATTTGTAATTATTGTTTAGAATATCACAACTAAATAACTGCTATAAATTTTTAAGCGCAACCTGGTGCACGTAGCTCCTGCTTGTGCAGGATCCGGAGAAGGGTCAGCCCCATACATCAGGGGGCAGATTCAAAGCTCAATTAAGTCCGATCACAAATTCACTAAAACTCACTAAAATATCATTAAAAATTCATTTTCACTACAAAAGTAACTAAAAATACACTAAATTTTGTTTTTTTTAAATCAAGCTCGAACACTTGCTCGGGCTTGCCTGTGAATGAATCTGCCCCTGTCGTACACCACAATAAATTTTAAAATACAACAACAACAAAGTCTTTAGTCCTAAACAAATTGCGGTAGGCTAGAAATAAAATCCAATATTAATAATAAAAAATCAAGATAAATAATAATAATATAATAAAAAATAAAATAGTAGTAAAAATAAAGTAGTACTAATAATAATGATAATACTAATAATAAAGATAATAGCAATAATAATGATAACAATAATAATAATAATAAACTATTATACAACTCATAAATTTAGACTAATGTCTTACTTCTCTAATTCTGAAAAAGTCATACAATTATACCACCACTTCTAATTTTAGTTTATGTCATGGTTGTGGTACGTGAATCGCTAACTTCCATGCACTCCCATCCGTTTGAAGACATTTCATGCATTTAAGTCTCTTTTTACTGCTTCATCTCATGTCAATTTCGGTCGACTCCTATCTCTTCTCGTGTTTTTGACGTGACTTCTCACTACGTATCGGTGCATCAGAAGGCCTTCGCTGGATATGTCCATACCATCTCAAACGATGTTGAACAATTTTCTTTTCAATCGATGCAACCCCGACCTTGCCACATATGTCGTTGTTTTTAATGTGATCCCTTCTTGCATGGCCACATTTTCTCTTCAATCGGTACCCCCGACCTTGTCACATATATCATCGTTTCTAATGTGATTCCTTCTTCGATCATCCTATCCTTAAAGACCCATCGGGCATCTCCTTTGTGTTTCCACCATCTCGTCCTCGATATTTTGATGCTTTTGTCATGTCAAACGCGTATTCGAAGCGAAAATTCGAGACCACAAGCTTGTGTTGTTGGACGACACAATCTTCGATATAACCTTACAATCTATGCAAGCTCTTTTGTCATTTCTCCTAGTAAGAACAAAATCGATCTGACACGAGTGTTGACCACTGTTGAAGGTAACTAGAAGGGATTGTCTCTTTTCAAAGAAAATATTAGCTGTCACGAGATCATATGCTACAACGAAGTTCAAGATATTTTCTCCTTCTTGATTTCTATCACCATATCCAAATCCTCGTGCACTCTTCAAAACCCCCACTAATTGCATGCAATAAATTTTAAAATAGTATCATTTTTTTCAGAAATAGAAAAAACTTTTAGACTTGTTGTTAGCATTATAATTAGTTGTGTATCAACTTTCATGCAATTTTAGTTTTTTTTTTCACATTCAAAGACCATTCAGCACAGACCATTGCAAATTTCAAACCGAAGAAAGATAAACTAGCATCAACTTTTGATTATTTCGCATGTGTGATGTGTATGATATACATAGAGACACTGAAGTAACGGGAATCAATTGATTTCTTAAATGTGCATACCCTTTGATTATTCAGATGCCACAAGAACATAAGTTTGCAAGGGGTGATACTTGTCAGGAATCACGGGTATACCACCCCTTGCAAACTTATGTTCTTGTGGCATCTGAACAGACAAAACACTATACAGATAAATTACAGAATGAGTGAATGACATATTTGTAACTTTTGTCAATTATAGAAATAGCATGTCAAAGACACCAATTCCTTCTTGCCCTTTGCTATTCTGGTTTACTGTTGTAATTATAGGAAGTATCAATGTACTGTGAACTCCTGAGTCTCCGACAATGCCTTGCTAATAAATTGATATACAGAACCATGTATGAGTCGTCTCCATTATCTAGTGAGCTGTATACCATACAACATACATACTACTTTTGTATTACATGACATGTTTTTCCACCTGTCAGGTGAGAAGACTACGTGTACAGCAGCGTATAAAGAGTGCAGAATCTTCTTTGAAGAGAACTGAAGAAAGTGATGAGATGCTCGACATACCGTCAACTATTCCATTTCTTCCTAACATGGTTATTATCTGCTCTCTTTGTTGTTGAATTTTACATAATAAAATCAGCACTTGAAAATCTTCACCCAACTAGGCACTGGCCGTTACCATCTTTTTTACAACAACAAAAATGCCTTCAGTCTCAAACAAGTTGGAGTAGGCTAGAGATGAAACTCAATTGGAATAGTGAAAAAACAAAATAGATAATAATAATATAACAAATAGCAATATAACATCAATAATAATAATAATAATAATAATAATAATAACTCTAACCATAAGTTCATAACAACAACAGTAATACTATACTGTAAATCATAGAAGTCTAAACCTGCGCTATGCCCCAGCTCCGAAGTAAAAGCCTATAATACTATTCCTAAACCCTAATTTCTAGGTCATGGCTCTAGTACGTGGATCGCTAATTTCCACGTGCTTCTATATGAAGCCAACTCTACATTTTTTTTCAATTGACAAAAAAAGTTAGGCTTCTTATCTATTTTCTTTCTTATGCTTATTTGTCTTGGATGCATCAGACAACAAAAACATTGAGGCAGCTCTATCTGACGTCATTCAGTTTCATCTCAGGAATCATATTCTTCGGTGGTCTGGTGGCTCCTGTGGTAAGTCATTGCACCTACTGATATATATAGTTATGTTTATCTTAACATCTCTAGTTGTAAATATATCTTTTTGTAAGGTGGTCTGAATTCAATTAATTATGCAATTGAGTTTTCATACATGCATAGATATGCAAATAAGGTATATCCCCAAATATTCAAAAATGAAATATCTGGAAGTCTAGATTTGAAATATGTTGTTTAAAATAATTTGGCATTTCTTTGTAATGCTTACTTGAAATCTTAAATTCCTGGACAGCTTGAATTAAAACTAGGGTTAGGAGGCACCTCATATGAAGATTTCATTCGTAACTTGCATTTACCTCTGCAATTAAGGTAATTCCACCATGGCAACTCTACTTTCTGCTATTATCAGGTTCTTGGGATCAAGACTTCAAATTATAATCCAGATTTAGAGGCAAAAATATTTAGAGAAGAAGAAACTAAAGAGAAGTAATTCATATCAATTTTTATTTCTATTGTACAGTCAGGTGGACCCAATTGTAGCCTCCTTTTCAGGTGGTTCTGTTGGTGTAATATCCGCCTTAATGCTGCTAGAAGCTAATAATGTGAAGCAACAAGAGAAGAAGCGATGCAAATATTGCCATGGTACTGGTAAGGAATAAGAACTAGTTATCAGTATTTTAAATCCCAGTTATGTACTTCTGCATTACATTCATAATTAGACCGGTAATATATGGATAATAGAAAAAATTCCTTTCTAAAAGATGCCAAAGGACAATGCACACAACGTTGGAATTTAGAGACGTCTAAAATTCAATAACAAATTGAACTACGTGTTATAGTTATATGTTGTAATACTGTCATGAATTAATGTCTTAAAACATGTGATCGAATTAAGTGTAATATTATTTACATTATAAGACAGATACATATGTCAATTAGGTTCTGAACCAAAAACGTGTAGAAAATAATAAAGAAATTAATTTAAATTGTTAATGGGCCGATTAGATTTAATTCAATAAGGACATGTAGACCTGTATTAAATTATAAAAAAATTGGGCGTAAAACAGTCAATAAATAACAAATCGGGGCATTCGAGACCTGGACGGGTTACCCAAGGACTGGCAGTATTGGTTGATGACAAACAAAGATATAAAGTTTAAGTTTATTTCTGCTGCATAGGTGGTCTTAGAATTAATTAGAGCTGTGGTAAATATGCCAATAGACAAAATATCCATATTTTGCTGTTATTGCAACTTACCAATAACTTGGATGCTATATGTATAAACTTGTATGTGAAAGTTGGTTGTTGACGCAGGATATTTGGCATGTGCAAGATGTTCGGCAAGTGGTGTGATTTTGAGCATAGAACCAGTTTCAATTAAGGAAGGAGGTCACAATCACCCCCTTCAACCTCCCTGTATGAACAGGTGTCCCAACTGCTCTGGTGCTGGAAAGGTACCTGTATCCTTTATACCTTTATTACTTGTTTCTTAAATCACAAGGACATAATTGAATTATCACATGGCTTATTAGCTTCTTATTTTGTGTAATATTAATTTTCTAGGTGATGTGCCCAACATGTCTGTGCACAGGAATGGCCATGGCCAGCGAACATGATCTGCGTATTGATCCCTTTGATTAATTTACACCAGATGGATATGTTAACATTTGATGATCATGATTCAGCCTACGCTGTAATATATATATCTAACTTGCTTGTTTAACTCTTGTAGTGCTCCATATGATTATTTATATCTTGTCTCCTTGTTTTTATTAGACAGAAGTAATTCAAATTAATGGATAACAATTATTGCAATTGTCAGTGGGTAGAAAATCGTGTCCTATATTTATGGTTAGGAAAGCTCTGCAGAGGAGAGAAAGGTTGAATGCAAAATGACAGTATAAAATATTAGGGAAAGATGAGCGCAGCACAATATTAAGAAAGAAAAAATCTTATTTATATTTGTTGTTTGAAGTTAAAGCCGAAGTGACAGTTTGGCCGAGTGGTCTAAGGCGCCAGATTTAGGCTCTGGTCCGAAAGGGCGTGGGTTCAAATCCCACAGCTGTCAAATTTGTTTTTTTTGGGTCCGTTTTACGTTACAATTCACTATAATTTCATTCTTAATTCGGATATATTTTGAGAGATCTATATCATTTTTTAGATCTTCATTATACATTCATTCTTAAAATAAAAATTTAAGAATCCAAAATCTAAAATTTAAACTATAAGTTAACATAAAATCACTTGAGTGGTCTGTATCATATTTTTTATACAGCACATTAGACATTGGGTTATGTTGATTTTGTTTACAATGGCATTAAAATGATATTATTTTGACGGAAAATGGTAGCACGAAAGACGATCTGCAAAAATCGTTCATGCTATACATATCTCATTAGTTCGATGCTCCTTTACCCTTTCGCCTCCGTTTCGTCGTTGAAGAAAAAGAGTAACGGCGATTTTTATCAGATCTGACAAAGCATCCATTATGTTTGTCAACTTCCGATCTGATTTTTCATTTTTATTGTATTTTAATTGTAAGTATAGAACCCTAACTAGATATGAAAAGCATTTGTTTGTAAATTTAATCAATTTTTTTATCTTTTTGTTATAAGTTTGAAACAAATTCTCACTGATTATCAAATTTCAATTATACATCAACCCTGTTCTATTTTATTTCATTAATTTTTTTTTTCTATTATACCATCTGTTGAATTCTCACTCGATGTTCATTCCGATTGTTCCAGAAAAAAATTGTCGACTTTTATCAAATCTTACAAATAATTTTGTCTCCTTCCGATCTAAGTTTTCATTTTTATAAAGTTTCAAAATTTTATTTAATAGCAAGTATAGAACCTAAATAAAAATCAGCTTTTGATCTAGTGGTTAAAAGTAATGTTTTCTCAAAAAGATATCACAGATTCAAAATTCAATTCTAAAAAACTTTAGTTCAAAATTTGAATTAGACTAAAGCAAAAACTTCATTTTTTATAAAAAAGAACCTAAATATATATGGAAAGCACTCAATTGTAAATTTTATCAATGTTTGTGTTTTGTTGTTGTAGATTGGAAACAAAATTCATTGTTCTAAATATTAAATACTAAATCAATTAGACAAATTCTACTATGATCAAAATTAACTTGATTTCACTATTATTGATGCAAATCAACAATTATAATTAATTTGAGTTTAAATTTTTTGTCGTAGAAAACTCACTCAATCAATTATATTGTATTTTAAATTCAATTCAATTCTCAATCAATAGTCAACATTCATTCCGTATGGAGATGTAATCGAGTAAGATGAAGTCAACTCGAGTTATCACACTAAAAAAATAAAAAAGGGCCTTAATTTAAATTGGCCCGGCCCATATACATTGTCTTCATTCTATATAATACGAAGCCCAAGTGGTTGTCGGTCAAGCTGTTAGGGTTTTATTTCCTTCCCCTTCCTCCAGCCGCCGAAACCTAAAGCAGAGCTCCAAAACCTCAGCTGCACCACCATGGTAAGATATCTCAGATCTCTATCAAATTTATATTTTCACCAGATTTTCTAGTTATAACATCTAAAATATCACGTTTGGATGCGTAGTCTGGGAGGAAGAAGGTAAGAGAGCCCAAGGAGGAGGTAGTTCTCGGCCCCACTGTTCGCGATGGAGAGCATGCCTTTGGCGTCGCTCATATCTTCGCGTCATTCAATGATACCTTTATTGTAAGCGAAATCTTTCTGCTATGCTTTCCGCAATTTATTTAGTTTTAGTTTTTGTTTGGACGCTCAATTGAAGATCTCTTTTCTGTTTGGTTTGTAGCATGTGACTGATCTGTCTGGAAGGGAAACACTTGTTCGTATCACAGGTGATTGATTTATTAAATCTTAATTTTGTAGATAATTGATTCAATGTAATGTGGTTTTCTAAGCTGATTTGCAAATTGAGTTGCTAATTTGTTGCCTGTATATTTTTCTAGAACTTGCGAGTTATGTCACAATGTAGAATTTACAATTGTTGACTTAATGACCGACATTTTGGGTATATTCTGCCTGACCGTTAATTAATATTTTGGATTTAAAGCTTAGGAAACATTCAATTGAAATCCGATATCATAATGACACCTATTGTGTTTATTACTTTGGTATTTATGGTACCCAATTGGTCATAGTAATTCAGAAATTTAGGTTTGATCTTCAGAGTTCAGAATTGTTTGATTCTCCAAACTTACCATCTTTAGAACCAACATGTCATCTATTAATGTTGTTTGTGCTATCAGCGTGGCCCTTAAGATCGCCTTCCAGAAAATATTAATGGGAGCGTTTTGAGTCATAGCCACGCCATATAAAAACAAGGCACCAAAGACTTCTTCTTTGGTGCCTTTTCACTCTATCTGTTTCTTCTTTGGTGGTCTCAAAGTTGGCATATGATATTTCTTAGATAGCTTTGCTGTTTAAGATGTCTTTTGCTAACTTCAGTTGTGAGACGTTCCAGTCACAGAAGATTGTACATTTTAGAAGTAAAGCATTCTGTGTTTGTTCTTTGCGAGCCGTTTTGTTACGTCCTATATTTTTGAATCATGATTGAATGGTATACTTGTTTTAGGCGGAATGAAGGTGAAAGCTGACAGGGATGAGTCATCGCCCTATGCTGCCATGCTTGCTGCCCAGGATGTTTCTGCTCGGTGCAAGGTACCAATCTATGTTGACATAAGTTCCCTTCTGCCTCTTTTGATTTGGTAATTTCATGGTTCTTCAGTTGGCCATTAAATATCACGTCATTGGTTGTGCCAAGGATTCTCTGCAGACCAGACCCGCGTATCACACTGCTGCATAAGACTGCTTGTGCTAAGACTTCTCTACTTACCATAATAAATACCTTTAATATGCCCTAAGGAAGACAGTTATGTTTTTAGTTTGTCTTTACTACAAATGCTTTTCTGAGTTTTTGATGATATTTTTTTACATGCCTTTTTTACAGGAATTAGGCATTACAGCTCTGCACATTAAATTGAGAGCCACAGGTGGTAACAAGACAAAGACTCCTGGCCCAGGTGCTCAGTCTGCTCTTAGAGCACTTGCTCGTTCTGGAATGAAAATCGGCCGCATCGGTAAGCACGTCAACAGGTCTTTGTTTGTTATGGCACACCTATTCTCTGCATTTGGTTAATGAACTTAACATCTGTTATTATGCGTTAAATGCAGAGGATGTCACTCCCATTCCAACTGACAGCACTCGCAGAAAGGGTGGCAGAAGGGGTCGCAGGCTTTAAATTTCTTGTTTGCCAAATTCCTCTGGAGAATTATGTACTCTTTGTCAGCTTTACAGCTCTTCTTTTGTAGTTTAATTCAATTTTAGTCATCTCAATGAGATTTGGTATTGAATTTTGGTACTGGAATGAAATGTAGAACTGTTCCTTTTTTATTTTTTGAACTAGTTTTGTCTGGCAATTTTCTTGTCTGTTTATCCTAAGGCTATGCTCTTTGTTCCTTGTTGTGTTGGTTAACATGATGCTTATCCGTTTATCTTAAGCATATCAACTTTATGCTACATTCAGTTCTCTGTTGTATGGGCCGATGTGTGCGGATAGTTAAGTTTTTATGTACTTTGTTCAGATCTAAGTGGGATTACAAATTGAACATTTTGGATCTTAATACCTGCATTTGTGAACCGTTTTTGTTTGGTGCTGCTTTAAAAGTTTGACGCCAATCTGTGTGGTTTATGTTGGAACGAAATTCCCCGGAGGAATTTTTTTTCTTTCCTGATTGGAGAAGTTTTAATTTGAATCTTTGGATTAAGGTCAAGTGATACGAGTCCGGTTTATGTTGTATTGGCAAGATTCGTGAACAGCACAATCAGTTTAATCAGTTTATCTACTCATCTATGTGATATTCTATCAATTAATAAAAAGACTATTAAACGGGTATCATACCGTGTTTAACTTTAAAAAATATGTTTAATATCAACGTCATATATTCCGTAGCAGTTGATGTAATGTACAATATTTATGAATAAAAAAATGTACAATATGTTATTTATTTTTATTTATTCACCGAAGTTCATCCTGATTTTCAATGAAATTTCATAAATTTTTATTTTTATTTACGAGACTAGTTTACTTTGTGTGTAAAGAGTTAGATCTCAATTTTGTACACGAATTATTTGAGATTAGTGCAAGTAGCTCGACCTTGTTATCGTGTTAGGAGGTCTGGAGTTCCGGAGACGTAGGCTCGTCAATAGCCGAACTCCGTTATTATATCGACGTCAAGCGTGTTATGATTTGTTTGATCATTCCTCAACTCTTTTATTTACTTATTGCTATTTAATTTGAGTTATTTTTGTTGACATAAGAAAATTTGAGCAAGCCATTAAATTTGAATTGTGCATAATATATAAAATAAACCTAGAAATTGAATTGTTAACTATTCACCCCCTCTAGGTTTATCAAAGTGGTATCAGAGTAAGTTGAACTTGCTAATTGAGTATTGCTTAGTTACAAGTAAAGATTCGCAAAATGACATCTCTAGATCATATAGAGGAACCTCCAATATATGGCCAAAATTGTTATGCTTTTTCATCTTGGAGAATGCCAATGAGAATTTATTTCAAAGCAATTGAGGTTTGGCATGTGATAGAAACACGGTATGTACCAATTTATGAAAAAGAAACTACTAACTTGACCAAAAATTCCAAAAAGAATAGGAGCGACAATTACTATGCCATCAATGCACTACTCCATTTTGTTGATGAATCCATAATTGAAACAATTGATGAACTTGATAGTGCTTTTGAAATATGGAATGCTCTTGTAAATTGATATGATATCGGTACCATTTCTAAAAGAACCTAGCTGATAAATGTTGATTTGAATGTAGAATTTTCTAGTAAAGAAGGAGAAAAAGACAAATCACAAGTAATCAGAAAACATAAACATCACCAATGAGATAGTCTTGACATCTTCACAAGAGACGGATCACACAAATGACATGAAAGGTGAACCAAAGTGCCTAACTAGTGACATAACAAGGTCAAAGAGGAAGCTGGTTAAACAAGGTGAAATGATGAAATGCTCTACTTCTACTAGCCAAGCTAGTGAGGTATATCTAACCTCAAATTTACATTATAGAGAAAATGAACATTACATATCACCAATAAATGAAATTGAAAATACAATTGAGGAGTTAGTGAGTAATTGTTGTCATAATAGAAATCATTGTGAGGGATTAAAAATGTAAACTTTGTGAATTTGAATTGAAATTGAAAGACTACAAGTTAAAACTACAAAAAATGATGAATTAGAAAAGAAGTGTCAAACACAAATAAATGAAATTATATTATTAAAGAAAAAAGTGGATACTTTAGAACAAGAAAATAAAACGTTAAAATCCTCTAATTCATTGAATAATAAAACTAGATTTGATTTGAGTAAAATATATGAGGGACAAAAGCCTCATGACAAATCGGGTCTTGAGTATAAGAAAATTTTAATTCCTCCAATATCAAAAAACTCCCAATGTGTTAAAGAGAAAGACAAACAAGTAAATTTCATAAAGACATAAATGCAAAATACCAAAGGATAAGAAATGCAACAAATTATGTATAGGTTTGCCAATAACAACAAGACTAAAAATAAATTAGAACCAAAGCAAAGGTATATCTATCCAACATGGTCAAATGATTCATATCTAAAGAAACAAACCGGTTGGAAATACGAAGTCAAAAATAAAAATCATGTCCAATACAATACTAAACTTTATGAAAGATCAGAGATTTTCATTCAACAATCAAACATATAAAAATATACAAACGAAATTTCAATTATTTATATGAACCTAAGAATCAAGTTAAGGATTTAAAAGTAGATTTTCAAACTCAGTTTGTAAGAAACATGAAAACATTATCACAAGTGCATTTTGTAACTATTGTAAAACGAGACATATTTCATTAGAGTGCAAATTTAGAAAATCAAACAACAAATTAAATGTTGTTTGGGTTCCTAAGCTCAAGGTGTAAGGATCAAAATACATAATTCCCCCATTAACTCAAATTATCACACATTTAGGGGAGCTAAATAAACGAAATGTTACAATTAAATTAATGATTGATTTGATTTCTTCTCAATATACATAGGCCACACTCTTAGGGAGAGTTAAACTAACAAAATGATATGATTGACAAATTGACAATTTAATTCTAAATTTTATTGTTATACCTTCAAATACTTTAAGAGAAATGATTTAATCGTATTTTATGAAATCTTAATAATATTTGATAAACCTTAAGTTGAGTCATATTGAACGAGTAGTAGTATAACAATCAAATTTCATTTCAAAATTGTCATTTGTGTCTAAATTAGATATGCTATGAAATGATAATTAATAATCATTTGTGGTGTTCTTTATCGTGCAATCTATTATGCGTCATTAACACTCAACAACATAGTATGAATTGGACATGTTAGAACGAAACCAAGGCTATTAACCCTCAAATAGAGTCTCATGATCTTGCCTTGTTAATATTCGTACGAGACTACTTATTGATGTGCTTATGTGCTTACTTGTCAAGTTGCTTATTTTGATTATGCTTATTATCTTCTTTCTTTATGATTATATGTGCATGAATTCAAAATAAGAAATTAATTTGGGGGGGGGGGGGGGGTATTTATTTGAGGGGGAGCCTTTGATTATTACAAAACAATCTCATTGAAATAATTGTGCACATAATGACTAATGAGGAGGAGCTTACACAAAATTTTCATGCAAAAATTCGTGCTCGATTTTAAAAAGGGAGAGCTAATGCATTTTTCATCATACAACCTTTTGCACGATTTACAAAAAGAGGGAGAAATAATATATGCCGAAAATTATCAAAGCAAATTTAAACGTGCACATATGCTATAGTTTTGCAAATCGACAAAAGTGGGAGATTGTTGTATCTAACAATTTCTTTATATTTGTCGATTTGCAAAACAAACTTGAATTTTACAAAGTTTTCGTGTTTCTAGAATTGTGTAGGGACTTGAATGCAAAATTGAAGAAATAAAATGTTAGAAATTTCAAGTGATGTATTAAGGACAAGTGTAGAGCTTATCGCGATCTTTTCAACGCTTTGAAAATGACCTCAATCGGAGCTACGTATCAAAAGTTATGGCTGTTTCAAGAAGTGAGATCTAGCGAACAGCTACAACCATTGGTAACCGTTATCAACCGTTAGTAACGGTTTGGGACCCAGAAAATTAGCAAATTTTCAGCGACCAACAGTTAGCTAACGGTTATAACCATTAGTAACGATTCGGGACGATTTTTTTTCTGTTGAAAGCCCTACTCCTGCTACATTATATAAGGAATCTATCCTCCTTCCTCAAGACTTGCCCAACCATTCTAGATCGGTAGCAGCCATTCTCTCCACCATTGCTAAGCCAAAACTCCATTAATTTTCTCAAGCTCTCTTAACCTTAATTAGCAAAATTCTTGAGTGATCTTTGAGAAAGACTTGTAACTCTTTTATTTAGCATTTGTGCTCTCTTACGAGTCTAGTCTCTACCTTATGTGTAAAGAGCTAGATCTCAACCTTGTACACGAATTATTTGAGATTAGTGCAAGCGGCTCGACCTTGTTACCGTGTTGGGGGGTCGGGAGTCCCGAAGACGTAGGCTCGTCAATAGCCGAACTCCATTATCATATCGGTGTCAAGCGTGCTACGATTTGTTTGATCATTCCTCAACTCTTTTATTTACTTATTGCTATTTAATTTGAGTTGTTTTTGTTGACATAAGAAAATTTGAGCAAGCCATTAAATTTGAATTGTGCATAATATATAAAATAAACCTAGAAATTGAATTGTTAACTATTCACCCCCTCTAGGTTTATCATACTCCTCGTAATATTATGTGCCAGTAATCATATAACATGTAGTCCAAACTTATTATTGGAATTGACGTCTAAATTCCAATACATCTTAAGGTTTAGTATTAGCAATAGAAATATTGAATATTAAACCTAGATCATAGAAAGTAAAACAATCAATAGGCTAAGGACCGAGAGGTGGCGTTTATTGTTTGTGGATTTTATAATAATGACTTGCTTGCTATTTCAATTATTTGTAATTAAGATTTAATATTTACAATAGAGATATTGGATGTTAGATCTAGACCATAGAAATAAGGTAATCAACGAACTAAGGACCGAGAGGTGACGATTGTTGATTACGAATTTTACCTAATAATTTTACCGAATTGTACCAAGTACCGAAAGGTGAAATATGATGACTTAGGATAATTAGGACGGTAAGAACTTAATGGGTCTTGACTAGTGTAACCAAGTACCGAAAGGTGAAGCTATAACTAGTGCAAACACGATATCAAAATAGAAATATCACTTGGTACCAATTCTGAAAACCGTACATTCATAATACCAAGAAAATTAATTACCAAACAAGTATCAACAATTGTGGCTAAGTACATCTTAACAAGCCCTAATCAATATGTTAATTGAGTTAAAAATCACAACATCTCTTAGTTTTAGTTTAAAATTGCAAACCAACTCGAATCTGGAAATTTTCCTTTCGCTTAGATTAGGTTGCTTAAATCTGAAAGTTAAATCCGAATTGTCCCTGTTGGATCGACACCTAAAGTGCTACAATAGACGGTTTTATACTTGCAACCTCTATCTAGCAACTAAGGTTAATTAAAATCACATAAGTGTAAATCCTAAAATATCCAATCAGAAAGATAATGATAAATCTAGGTAGTCAAAACTTGCCTTGGAATAGGTCTCTTGAGGTCGCAATGGATATCATTGCGGCCGCAATTGACCTGGCTTCCATACTTGGCATGTTTTCTGCCAAGTCTCTTGCGACCGTAATGGAGGCTATTGCGGCCGCAATCAAAATATATCATGTTTTCTGCCAAGTCTCAATTCTAACAATATGTACACTTAAATTTCGATTTATCATGCTCAATAATTTATTATATCAAAATATAGTTGGGGACAAATTTTTTGTATTTTTAGAATTTTCTAATACTTGTTTTGGATTTTTGAAAGTGGCTCTATAATAATAATAATAATAATAATAATAATAATAATAATAAAATAATCAGTGTTTATCTTATATCAAGGTCATCTAAAAAATACAAACAAATACTTAAAAAACTCTAAACTAGAAGATATTTATTTCATACTAAATTTTGATATAAAATTATTAAGCATGATAAATCTAAATTTAAAAATATTTAATGATGTTTTTGAGTTAAGAATACGAGAGGTCTTGGTGCTCCTAGAAACACCAAAATCAATATTTATTACATCAAACAAGTGTGATTTCAATCTTACAACTCGATTATATAGATCATGTAATTATGGCCTTAGATGGAGTTTTCGATCTCTGCCTTCTATAATAGCATAAAATTTGAAGATTTTGTACGAAAGACAAATAGTATTTTCTAATAGTATAGCAATATAAACTATCCATCTAGTTTCCTTTACCTCTTTAGGCCTTGTTCGGCTGCAACCCATTCAGGTGGAAAACAAAATTCACTTAGAGCAAAATTCTTTTATCCCACGTGCACAATAGTTTTGAGTTCAATTTCTCTTCTCATTTCCTTTCTCATGCGTGGGATGTATTCGAACGCGGCCTTATCGCTTGATCTTAAGTTCCCTTTATTCTTTTTATCAATGCCACTAATGCTGAAAGCTCCTGCACAAGTCCCGTGATGTTCCTTTTGTATTCTTTTTTATTAGATTTATCCTTTAATATCACCAAGCAAGAAATATTTAGATCAAATTGCAACCTAACATATTCTCCTCTTAATAACCCTCTCTTACAATATATCAAATACATTTTCCCGCGAAACAAGGAGGCGATGAAGGAGGCGAACATGAAGGCGATCCAGGAGACGATCCAGGAAGGAGATACACCAAAAATTTCCAACGAAACAACCAAAGCTCAACCTACTTACATTACAATAGGAAGCTTGACATTCTTATTGTCAAACCAGGAGGAAAATCTATCATCAAACCTCGATTCAATCACCATCCAAACCAATAACCACACATCAAATCACCATAAACAAGCTTCAACTACACTTCAACATTACTCTTCTCACCAAACCAATCCAAATGCTGCTAATACCGAGAAGAAGTGCGCAGAACCAAAGGCAATGACATTCTTGTCAATTCACCATCTTAGAATAGTCAATAATAATGGTGATAAACTAGCTCAAAACCATTCGAGGACATGTGTTAATCAGAAAGATCAGGGATGGACATTGATTAATAGAAGAAAAAGGACATCCACGCAAGCTAGACCTATTCAAGATAGAAAAATTCATCCTTTCCTACAGTAAAAAAATAAAGAGTTATCTCAGCAAAAATGATGTTTCAGATGCATGGCACTGGGACATACGAAACATTCCTGTAGAGATTCGAAGAGATGTTTTAAATGTGGAGTTATTGGACATCAATTTACCAGATGCTCAAGGGATGTATCTAGTCATGTCCCATCGATCTTTGCATCTCATGTCCTCTCAAATTCTACAACTCATTCTATTTTGAAGAAATCTTATCCTTTTGATGACTATAAAAGGACCTATACTCAAATTGTTGTTGATTCACCAGATGCTCTATCAAACAAACTCAGAAATTATTGTGCACCTCTAAAGAAATTCACTTCATTCCGAAATCCAAAAAATCCACCAAATGGCTATTCCAAATAACCGGCAGAATCTCGGATTGCCAAACAATGACCCTTTGTATGCAGATCGTCCTGGATTCATCAGATTGTATCGTCCTAACAACAACATGCTCAGGCATGAACATTTGTTTCTCACAAGATCTTCTTTTGTGGTAGTGTCAGATTTTAATTCACCCAACTTGGAGACTCGTATTGCTAGACGTGTTGCAGATAGTCTCAATAGAAGGCCTGAAAACTTCACCGTGGCGCCATTTGAGGCAGATTTTGGTGACTTTATAATTGTCTGTTCAAATACAATTATTAGGGATCATCTTGAGGAGAATGGTCCTGCTTTTCTAGATGATGGCATGCAATTCCAATTTGAACCATGACACTGGGGTCATGGTATGGGATATGCACCAACAAATCACCGTGCCATGATTTGCTTGGTGGGGTCTCCTCTTCATCAATGGCATCGATCAGAAATTAGAACTTTAGCTTTCTTTTTTGGGTACACATTGAGAATCGAGCCATACTTTGTTAATGGGAATTTCAACTCTTTGAGGATGTTGATCTTACAGAAGAGCCGTTTGGACAGAGGATCGAGGTGATTCTTCAGGGATGTATAAGAGTCAGAGGAAGACATTTTCCTCCTGATGATGATGATGATGATGGTGCTCCACCTCCATCACCGTCACCCCGGAGGTATAACAGGCAATACAACCCCAACTCACCATCATCAGACATTACTAGTTCTCCGCCACCACCAGTCAGAAGAGAAGTGGGCCAGTCATCCAGGTCATTTCAGGGAGGTTCTCAGCATTCCTTGGTTCAGTTCTGAAAATGGCAGAATCAACAGACTCATGACACACAAACAGCCACACAACATATTGATGTGGCAAAAGTCATGTTAAAAAGGAAATCTGCCACAAAAGATCAAGAAACATTTGAATTGGGTGAAACGGTCACTTGCATGTCCTTCTGAAAGGGTGTGTACCTCATTAATGGCATCGAAATCAATGGAGGTGCCAAATCTCTGTTGTTATCTAAGAAGATTGGTACAAATGCTCTTCCACTTCAAGTGGATATTTTCTCGAAAGCAACATCATTTAATGCCCTGATGACTAAATTTACATGTCAAATGAAGGGCAAATCAGAGGCATTTGATTTGAGAATTTTACCGGTAGGCTTGTCCTCATCCTTTATGGGGAAATGGAAAGCATTTCATGCAACCCAAAATGCAAAGGAGATTTCTTATATGGTTTCTTGGGATAATCTGGGCCTTCATTTTGAGCCCAACAATATCGCCAACGAATTTGAAGACATTGACTCACCAATTGAAACATAACAAGTTGCAGGAAAACAGAACAACTCAGTTCTTTAAGAGGAAGAGGGTATTGGCAGCAAGAGTCAAGCTGCTCACAAGCAAGGGAATCAAATTTTTGTGAATCACCAAGCTCTGGATACCATATCATCATCATTTTTGGGGCTCTTGTCAATGAAGCCAACACACAGGTTAGAAGACTTGCAAGACTTCTGAAGAAACATATATTAGACATTTCATGTCAACACTGCAAAGAGCACAACAGGTAAAATGTGGGACCATTTCCTCTGGCAACAAGTCTAAGAGACAAAAGAGGAAAGTTGATTTTGATGAGACCTCATACTTAATCAACCACTCACAAAGGAGCAGGCATAGATAGTGCTTCTTACAACAGGTGTCAAAACAATGGAGCAAGGACTTGAGCAATTATGGAGGGGGTATATCAGGAAATTGGTTGCTCTGGTGAGTAAGGAAGTAGGTACCAGGATGATTGAGTTTATGGTCTTTTATTTTTTTAGTCTTTGAGTGACTTATGACATATTCTATCGTAGTGTAAGCTATATTATAATGCTCAATTTATATGTTTTTAGCTTTAGTGATTGTGTCTTAGTTCTTGAAATTGTACTTTCAGTGTGGATGGGGATCATGGAAATGAATGTTTTGGATTGCAAGGGTCTTATCTCTAAAATGAAGAATTGGAATTGCAAGTTAGAAAATATGGTCTCAAGACCAAAGTGGGCTGAAAAAGAAGTGAAATCACACTGTATATGAGAAAATTAACTAATGTCTTCAGTTGGAATGTAAGGGGTCTGAATCAAAGGGACAAAAGATTGGCAATAAGACAAAGTATTATATTAGAATGTTCAGACATCATATGCCTTCAGGAGACTAAATGAGATGAGATTGATGAAAATTGGGTCAAAGAAACAATTGGGAGGAGATACCCACATTTTACTTTTATCAATGCAAAACATACAACTGGAGGATTTTTCTGGCATGGAGGAACTAGTTTGAATGTCTTAGCTCCAGTGTCACTAATTTATGTCTCAATGTCACTCTCAGAATGCAAAGAACATGTCATATAATATTGTTGACTGGTGTTTATGGGCCCAATGAAGCAATAGAAAGGGAGATATTTTATCAGCACCTGAAAATCATCAAGCCTCATGATGGAATTTCGTGGATGATATGTGGTGACCTTAATGTCACATTATCAGCTTTGGACGAGAATAATCCTCACATAAACAAACAAAATTCTCTCAGTTTTGCACACGTGGTAACATAACTGGAGCTACATGATTTACATTTGCAAGGAAGATCATTCACATGGTCGAATGCCAGAGATAATCCAGTTTTTGCAAAATTGGATCGGTTCTTATTGTCGACAGAGTTTATGACATTATTCCCAGATACCAAGCAAATAGCTCTTCCAAATACTTCCTCATACCATGTGCCAATCCTTGCCTCTTTTGGACCTCAATGTTCTTTTCAGATTTTTTTTAGGTTTGAAAATTTATTTCTCAGATACTCTGAGTTCAAAGAAATGGTAAAAGCTGGATGGAGGAATTCGCAATGCTCATCCACTCCATTGCAGTTTCATGAAAAATTGCTAAGAATGCAAAAATTGATTTCTTAATGGGGTAGACAGAAAATTAGAAATATCAGAAAGCATATTATGGTATGCAGACAATTTTTAGGATGATTGTACTCTTAACAAGAAATCAGGCACATACCATATCTTGAAAAGCAAACTCAAGCTCTTATTAAGAGAAGATACACAAATTTATCAGTTTTGAAAGAAGATTTGTGGAAGCAAAGAGTCAAAATGAAATGGAAATTTGAAGGAGACCTTAACACTGCCTTTTTCATGCTCATGCAACTGCTCACAACCAAAGAAAAGGTATCTCGGTAATAGAGCATAATGATCAGCAATATTTTGATCATAAATCTAAGGCCAAGATATTTTTTTTATCATTATTGCTCTCTCATTGGTCAAACATCAAATGCTGACTCAAGTTTTATTCATTGGAATAGTGTCTATCCTAATCAACAACCTCTAGATCAAATGGATCAACTAGTAACATTAGAGGAAATAAAGAAGGCAGTTCAATCTTGGCCGTCTGGAAAGACACCAAGACTTGATGGGTTCACTGGAGAATTCTATAATGCTTTCTTAGAAGAGATGTTGCCTGACTTACATGAAGTCATTAGTTATGTCTTAAACCACGAGACTCCATTGCATCCTCTTTGTTCTTCCTACATTGTTCTGATCCCAAAGAAATAAGGAGCAACTAAACCAGTCGAATTTAGATCAATTAGTCTCATTCATGGCATCCAGATGATTGTCTCCAAGATTTTGGCAAATAGAATGAAATCAATTGTTCACAAATTGATAGATTACAATCAGACATGATTTCATCCCAAGCAGGCTGATAACTGAGACCTTTTTATATGCTCAATCAGTTGTTCACATGGCTAAGCAAAACATGATACCAACAACTTTATTCAAAGCTGATATTCATAAAGCATTTGATACCATCAGGTCCTTATTGAATATTCTAAAAACCAAGGGTTTTTCAGCAAAATGGCAATCTTGGATATCAAATGCGGTCCTGGGGGAAATTTACAAGCAATCATCAATGGAGCTCTTGGGAAAAAATATAGTTGAGGAGAGGAGTAACATAGGGAGATTTCCTTTCCCTATATCTATTCATTTTAGAAGTTGATTTTTAATCTCGATGCACTTTAAAACTGCAACAATCAAGGACCATAACAATTCCACTCCCGAAATTTAGAGCATGCACCATGTATGCTGATGATCTCTTGTTCATCATCAAACCGAACATCCAAAACTTCCAAGCTATCAAGGTAATTATGATGTTGTCGGACCAAATAGCAGGATTAAAAATCAGCATGAACAAATCAGAGGTGATTACTATTTGTGATAGTGCAAATTTGATTCAAACCTAGGCTAATGTGCTAGGATGCAAAGTTGCAAAATTCCCCATGACATATTTGAGTCTACCCCTTAAAGATAAAAATCTGGTCAAAGATGATTACATGCCACTAATTGAAAAAGTTCAAGCTAGACTAACTAGTTGGAGAGCTGCAATACTAGCATATTACATGTCCATAGTAGATGGGAAACTGTTTGTAAACCATAGCAGGAAGATTGGTACTGATAAATTCAGTGCTAACCTCCATTCTAGTATATTACATGTCTATCTTTAAATTACCATAATGAGTGATTAAAAAGATCAATCAAGTAAGTAGTAATATCCAATGGCATGGACCAAAAGTTGATGACAAGAAAATGCATCTAATCAGATGGGAAACTGTTTATAACCCAAAAGAGATGGGGGTCTGAGAGTTTTGGATATAAAAGTATTCAACAGGGCAATGCTGGCTAAGTGGTTATGAAAATGGTTTTGTTAGAAACCCAATTTATGGGTTGACCTGAGTAAAAATTTAATGCAACATAACAAACCACGAGAAGATGATCAAATCATATACTGTGGGAAAAATTTGAAGGAAGTGGCTGATGTGGTGGAAAATAGATTACATACATATATTGAGTCAGATAAGTGAAAACATGAAAATGAATCCAATTCTGACATCATGACTGGGTTATGGAGTGTTTAAATACAGGTTCAGTGAGTTGTATACATTTATTGAGTCAGATAAGTGTTCACTGAAGAATGTCTTGGATCATAGATTTAAATCGGATACGTTATTTAGATCAACCAACCTATCAGTCATGGCACATCAACAATTGCAATAAGTCATGAATATTCTTCAAAATGAAGTCCAGTTGAGCAATAAAGGAGAAGATGTATTTATTTGAAGGAATACTGCATTTGGTGCTTTCACTATCAAATCATGCTACATACTCATGAAGAGTACTCCACAACCTCAATCTTCTCTGGAACATGAAAATATCACCTAGAATCATAGTGTTCGCTTGGTTGATGTTGCAAGATAGAATCTTTATGATTGCAAATCTGAGGAAGAAAGGTATAGTGAAAATGGAGCATTGTGTTTTGTGTCACCAAGGAGGAGACTCGATCAATAATCTTTTTCAAGAATGTAACTTCTCAAGAAAATTTTTCGATGCAGTAAGTATTCTATTTCAACTTGACATTCTAGCTGGATCAACTGACAAGTTAATTGAAGTCTTGCACAACCACAAACCATGTGTCAAGGCAAGAGGAATCCTAGCAATCTCTTGTTTTGTGATTTGGAGAGAACGATGTAATAGAATCTTCAAGGAAGAGTCAAAGACTGATTCAGTATTGCTACAAGAACTCAAAGGATGAATGCATATTGATGCGCAAAAGAAATAGTTCATAGCATTAAGTTCATATTGATGCGCAAAAGAAATAGTCGTTGCTCTTAGTCACTAAATTAAGCGCTGGTTCTTGAAGATTTTGTTTTTTTAATCTCCAATAGCATGAAGTTCGATGACTTTTGGGGCCCTGTTCAGATATCACCCACTCGCCATTGTGCGAGTGGAAAAAAAAAAATTTTGTCTCACAAAATTTTTTTTCCCCCACTCGCACAGTGGCGAGTGAGGTGATTCCGAACGGGGCCTTATACTGTAGATGAGTGGTATCTTAAAAACAATATGGACTCTCCAATACCTCTCAAGTCACGTTATTTTTTTTATCAATGACACTGATGCTTTCTTCTTCCCACATGCGTCACACATGTTTATTTTTTTTTTCTATTTCTTATAGCGAGATTTAATTTTTTTCGTATCATCAAGCAATAAATGTTTAGATCAAATTGAAATCTAACCTCTTATTCTTTTAATAACCTCTTCATTCCCCGCAATTGTGTCTCATCTGTCTTCAAATTTTACATCTACGATGTTTAACAAAATTATATTTCATCCAACAAGTTTATTTAAATCTTACGGCAATTATGATCTTAAGGATCGTGCTTAAAGAATAATCTTAAATTATAATAAAACAGTGACTCACTATGACATGCAAGCGAATCTGTAGTCAATTTAGGTACAACAATTACCCTTGGTAAAGATTGACAATAGTAATTTGTTCTGTCTAGTTGACTAACTTGTATTTTTATTTATTTATTTCCATTAAAAATGACATTCCATCTCTTGTATTGCTGATAGAATGTCCATATAAATTCTTATATTTACTGCATTGATAATTATGACATTTTGTTGTACTAAATGTTTGAGCTGAGATGTCAACAAAGAACATAATTAATGAATAGTTGAATACCACACCATAGCTCTTGCTTTTTAGTATTGCAATTCTATTTTTTATTGCTATTATCAATCTTGTTGTATTATACGGTATTGGTATCCCCTGGTGCATTTTTTGCATCAAAGGGATACGTTTTAATCTGGATTGTCGGATTATGATCGGACGTTCGACCGTTACTGATATGATGTAGGTGAATTTTTGTATTGTTAAATCAGAATCGTCGAAAGTAGATCGGACGGTTCAGACAAAATTTGCACCTCTCTGGTGCAAAAAGTTGCATCATAAGATATGGTTAGACGTGTCTAACGTGTGCAACGATCACGAAAGATGATAATTTCATTTACCGTTTTGTTTAAAGAACGATCACGAAAGATGATAATTTTGTTTCCTTAATTGTTTCATTAAAGGAAGTGATCAAAACAATCAGAACAAATCAAAACGATTAAACTCATTCCTTTCGATTTTCATCCATCTCCTCTCTAAGTCTCTATCACACTATGCAAATCAGAAATCGGTGATGAACGATTCTCTTCATACACACAAATCAAATCCTTTATTTCCTTGTTCGAGCAATCCTTCATATCCTCTTTAATCATCTTCTCTCAGCATAGCTATTTTCCCTGAAATCAAAACAATTCTAACAATACACAGTCATAAACGAAACTACGAAACAAACGATCACAAAATAATATATTTTTGTTATTTAAACGAAAGAAATTTCTTTGACTATAATCTTTTCATTTGTCACGAAACAAAATGAAAAATAATTAAACGACCAGGCACTGACAACCCGAATTGAGATTCCCTACTTTTTTATTCTTTTAGTCTGAACCGTTGATTTATAATGAATGAATCAGATCAATATAAAAAACTCTCCTAAACTTCGTCTGTGCCGATCCTTCTATCCGTTTTTAATCTGACGAACCATAAACTAATAATAAGACCCTCTTTTCCCCCAAAATAATAGCAGACTCGTACTCTTACAGTCCTAGATATGGTTCCTACTTTCTACGGTATTTACCGAATTCACATTCCCTGGAATGCTCAACAGCAGTGGGCCCCCTGCATTTTCATTGCTGCTACAGCATCGAGTGCTGCCCGCACAATATTTTTGCTACAATACCAACGAATTTACAGTGCTGCCCACTGACCATTTCGTGTCTCCGCATTATTTCGGAAGATACGAATTCGTATTTACCACCTGGTCCTCTTGGAGTTTGGGCTCAGTTAGATTTCAAGGCCTTAGGCCCACCTAATGTACATGTATATAATAACCATCGGTGCTCCGCTCGATTCGAGCGAACCCCCACCTCCCTAAATCCGCCGACATTTTCTCAACCGAAGAAACCCTCACCCCACCTCACCTCAGTACCTCACCTCACCATCGGTGCTCCGTTCGCTCTACGTCTCTACGTCGTCAGGTGTTTCCTCCTCTTTTCTTTCTTTTTAAATTTCACCTCCGAATTACAACCTATGTAGGGTTTCTCTGGATTACATCTGAATTACACCTCTGAATCACCTCTAAATCACAACCTATGTAGGGTTTGATGCAAATTATTTGGAAACTAACTCGACCTTCAATTTGTTTGCACAATGGTAGGTGCCGATGGCAAAGTAAAAAAATGACTTTAGGGGAGTATGTTCAAGATGATGGACTTCAGGTTGCTGACACTACTACAGTTATAGGCTGCACGACATACATGGTACAATCTTTTACTTTTTTATTCTTTTCTTTATTTATCTGATTTTCTTCCTTATATCTGCACTTCAATTGATGTTTGATAAATATGTCCCTATTAGTTATATTGCTCGTTGCCCATTAAAAAAGGTAGTGGTGCACTGCTGGCATGCGCAATTACTATTCACATGTTAAAAGACTATGATTTTTAACCCTTTCTTAGATTGCTCGCAAACATTTTCTGCGGTACCTTTGGAAATGTTAGACTGAGGTTAGGAAAGGATCGGATTTGTATCTTGGGCGGAGGGGTTTAAAGGGGTAAAGATCGCTGGTTCAATTATATATGATTTGCAGAGTCAGTGGCAGTGACAAATAAGGATTACAACTTTTGTTAACAAGTGTCTCCATTCATATTGTTAAAATTCTTTGGTGAAAATTTAATGGGAGAAAAGGCAGTGTATAATGGAAATTTGTCGAACAGGAAAACAGTGGGTCAAATGCTGAAAAACTACTGATTTGTTAGAGGTTTTCAGTGAAGGTATAGTAAACAGACTGTTGGGTGAGGGGGACTCCATATCCCCTACTTTTCCAAATGTTAGTTTTATAACTGAAAATGCCCTCAAATTGAAATTTCCAATTGAAAACTTGTAAAAATTGTCATGTTAGGTGTGAGTTGTTATTTTTTATATTGGAACAGTTTGTTATTCTGGCATCAAAATTTGATTACTTCAACTTTGTGTTCTTAATTTCTGGTAATCTAAGTTGAGCATGCAATTATGCAAGAACAAGCCCAGTAGAATGAAGTGTGCAAGTGAACACAAACAATTACAGAACACATTATCACCACCTTTGAAAAATCTCCACTCAATAATATCAGCGTTTTTCACCTGCAGGTTGCAACATGTTGGCGCGTTGGAGAAGCTGCTCTCGAGGGCAATGCTGCTTTTCCAGCCATGAGCTTCCATTCAAGAGAAGAATGGAATTACTCTTGGCAAGAAATGATGAGGTACTACTAATTAATTGAATTTTGCCATTATGAGCCAATTTTTTTTCTGACATTGCGAGTATCACAATTGCTATTGAGATTTACACCATGTTTGGTTCACTCTTTTCGATTGTCAAATTTGTTTTGTGTGTTCTAGTTGAGCACCTTCCCATCCTTGCTATCTCCTGATAGTAGTCTCCTTTGATGTTTCTTTTAAAGGATTGATTGTAAATCCTACTCTGTTTCCACAAAAAAATAAATTATGAAAAGTATGTCTTGAAGGCTGGTCCGTATGGTGTCAACAAAATTGGGCACTTATGTGGAGTGATGGCATCATGATACTTACTCATTTCCACTCTTAAGAGAACTGTCATGATATCCACACATCATTTCTACTCTTAGGAGAACTGTCATGATATCCACTCATTTCATTTCCACACTTTATGAATTTTTTGATACTCGTTCTATTTCGATTAATTGGATTTCTGTTTAATTATTTCTATTAACATTTCAATTGTGGAGAGATGCCATCGTATGTTTTTTCAATACACTTTCTGTTGTAGTAAAAAAATTACATTTTTTGTCTTACTTTCCTTTTTCTTTAGATTTTTCTACGGTGATTTTCCAATATTAATAACTAGATGTTTGTAGCTAGTCCCCTATTTAATTGAAATATTTATAGTTATCATTGTTTATTTGAAAGGTCTTACTGTCACCAGCGTTTATTCAAGGCTGCTTCCATGGCGGATGCATCAGCGCTACCTTTATCGCCGGAGAGCAGCCTCTACGGCGACCAAGCTGGTGGAGAAGGCAGCAGTATTGACGCCAGGGAGCAGAATTAGTTTCTCCCCATAGCTAACATTGAAGGACAATACAATCGGCGGTGCCAGAGAATTGCAAGGATGCCAAGAAATCTGTTCAGGAGTGCGTTTCAGAGTTCATAAGTTTCATCACCAGCAAGCAAGGAACAATTTCATATTGCAAGGTTAAATGGCTCGTAGACTCGTACAGCTCAGTTATGGTTGGTCTGGATATCATGTGTTTGCCGATCATGCAACTTGTAGAGTACAAGACCTGTACATTCCAGGAAGAGTTGCATGGCAATTTGGCCGGTACCAGAAAGCTCCACTGGTTCTGCACGAAACAATATTTGAATCATCTTTATGAAATGCATAATGGTTCTGGCAAGAATTGGCTTGAAGTGCATCAACAGTATGTGCAATAAGTGTTTGGTCGTTGGACTGCCATATGACCCGTCCTGGCTGTCCGAGCATGAGCAATACATGAAATGGTTATCTGAGGCTTCTATTTTGTATCTTCAAAGTCCAGTACCAAATACACAAATCTGGGCCTTTGACAGTGAGCAGACCCAGCAGCAGAACTTTAGGCCTGTGCATGGTGCAGCATTAAGGAGTGATGGATAAACTACAACAAAAACAACAAAAAAAAATCCTTTAGTTACAAACAAGTTGGGGCAGACTAGATATATGAAATCCAATCGAATGAGTGATGGATGTTTTGGCTAATTCATTTGCTAGTTATTTTTGGCTTTTAATTGCTGTCAATATCTATGAGTAGTTAATTTACTTTTTTTACTTGCTTTAATTTTTTTTAGATGAGTTTTTTTATTAACTGTTGTGGAAGTTTTAGTTTGAAGAATTTGTGTTGTGAATACATTATATATAGAAATTATCGTTTACTGCTATATGTTTAGATGGTTTCCTATTTTCTTTGCCTTAACTTGCTCAATGGCTCATCATTCTATTTCTTTGTTTTGTATATTATATTTATATAGTTTACTTGAATCAACATCCATCCACCTCTCTGATGCAATCTAGTTTTTGGTAGCTGGGGTTTAAATTCAGATTTGGTGCTTGCAGCAGCATTTATATATGATGTTTGGTGGAGTTTTTTTGAAAAGTTGTCATTTATAAATTAAGTAATCGGATCAGAAATACTTTTGGTAATAGGAAAATATTTTTTGTGTTGTTTTTTTAAATAGTAATTATCATGCTTATATGAAGTACTCGGATATGAAATAATTAAAGTGGTATTATGTTCTTTTTTGTAGTGTTTTAGTGAAAAGTTATCACCCTAAATGAAGTACTCGATGAGAAAACATTTTTCGCAGTAGGCTATGATGTTTGTGGAGTTTTTTGAAAGGTTACAATTCATAAATGAAGTACTCATATCAGAAACATTTCTCGTAGTAGGCTATGATATTTTGTGGTGTTTTGTTGAATGTTTACCACCCATTAATGAGGTACTCATATAAAAAGCACTTAGATTGGAATTCTATGTTTCTAAGTGGTAGTTCCATGAAAGGTTACCGTCCTTAAATGAAGTACTCGACGAAGAAGCACTTCTCGTAGTAGGTTAAGATATTTTCTAGAGTTTTTTTAAAAGGTTATCACCTATAAATGAAGTAATCAGATCAGAAACATTTCTCGTAATAGAATAAAATGCTTTGTGGTGTTTTGTTGAATGGTTATCACCAATAAATGTAGTACTCAGAAATGAAGCACTTATAAATGTATCTAATGTTTCTTCGTGGTGTTTTAGTGAAAGATACCACCCTTAAATGAAGTACTCGAAGAAGAAACATTTGTCGTATTAGGCTATAATGCTTTGTAGAGTTTTCTTGAAATGTTACCTCCATAAATGAAGTACCCGGATTATAAACACTTCTCGTAATAGAATCAGATGCTTTGTGGCATTTTCTTGAATATTTACCATTCGTAAATGAAATACCCAGACATGAAGCACTTAAAGTGATATTCTACGCTTCTTCGTGGTGGTTTTATGAATGTTTACCACTTTTAAATGAAGTACTCGAAGAAAAAATACTTTTCGTAGCATGCTATGATAGTTTGTGAAGTTGTCTTTTAAGATTAGTACCCATACATGAAGTACTCGGATCAGAAACACTTCTCGTAGTAGGATAAGATGTTTTGTGGTATTTTTTGAATGGTTACCACCCATAAATGTACTCGAACATGAAGCACTTAGAGAGATATTCTATGATTCTTCGTGGTGTCTTAGTGAAAGGTTACATCCATAAAGGAAGTGCTCAAAGAAGAAACACTTCTCGTAGTAGGCTACGATGCTTTGTGGACTGCTTGAAAGGTTACCTTCCACAAATAAAGTACCCGGATAAAAAATACTTCTCTTAGTAGGATAAGATGCTTTGTGGTGATTTTTAAAATATTTACCATCCATAAACAAAATACTCAGACATGAAACACTTAGAGTGAAATTCTATGCTTCTTCATGGAGGTTTTATGAAAGCTTACCACTCTGAAATGAAGTACTCGAAGAAGAAACACTTCTTGTAGTAGGATATGATACTTTGTGTAGTTTTCTTGAAATGTTACCGCCCATATATGAAGTACTCGGATCAGAGACACTTCTCGTAGTAGGATTAGATGCATTGTGATGTTTTCTTGAATGGTTATCATCCATAATTAAGTACCGGGACATGAAGCACTTAAAATGGTATTATATTCTTCTTCATGATGTTTTAGTTAGGTTACCATGAAGAATAGGCCAGAGTATCAATTTGACTGACACCCTTAAATGAAGTACTCAAATAAAAAACACTTCTCTTAGTAGGCTATGATACTTTGTGGACTCTCTTGAAATGTTACCATCCATAAATGAAGTACTCGGATTAGAAACTTATCGTAGTAGGATAAGATGCTTTTTGATGTTTTCTTGATTGGCACCACCCAAAAAAGAAGTACTCATACATCAAGGGTATCCAATGCTTCTTCGTGATGTTTTAGTGTAAGGTTACCTCCATAAATAAAGTACTCGAAGAAGAAACACTTCTCGTAGTAGCTATGATTCTTTGTGGAGTTTTCTTAAAAGGTTACCACCCACTAATTAAGTAATCGGATCAGAAAGACTTTCCGTAGTAGTGATAAGATACTTTGTGGTGTTTTCTTGAATGGTTACCACCCACAAATGAAGTCTTCAGATCAGAAATACTTATCGTAGTAGGATATGATGCATTGGTGGTGTTTTTTTTGAATGATTACCACTCATAAATGAAGTTCTCGGACATGAAGCACTCAGAGTGATATTATATTCTTCTTCGTGGTATTTTAGTGAAATATTACCACATAGATGAAGTATTCAAAAATTAAACACTTCTCGCAGTAGATTATGATGCATTGTGGAGATTTTTGAAAGGTTACCACCCATAAATGAAGTATTCGGATAAAAAACATTTCTTGTAGTAGGATAAGATGGTTTGTGGTGTTTTCTTGAATATTTACCACCCGTAAATGAAGTACTTAGAGTGGAATCCTATGCTTCTTCGTGAAGGTTTTATAAAAGATTACCACCCTTAAATGAAGTACTCGAAGAAGAAACATTTCTCGTAGTAGACTATGATACTTTTGTGAAGTTTTCTTGAAAGGTTATCATCCATATATGAAATACTCGTATCAGAAACACTTCTCGTAGTAGGATAAGATGTTTTGTGGAGTTTTCTTGAAAGGTTACCACCCATATATATACTCGAATCATAAACACTGGTCGTTGTAAGTTAAGATTCTTTGTGATGTTTTCTTGATGATTACCACCCATAAATAAAATTTTTGGACATGAAGCACTTAGAGTGATATTCTATCATTCTTCGTAGCATTTTAGTGAAAGGTTACATCCCTAAATGAAGTACTAAAAAAAAAGAAACACTTCTCATAGTAGACTATGATGCTTTGTGAACTTTTCTTGAAAGATCCCACCCATAAATGAAGTACTCGGATAAAAAACACTTCTTGTAATAGGATAAGATGCATTGTGGTGTTTTGTTGAATGGTTATCACGAATAAATGTAGTACTTGGAAATGAAGCACTTAGAGTGATATCTTCGTGGTGTTTTAGTGAAAGATAACACCCTTAAATGAAGTACTCGAAGAAGAAACATTTGTCGTATTAGGCTATGATGCTTTGTGTAGTTTTCTTAAAAAGTTACCACCCATAAATAATGTACTCGGATCAGAAACACTTCTCGTAGTAGGATCAGATGCTTTGTGGCGTTTTCTTGAATATTTATTATCCATAAATGAAATACTCGGACATGAAATACTTATAGTGGTATTCTACGCTTCTTTATGATGATTTTATTAAAGTTTACCACCCTTAAATGAAGTACTCGAGAAAAAAACTTCTCGTTGCAGGCTATGATAGTGTAGTTTCTTCAAAGGTTAGAACTCATATATGAATTACTCATATCAGAAACATTTCTCGTTGTAAGATAATATTTTTTGTGATATTTTATTGAATGGTTTTCACCCATAAATTAAGTACTTGGACATGAAGCACTCAGAGTTGTATTATATGATTTTTCGTGGTGTTTTAGTGCAATTTTACATCCATAAAATAAGTACTCAAAGAAGAAGCACTTCTTGTAGTAGGTTATGATGCTTTGTGGAGTTTTCTTAAAGGGTTACCACCCATAAATGAAGTCATCAGATCAGAAATACTTCCCATAGTAGAATAAAATGCTTTGTGGTGTTTTTTTAATGGTTACCACCCTTAAATAAAAGTACTCGGATATGAAGCACTTACAATGATATTAGATTCTTCTTCGTGGTGTTTTAGTGAAAGGTTATCACCCCAAATAAAGTATTCAAAGAAGAAACACTTCTCACAGTGGACTATGATGCTTTGTGGAGTTTTCTTGAAAGATTGTCACCCGTAAATGAAGTACTTCCATAAAATATACCTCTTGTAGTAGGATAAGATGCTTTGTGGTGTTTTTTCAATATTTACAATCCATAAATGAAGTACTCAGATATAAAGCACCTAGAGTGGAATTCTATGCTTCTTCGTGGTGGTTTTATGATGGATTACCACCCTTAAATGAAGTACTCGAAGAAGAAACACTTCTCGTAGTAGGCTAAGATGCATTGTGGTGTTTTCTTGAAAGGTACCACCCAAATGAAGTAATCGTATCAGAAACACTTCTCATAATAGATTAAGATGCTTTGTGGTGTTTTCTTGAATGTTTTTTTTATTCATTGCCCGTGGGCTTTTCTTGAATGGTTACCACCCATAAATGAATTGCTCGAACATGAAGTACTTAGATTGGTATTATATTCTTCTTTATGGTATTTTAGTGAAAGGTAACCATCCTGAAATGAAGTACCTAAAGAAGAAACACTTCTCGTTGTAGGCTATGATGCTTTGTGGAGTTTTCCTCAGAGGTTACCACCCATAAATGAAGTACTCAGATCAAAAATATACTTCTCGTAGTAGGTTAAGATGTTTTGTGGTGTTTTCTTGAATGATTATCACCAATAAATGAAGTATTCAGACATGAAACATTTAAAGTGGTATCCTATGCTTTTTCGTGCTGTTTTAGTGAAAGGTTACCACTCTTAAATGATGTACTTGAAGAAGAAACACTTCTTTTAGTAGGCTAAGATGCATTGTGAAGTTTTCTTGAAAGTATGATGCTTTGTGGTGTTTTCTTGAATGTTTACCACCCATAAATGGTTTTATGAAATGTTACAATCCTTAAATGAAGTACTTGTAGAAGAAAACTACTCATAGTTGGTGGAGTGTTCTTGCAAGATTACCACCCATATAATTAAGTAATCAAATCAGAAACACTTCTCGTAGTAGGCTAAGATGTTTTGTGTTGTTTTCTTGAAAGATTACCGTTGATAAATGAAGAACTTATACCGGAAACACTTCTCCTAGTAGACTAAGATGCATTGTGGAGTTTTCTTGAAAGGTTATCACCCAAATCAAGTAATCAGATCAGAAATACTTCTCTTAATAGGATAAGATGCTTTGTGGTGTTTTATGGAATGATTACCATCCTTAAATGAAGTACTCGGACATAAAGCACTTAGAGTGCTATTATATTCTTCTTTGTGGTGTTTTAGTGAAAGGTTAACACCTCAAATGAAGTATTTGAAGAAGAAATGCTTCTTGCAGTAGACTATGATGCTTTTATGAAGTTTTCTTGAAAGGTTACCACTCGTAAATGAAGTACTCGGATTAGAAAAACTTCTTGTAGTAGAATAAGATTCTTTGTGGTGTTTTTTTGAATGGTTATCACGAATAGATTAAGTAATCAGACATAAAGCACTTAGAGTGGAATTCTATGCTTATTTGTGGTGGTTTTATGATAGATTACCACCCTTAAATATACTCAAAGAAGAAACACTTTTTGTAGTTGGCTACGATACTTTGTGAAGTTTTCTTCAATGGTTACCACCCATATATGAAGTACTCCGGTCAGAAACACTTCTTGTATTAGAATAAGATGCTTTGTGGTGTTTTCTTGAATGGTTACCACCCATAAATGAAGTACTCGGACATGAAGCAAATTGATTGGTAATATATTCTTCTCCATGGTGTTTTTGTGAAAGGTTACCACATTTAAATGAAGTAGTCGAAGAAGAAACACTTCTCGTAGTAGGCTATGATGTTTTGTGGTGTTTTCTTAAAAGGTTGCCACCCATAAATGTAATCAGACCAGAAACACTTATCGTAGTAGGATAAGATGCTTTGTGTTTTCTTGAATGGTTACCACCCTTATATGAAGTACTTGGACAAGAAGCACTTAAAGTGGTATTATATTCTTCTTCGTAGTGTTTTAGTGGAAGGTTACCACCCCAAATGTACTCGATGAAGAAACACTTCTCGCAGTAGGCTATGATGCTTTGTGGAGTTTTCTTGAATGATTACAACGCATAAATGAAGTACTCAGATAAGAAACACTTCTCGTAGTAGGCTATGATGCTTTGTGGTGTTTTCTTGAATGTTTACCACCCATGAATTAGGTTACTCACAATAGAAGCATTTATAATGGTATTCTATGCTTCTAAGTGGTAGTTTCATGAAAGGTTACTACCCTTAAATGAAGTACTCGAAGAAGAAACACTTCTCGTAATAGGCTAATATGTGTTTTAGAGTTTTCTTGAAAGTTTACCATCCATAAATGAAGTAATCGGACCAGAAACACTTCTCGTAATAGGATAAGATGCTTTGTGATTTCTTGAATGATTACCACCAATAAATGAAGTACTCGAGCATGAAACACTTAGAGTGGCATCCTATGCTTCTCCGTGGTGTTTTAGTGAAAGGTTTCCACCCTTAAATGATGTACTAAAAAAATAAACGCTTCTCAGAGTAGGCTAAGATGCATTGTGGAGTTTTCTTGAATGGTTACCACCCATAAATGAAGTACTCAGAGATGAACCACTTAAAACGATATTATATTCTTCTTCGTGGTGTTTTAGTTAAAGGTAACAATGAAGCATATGCCAGAGTACTAATTTGATCGACACACTTAAATGAAGTACTCAAATAAAAATCACTTCTCTTAGTAAGATAAGAGGTTTTGTGATGTTTTCTTGATTGATTAACACCCATAAAAGAAGTACTCGGACATGAAGCACTTAGGGTGGTGTCCTATGCTTCTTCGTGGTGTTTTAGTGAAAGGTTACCCCCATAAATGATGTACTCAAAGAGGAAACAATTCTCGTAGTAGCTATAATTCTTTATGGACTTTGTTTGAAATGTTACCACCCATAGATTAAGTAATGGGATCAGAAACGCTTCTCGTAGTAGAATAAGATGCTTTGTGATGTTTTCTTGAATGGTTACCACACATAAATGTACTTGCAGATGAAGCACTTAAGAGTTTTATTATATTCTTCTCTGTGGTGTTTTAGTGAAAGGTTACTTACCATGAGGCATAGGCCATAGTACCAATTTGACCAGCACCCTTAAATGAAGTACTTAAAGAAGAAACACTTATCGTAGTAGGCTAATATGCTTTGTGGAGTTTTCTTGAAAGGTTACCACCCATAAATGAAGTACTTGGATCAGAAACACTTATTGTAGTAGCGTAAGATGTTTTATGGTGTTTTCTTGAATATTTACACCCATGAAGTACTCAGACATGAAGTACTTGGAGTGCTATTCTATTCTTCTTCATGATGGTTTTATGAAATGTTACAACCCTTAAATGTAGTGCTTGTAGAAGAAACACTCCTCATAGTTGGCTATGATGAATTGTGGAGTGTTCTTGCAAGATAACCACCGATAAATTTAAGTAATCAGATCAGAAACACTTCTCGTAGTAGGCTAAGATGTTTTGTGTTGTTTTCTTGCAAAGATTACCGTCGATAAATGATGAACTTGTATAAGAAACACTTCTCGCAATAGGCTAAGATGCATTGGGGTGTTTTCTTGAAAGGTTACCACCCAAATGAAGTAATCGGATCAGAAACACTTCTCTCAATAGGTAAGATGTTTTTTGTTCTTTTCTTGAATGGTTACCACCCATAAAAGAATTACTTGAAAATGAAGTACTTAGAGTATATTCTTCTTTGTGGTGTTTTAGTGACAAGTTACCATTCTGAAATGAAGTACTCGATGAAGAAACACTTCTCGATGTATGCTATGATGCTTTGTGGAGTTTTCTTGAAAGGTTACTACCTATAAATGAAGTACTTGGATTAGAAATACTTCTCGTAGTATGATAAGATGCTTTGTGGTATTTTCTTGAATGGTTACCACCAATAAACGAATTACTCGGACATGAAGTACATAGAGTGGTATTATATTTTTCTTCGTGGGGTTTTAGGGAAAGGTTACCACCCGAAATGACGTACTCGAAGAAAAAAGACTTCTTACAGTAGTCTATGATGCTTTGTGGAGATTTCTTGAAAGGTTACCACCCGTAAATGAAGTACTTGAATCAGAAACACTTCTTGTAGTATGATAAGATGCTTTGTGGTGTTTTCTTTAATGGTTATCACCAATAGATGAAGTAATCAGACATAAAGCACTTAGAGTGGAATTCTATGCTTCTTCGTGGTGATTTTATGAAAGATTACCACCCTTAAATGAAGTACTCGAAGGAGAAACATTTCTCATAGTATGCTACGATACTTTGTGAAGTTTTCTTGAAATGTTACCACTCATATATGAAGTATTTGGATCAGAAACACTTTTCGTAGTATGCTTTGTGGAGTTTTCTTGAAATGTTACCACCCATAAATGAAGTACCCAAAGATGAAGAACTTAGAGATGTATAATATTCTTCTCCGGGTGTTTTAGTTAAAGGTTACAATGAAGCATAGGCCAGAGTACTAATTTGACCGGCACCCTTAAATGAAGTACTCAAATAAAAAGAACTTATCTTAGTAGGCTATGATGCTTTGTGAAGTTTTCTTAAAAGGTTACCACCCATAAATGAAGTAATCGGATTAGAAACACTTCTCTTTGTAGGATAAGAGGTTTTGTGATGTTTTCTTGATTGGTTACCACCCATAAAAGATGAACTCGGACATGAAGCACTTAGGATGGTATCTTATGCTTCTTTGTGGTGTTTTAGTGAAATGTTACCCCCATAAATGAAGTACTCAAAGAAGAAATACTTTTCGTAGTAGTTATGATTCTTTGTGGAGTTTTCTTGAAAGGTTACCACCCATAAATTAAGTAAAGGGATCAGAAATGCTTCTCGTAGTCGAATTAGATGCTTTGTGGTGTTTTTTTGAATGGTTACCACACATAAATGTACTCGCAGATGAAGCACTTAGAGTGGTATTATATTCTTCTCCGTGGTGTTTTAGTGAAAGCTTACTTACCATGAGGCATAGGCAATAGTATCAATTTGACCAGCACCCTTAAATGAAGTACTCAAAGAAGAAACACTTCTCGTAGTAGGCTGTGATGTTTTGTGGAGTTTTCTTGAAAGGTTACCACCCGTAGGGTAAGATGCTTTGTGGTGTTTTTTTGAATATTAACCACCCATGAAGTACTCAGATATTAAGCACTTGGAGTGGTATTTTATGGTTCTTCGTGGTGATTTTATGAAATGTTACAACCCATAAATGAAGTAATTGTAGAAGAAACACTTCTCATAATTGGCTATGATGATTTGTGGAGTGTTCTTGAAAAAATACCACCCATAAATTAAGTAATCATATCAGAGACACTTCTCGTAGTTTGCTAAGATGTTTTGTGTTGTTTTCTTGAAAGGTTACCATCAATAAATGAAGAACTTGTATCAGAAACACTTCTCGTAGTAGACTAAGATGCATTGTGGTGTTTTCTTGAAAGGTACCACCCAAATGAAGTAATCGGATCAGAAACACTGCTCATAATAGGAAAAGATTCTTTGTTGTGTTTTCTTGAATGGTTTTTTTTTTTATTCATTGCCCGTGGGCTTTTCTCGAATGGTTACCACCCATAAATGAATTACTCGAACATGAAGTACTTAGAGTGGTATTATATTCTTCTTTGTGGTGTTTTAGTGAAAGGTTACCATCCTGAAATGAAGTACCCAACGAAGAAACACTTCTCGTTGTAGGCTATGAAGCTTTGTGGAGTTTTCCTCAGAGGTTCCACCCTTAATGAAGTACTCGAAGAAGAAACACTTCTCGTTGTAGGCTATGATGCTTTGTGGAGTTTTCTTGAAGGGCTACCACCCATAAATGAAGTCCTCAGATCAGAAATACTTCTCGTAGTAGGATAAAATACTTTGTGGTGTTTTCTTCAATGGTTATCACAAATTAATGAAGTACTCGAACATGAAACATTAATGAAGTACTCCACTATGCTTCTTTGTGGTGTTTTTTGAAAGGTTTCCACCCTTAAATGATGTACTCAAAGAAGAAACGCTTCTCCTAGTAGGCTAAGATGCATTGTGGAGTTTTCTTGAAAGATTACCACTCAAATTGATTAATTGGATCAGAAACACTTCTCTTAATAGGACAAGATGCTTTGTGGTGTTTTCTTCAATGGTTACCACACTTAAATGAAGTACTCAGACATGAAAAACTTAGAGTGGTATTATATTCTTTTCTGTGTTGTTTTAGTGAAAGGCTACCACCCCAAATGAAGTATGCGAAGACGAAACACTTCTTTCAGTAGACTATGATTATTTGTGGAGTTTTCTTTAAAGGTTACCACCCGTTAATGAAGTACTCGGATAAAAAACACCTCTTATAGTAGGAAAAGATGATTTGTGGTGTTTTCATGAATATTTACCACCCATAAATGAAGTACTCAGACATATAGTATTTAGAGTGGAATTCTATGCTTCTTCGTGGTGGTTTTATTAAAGATTACCACCATTAAATGAAGTACTCGAATAAGAAACACTTCTCGTAGTATGCTATGATACTTTGTGAAGTTTTCTTCAAAGGTTACCACCTATATATGAAGTACTCCGATCAGAAACACTTCTTGTATTGGGATAAGATACTTTGTGGTGTTTTCTTGAATGCTTACCACTCATAATTGAAGTACTCGAACATGAAACACATAGATTGCTACTATATTCTTCTCCGTGGTGTTTTTGTGAAAGGTTACCAGCTTTAAATGAAATAGTCGAAGAAGAAACACTTCTCGTAGTAGGTTATGATGCTTTGTGGAATTTTCTTGAATGGTTACCACTCATAAATGTAATCGGATCATAAACACTTCTCGTAGTAGGCTAAGATGCTTTGTGGTGTTTTTTTGAATGGTTACCACCCTTATATGAAGTACTCGGACATGAAGCACTTAGAGTGGTATTATATTATTCTTCGTAGTGTTTTAGTGAAAGGTTACCACCCGAAAAGAAGTACTCGATGAAGAAACACTTATTGCAATAGACTATGATGCTTTGTGGAGTTTTCTTGAATGGTTACAACCCATAAATGTACTTAGATCAGAAACACTCCTCGTAGTAGGCTATGATGCTTTGTTGTGTTTTCTTAAATGTTTACCACTCATAAATGAGGTTACTCAGATATGAAGCATTTATAGTGGTATTCTATGCTTCTAAGTGGTAGCTTCATGAAAGGTTACCATCCTTAAATGAAGTACTCAAAGAAGAAACACTTCTCGTAGTAGGCTAATATGCTTTGTGGAGTTTTCTTGAATGGTTACCACCCATAAATGAAGTAATCGGATGAGAAACACTTCTCGTAATAGGATAAGATGTTTTGTGGTGTTTTTTGAATGGTTACCACCCATAAATAAATTACTCAAACATGGGGTACTTAAAGTGGTTTTATATTCTTCTTCGTGGTGTTTTAGTGAAAGGTTACCCACTCAAATGAAGTACTCGAAAAAGAAACACTTCTCGTAGTAGACTATGCTTTGTGGAGTTTTGTTGAATGGTTACCACCCGTAAATGAAGTACTCAAATCAGAAACACTTCTCATAGGAGAATAAGATGCTTTATGGTGTTTTCTTGAATGATTACCACCCATAAATACATTACTCGAACATGAAGTACTTAAAGTGGTATTATATTCTTCTTCGTGGTGTTTTAGTGAAAGGTTACCATCACAAATGAAGTACTCGAAGAAAAAACACTTCTCGTAGTAGGCTATGATGCTTTGTGGAGTTTTCTTGAATTTCTACACCCATGAAGTACTTAGACATGAAGCACTTAGAGTTCTTGAATGAAGAACTTTTAGAAGAAACACTTCTCATAATTGCCTATGATGATTTGTTGGGTATTATTGCAATATTACCACATAAAAATTAAGTAATAAGATCAGAAACACTTCTCGTAGTACGCCAAGATGTTTTATGTTGTTTTCTTGAAAGGTTACCGTCGATAAATGAAGAACTTGTATCAAAAACACTTCTCGTAGTAGGCTAAGATACATCGTGGAGTGTTCTTGAAAGGTTACCATCCAAATAAAGTAATCAGATAAAAAACACTTCTCTTAATAGAATAGGATGCTTTGTATTATTTTCTTGAATGGTTACCACCCATAAATGAATTACTCGAACATGAAGTACTTAGAGTTGTACTTTGTGGTGTTTTAGTGAAAGATTATCATCCTGAAATGAAGTACTCGAAGAAGAAACACTTCTCGTTGTAGGCTATGATGCTTTGTGGAGTTTTCTTGAAAGGTTACCACCCATAAATGAAGTACTCGGATCAGAAATACTTCTCGTAGTAGGATAAGATGCATTGTGGTGTTTTCTTGAATGGTTATCACCAATAAATGAAGTACTCAGACATGAAATATTTAGAGTGGTATCCTATGCTTCTTTGTGGTGTTTTAGTGAATGGTTACCACCCATAAATGATATACTTTAAGAAGAAACACGTCTCGCAGTAGGCTATGATGCTTTGTGAAGTTTTCTTGAAAGGTTACAACCCATAAATGAAGTACTCAGATCAGAAACGCTTCTCGTAGTAGGCTATGATGCTTTGTGGTGTTTTCTTTAATTTTTACCACCCATAAATGAGGTTACTCAGATATTAAGCATTTATAGTGGTATTCTATGCTTTTAAGTTGTAGTTTCATGAACGGTTACCACCCTTAAATGAAGTACTCGAAGAAGAAACACTTCTCGTAGTAGGCTAAGATGCTTTGTGAAGTTTTCTTGAAAGGTTACCACCCATAAATGATGTAATCGGATGAGAAAAACTTCTCTTAATCGGATAAGATGCTTTGTGGTGTTTTTTTGAATGGTTACCACCAATAAATAAATTACTCAAACATGAAATACTTAGAGTGATATTCTTCTTCGTGGTGTTTTAGTGAAAAGTTACCACCACAAGTGAAGTACTCGAAGAAGAAACACTTCTCGCAGTCGACTATGATGCTTTGTAGATTTTTCTTTAAAGGTTGCCACCCGTAAATGAAGTACTCGGATCAGAAATACTTCTCGTAGTAGGATAAGATGCATTGTGGTGTTTTCTTGAATGGTTATCACCAATAAATGAAGTACTCAGACATGAAATATTTAGAGTGGTATCCTATGCTTCTTTGTGGTGTTTTAGTGAATGGTTACCACCCATAAATGATATACTTTAAGAAGAAACACGTCTCGCAGTAGGCTATGATGCTTTGTGAAGTTTTCTTGAAAGGTTACAACCCATAAATGAAGTACTCAGATCAGAAACGCTTCTCGTAGTAGGCTATGATGCTTTGTGGTGTTTTCTTTAATTTTTACCACCCATAAATGAGGTTACTCAGATATTAAGCATTTATAGTGGTATTCTATGCTTTTAAGTTGTAGTTTCATGAACGGTTACCACCCTTAAATGAAGTACTCGAAGAAGAAACACTTCTCGTAGTAGGCTAAGATGCTTTGTGAAGTTTTCTTGAAAGGTTACCACCCATAAATGATGTAATCGGATGAGAAAAACTTCTCTTAATCGGATAAGATGCTTTGTGGTGTTTTTTTGAATGGTTACCACCAATAAATAAATTACTCAAACATGAAATACTTAGAGTGATATTCTTCTTCGTGGTGTTTTAGTGAAAAGTTACCACCACAAGTGAAGTACTCGAAGAAGAAACACTTCTCGCAGTCGACTATGATGCTTTGTAGATTTTTCTTTAAAGGTTGCCACCCGTAAATGAAGTACTCGGATCAGAAACACTTCATGTAGTAAGATAAGATGCTTTGTGGTGTTTTTTTGAATGGTTATCACCAATAGATGAAATAATCAGACATAAAGCTTTTAGAGTGGTATTATATTCTTCTTTGTGGTATATTGTGAAAGGTTACCATCCTTAAATAAAGTATTTGAAGATGAAACACTTCTCGTATTAGGCTATGATGTTTTGTGATGTTTTTTTGGAAGGTAACCACCCATAAATTAAGTAATCGGTTAAAAAATACTTCTCGTAGTAGGATAAAATACTTTGTGGTGTTTTCTTGAATGGTTACCACCTATAAATGAAGTACCCGAAGATGTAGCACTTAGAGCGATATTATATTCGTCTTCGTGGTGTTTTAGTTAAAGGTTACAATGAAGCATAGACCAGAGTACTAATTTGACCGGCACCCCTAAATGAAGTACTCAAATAAAAAAATACTTCTCTTAGTAGCTATGATTCTATGTGTAGTTTTCTTGAAAGATTACCACCCTTAAATTAAGTAATGGAATCAGAAACACTTCTCGTAGTAGGATAAGATAATTTGTGGTGTTTTCTTGAATGATTACCACCCATAAATGAATTCCTTGAACATGAAGTACTTAGAGTGTTATTATATTCTTCTTTGTGATATTTTAGTGAAAGGTAACCATCGAAATGAAGTACTCGAAAAAGAAAAACTTCTCATTGTAGGTTATGAAACTTTGTGGAGTTTTCTTAAAAGATTTCCACCAATAAGTGAAGTACTCGGATCAGAAACACATTTCGTAATAGGCTAAGATGCATTGTGGAGTTTCCTTGAAAGGTTACCTCCCAACTAAAGTAATGGGATCAGAAACAAATTTCTTAATCAGATAAGATGCTTTGTGGTGTTTTCTTAAATGGTTACCACCCATAAATGAATTACTCGAACATGAAATACTTAGAGTGGTATTATATTCTTCTTTGTGGTGTTTTAGCGAAAGGTTACCATCCTGAAATGAAGTACTCGAAAAAGAAACACTTCTCGTAGTAGGCTATGATGCTTTGTGGAGTTTTCTTAAAAGATTTCCACCAATAAGTGAAGTACTCGGATCAGAAATACTACACGTAGTAGGATAAGATGCTTTGTAGTATTTTTTGCATGGTTATCACCAATAAATGAAGTACTTGGACATGAAACATTTAGAGTGGTATCATACGCTTATTCGTGGTGTTTTAGTGAAAGATTACCACCCATAATTAATGTATTGTGGAGTTTTTTTGAAAGGTAACCACCCATAAATTAAGTACTCCAATCAGAAACACTTACTGTAGTAGGGTAAGATGCTTTGTGGTGTTTTCTTGAATATTTACAACCCATGAAGTACTCAAGCATGAAGTACTTAGAGTGGTATTCTAGAGTGGTATTCTATGCTTCTTCGTGGTGGTTTATGAAATGTTACAACTCTTAAATGAAGAACTCGTAGAACAAACATTTCTCATAGTTTGTTATGATGACTTGTGGAGTGTTCTTGAAAGATTACCACTCATAAATTAAGTAATCAGATCAGAAACACTGCTTGTAATAGGCTAAGATGTTTTGTGGAGTTTTCTTGAAAGGTTACCTCCAAAATGAAGTAATCGGATAAGAAACAAATCTCTTAATAGGATAAGATGATTTGTGATGTTTTCTTGAATGGTTACCACCCGTAAATGAATTACTCGAACACGAAGTACTTAGAGTGGTATTATATTCTTCTTTGTGATGTTTTAGTGAAAGGTTACCATCCTGAAATGAAGTACTAGAAAAAGAAACATTTCTCGTTGTAGGTTATGAAACTTTGTGGAGTTTTCTTAAAAGATTTCCACAAGTAAGTGAAGTACTCGGATCAGAAATACTTCTCGTAGTATGATAAGATGATTTGTGGTGTTTTCTTGAATGATTATCACCAATAAATTAAGTACCTGAACATGAAACATTTAGAGTAGTATTCTATGCTTCTTCGGGGTGTTTTAGTGAAAGGTGGTAACCCAAATGGTGTACTCTAAGAAAAAACACTTCTCTTAGTTGGCTAAGATGCTTTGTGGAGTTTTCTTGAATTGTTACCACCCATAAATGAAGTACTCGGTTTACAAACAATTACCGTAGTAGGGTAAGATGCTTTGTGTTGTTTTCTTGGATATTTACAACCTATGAAGTACTCAGACATAAAGTACTGAGAGTGGTATTCTATGCTTATTCGTGGTGGTATTATGAAATGTTACAAACCTTAAATGAGTACTCGTAGAAGAAACACTTCTCATAGTTGGCTATGATGACTTGTGGAGTGTTCTTGAGAGTTTACCACCCATATATTAAGTAATCAGACCAAAAACACTTCTCGTAGTAGGCTAAGATGTTTTGTGTTGTATTCTCGAAAGTTTACCGCCAATAAATGAAGAACAAGTTTCAGAAACAATTCTCGTAGTAGACTAAGATGCATTGTGGAGCTTTTTGAAAGGTTACCTCCCAAATGAAATAATCGGATCAGAAATACATCTCTTAATAGGATAATATTCTTTGTGGTGTTATCTTGATTGGTTACCACCCATAAATGAATTACTCGAACACGAAGTACTTAAAGTGGTATTATATTCTTCTTTGTGGTGTTTTAGCGAATGGTTACCATCTTGAAATGAAGTACTAAAAAACAAACACTTCTCATTATAGGCTATGATCCTTTGTGGAACTTTCTTAAAAGATTTCCACCAATAAGTGAATTACTCGAATCAGAAATACTTCTCGTAGTAGGATATGATTCTTTGTGGTGTTTTCTTGAATGGTTATCACCAATAAATGAAGTAATCGTACATGAAACATTTGGAGTGGTACCTACACTTCTTCGGGGTGTTTTAGTGAAAGTTTACCACCCATAAATGATGTATTCTAAGAAGAAACACTTATCGTAGTAGGATAAGATGCATTGTGGAGTTTTCTTGAATTGTTACCGCCAATAAATGAAGAACATATATCAGAAACACTTCTCGTAGTAGGCTAAGATGCATTGTGGTGTTTTCTTGAAAGGTTACCTTCCAAATGAAGTAATCAGATTGGAAAGACATCTTTTAATATGATAAGATGCTTTGTGGTGTTATCTTGAATAGTTACCACCCATAAATGAATTACACGTACATGAAACATTTTAGAGTGGTATCCTACTCTTCTTCGTGGTGTTTTAGTGAAAGGTTACCACCCATAAATGATGTATTCTAAAAAGAAACACTTCTCGTAGTAGGCTAAGATGCTTTGTGTAGTTTTCTTGAAAGGTTACCTCCCACAAATGAAGTACTAGGATCAGAAACACTTATCATAGTAGGGCTTATGTTTTGTGTTGTTTTCTTGAAAGCTTACCGCCAATATACGAAGAACTTGTTTCAGAAACACTTTTCGTAGTAGGCTAAAATGCATTGTGGAGTTTTCTGAAAGGTTACCTCCAAAATGAAGTAATCGGATCAGAAATCATCTCTTAATAGGATACGATGATTTGTGGGTGTTATCTTGAATAGTTACCACCCATAAATAAATGAATCGAACATGAAGTACTTAGAGTGGTATTATATTCATCTTTGTGGTGTTTTAGTGAAAGATTACCATCCTGAAATGAAGTACTCGAAAAAGAAACACTTCTCGTTGTAGGCTATGATACTTTGTGGAGTTTTCTTCAATGATTTCCACCAATAAGTGAAGTACTCGGATCAGAAATACATCTCGTAGTAGGATAATATGCTTTGTGGTGTTTTCTTGAATGGTTATCACCAATAAATGAAGTACTCGTACATGAAACATTTAGAGTTGTATCCACACTTCTTTGTGGTGTTTTAGGGAAAGTTTACCACCCGTAAATGATGTACTCTAAGAAGAAACACTTTTCGTAGAAGGCTAATATGCATTGTGGAGTTTTCTTGAAAGGTTAGCTCCCATAGATGAAGTACTCGAATCTGAAATACTTATCGTAGTATAGTAAGATGCATTGTAGAGTTTTCTTAAAAGGTTACCTCCCAAATGAAGTAATCGGATCAGAAAGACATCTCTTAATAGGATAAAATGCTTTGTGGTGTTATCTTGAATGGTTACCACCCATAAAAGAATTACTCGAACATGAAGTAGGTTATGATGCTTTGTGGAGTTTTCTTAAATGATTTCCACCAATAAGTGAAGTACTCGGATAAAAAATACATCTCGTAGTAGGATAAGATGCTTTGTGATATTTTCATGAATGGTTATCACTAATAAATGAAGTACTCGTACATGAAACATTTAGAGTGGTATCATACGTTTCTTTGTGATGTTTTAGGGAAAGATTACCACCTATGATGTACTCTAAGAAGGAACACTTCTCGTAGTAGGCTAAGATGCATTGTGGAGTTTTCTTTACCATGAGGTACTTAGAATTGTATTATATTCATCTTTGTGGTGTTTTAGCGTAAGGTTACCATCCTGAAATGAAGTACTAAAAAAGAAACACTTCTCGTTGTATACTATGATGCTTTGTGGAGTTTTCTTCAAAGATTTCCACCAATAAGTGATGTACTCAGATCAGAAATACATCTCGTAGTAGGATAAGATGTTTTGTGGTGTTTTCTTGAATGGTTATCACCAATAAATGAAGTACTCGTACATGAAACATTTAGAATGGTATTCTACGCTTCTTCGTTGTATTTTAGTGAAAGGTTACCACCCATAAATGATGTACTCTAAGAAGAAACACTTCGCGTAGTAGGTTAAAATGCATTGTGGAGTTTTCTTGAAAGGTTACCTCCAATAAATGAAGTACTCGGATTAGAAACACTTATCGTAGTAGGGTAAGATGCTTTGTGGTGTTTTCTTGAAAGATTACCTCCCAAATGAAGTAATCAGATCAGAAAGACATCTTTTAATAGAATAAGATGCTTTGTGGTGTTATCTTGAATGATTATCACCCATAAATGAAGTACTCGTACATGAAACATTTAGAGTGGTATTATATTCTTCTTTGTGGTGTTTTAGCGAAATGTTACCATCCTGAAATGAAGTACTCGAAAAAGAAACACTTCTCGTTGTAGGCTATGATGCTTTGTGGAGTTTCCTTAAAAGATTTCCACCAATAATAGAATTACTAGGATCAAAAATACTTCTCGTAGTAGGATAAGATGTTTTGTGGTGTTTTCTTCAATGGTTATCACCAATAAATGAAATACTCGTACTTGAAACATTTAGAGTGGTATCCTACACTTCTTTGTGGTATTTTAGTGAAAGGTTACCACCCATAAATGATGTACTCTAAGATGAAACACTTCGCGTAGTAGGCTAAGATGCATTGTGGAGTTTTCTTTAAAGATTACCTCCCATAAATGAAGTACTCGGATCAGAAACACTTATCATAGTAGGGTAGGATGCTTTGTGGTGTTTTCATGAAAGGTTAACGCCCAAATAAAGTAATCGGATAAAAAAGACGTCTCTTAATATGATAAGATGCTTTGTGGTGTTATCTTGAATGATTACCACCCATAAATGAATTACTCGTACATGAAACATTTCGAGTGGTATCCTACGCTTCTTCGTGGTGTTTTAGTGAAAGGTTACCACCCAGAAATGATGTACTCTAAGATGGAACACTTCTCGTAGTAGGCTAAGATGCATTGTGGAGTTTTCTTGAAAAGTTACCTCCCATAAATGAATTACTTGGATAAGAAACACTTATCATAGTAGGGTAAGATGCTTTGTGTTGTTTTCTTGAAAGTTTACCGCCATTATATGAAGAACTTGTATCAGAAACACTTCTTGTAGTAGGCTAAGATGCATTGTGGTGTTTTCTTGAAAGGTTACCTCCCAAATGAAGTAATCAGACCAGAAAGACATCTTTTAATAGAATAAGATGCTTTGTGATGTTATCTTGAATGGTTACCACCCATAAATGAAGTACTCGTACATTAAACATTTAGAGTGGTATTATATTCTTCTTTGTGGCGTTTTAGCGAAAGGTTACCTTCTTGAAATTTAGTACTCGAAAATGAAACACTTCTCGTTGTAGGCTATGATGCTTTGTGGAGTTTTGTTAAAAGATTCCACCATCAAGTGAAGTACTCGTATCAGAAATACTTCTCGTAGTTGGATAAGATGCTTTGTGGTGTTTTCTTGAATGGTTATCTAAATGAAGTACTCGTACATGAAACATTTAGAGTGGTATCATACACTTCTTCGTGAAATTTTAGTGAAAGGTTACCACCCATAAATGATGTACTCTAAGAAGAAACACTTCTCGTAGTAGATTAAGATGCATTGTGTAGTTTTCTTGAAAGTTTACCTTCCTTAATTGAAGTACTAGGATCAGAAACACTAATAATAGTAGGGTAAGATGCTTTGTGTTTTTTCTTGAAAGTTTACCGCCAATAAATGAAGAACTTGTATCCGAAACACATCTCGTAGTATGCTAAGATGCTTTGTGGAGTTTTTCTGAATGGTTTTCACCAATAAATGAAGTACTCGTACATGAAACTTTTAGAGTGGTATCCTACACTTCTTTGTGGTGTTTTAGCAAAAGTTTACCACCCATAAATGATGTACTCTAAGAAGAAACACTTCTCGTAGTAGGCTAAGATGCATTGTGGATTTTCTTGAAAGGTTAACTCCCATAAATGAAGTACTCGGATTAGAAACACTTATCGTAATAGAGTAAGATGCATTGTGGAGTTTTCATGAAAGGTTACCCCCCAAATGAAGTAATCGAATCAGAAAGACATCTCTTAATAGGATAAGATGCTTTGTGGTGTTATATTGAATGGTTACCACTCTAAATGAATTACTCGAACATGAAGTACTTAGAGTGGTATTATTTTCTTCTTTGTTGTGTTTTTGGGAAAAGTTACCATCCTGAAATGAAGTACTTGAAAAAGAAACACTTCTCGTTGTAGGCTATGATGCTTTGTGGTGTTTTCTTAATAGATTTCCACCAATAAGTGAAGTACTCGGATCAAAAATACTTCTCGTAGTAGGATAAGATGCTTTGTGGTGTTTTATTGAATGGTTATCACCAATAAATGAAGTACTCGTACATGAAACATTTAGAGTGGTATCCTACACTTCTTCGTGGTATTTTAGTGAATGGTTACCACCCATAAATGATGTACTCTAAGAATAAACACTTCTCGTAGTAGATTAAGATGCCTTGTGGAGTTTTCTTGAAAGGTTACCTCCCTTAATTGAAGTATTAGGATAAAAAACACTTATCATAGTAGGGTAAGATGCTTTGTGTTTTTTATTGAAAGTTTACCCCCATTAAATGAACAACTTGTATCCGAAACACTTCTCGTAGTATGCTAAAATGCATTGTGGAGTTTTTTGAATGGTTATCACCAATAAATGAAGTACTCGTACATGAAACATTTAGAGTGATATCCTACGCTTCTTCGTGGTGTTTTCGTGAAAGATTACCACCCATAAATGATGTACTCTAAGAAGAAACACTTCTCGTAGTAGGCTAAGATGCATTGTGGATTTTTCTTGAAAGCTTACCTCCCGTAAATGAATTACTCGGATCAGAAACACTTATCGTAGTAGGGTAAGATGCTTTGTGGTGTTTTCTTGAAAGGTTACCTCCCAAATGAAGTAATCGGATCAGAAAGACATCTCTTAATAGGATAAGATGCTTTGTGGTGTTACCCTGAATGGTTACCACCCTTAAATGAATTACTCGTACATGAAACATATAGAGTGGTATCCTACGCTTCTTTGTGGTGTTTAGTGAAAGGTTACCACCCATAAATGATGTACTCTAAGAAGGAAAACTTCTCGTAGTAGGCTAAGATGAATTGTGTTCTTTTCTTGAAATGTTACCTCCCATAAATGTAGTACTCAGATCAGAAACATTTATCGTAATAGGATAATATTCTTTTTGTTGTTTTCTTGAATGTTTACCGCCAATAAATGAAGAACTTGTATCGGAAACACTTCTCGTAGTAGGCTAAGATGCATTTTGGTGTTTTCTTGAAAGGTTACCTCTCAAATGAAGTAATCAGATCGAAAAGACATCTTTTAATAGAATAAGATGCTTTGTGTTGTTATCTTGAATGGTTACCACCCGTAAATGAATTACTCGTACATGAAACATTTAGAGTTGTATCCAACTCTTCTTCATGGTGTTTTAGTGAAAGGTTATCACCCATAAATGATGTACTCTAAGAAGAAACACTTCTCGTAGTAGGCTAAGATGCATTGTGGAGTTTTCTTGAAAGGTTACCTCCCATAAATGAAGTACTCGGATTAGAAACACTTATTATAGTTGGGTAAGATGCTTTGTGTTGTTTTCTTGAAAGTTTACCGCCATTAATTGAAGAGCTTGTCTCAGAAACACTTCTTGTAGTAGGCTAAGATGCATTGTGGTGTTTTCTTGAAAGGTTACCTCTCAAATGAAGTAATCAGATCAGAAAGACATCTTTTAATAGAATAAGATGCTTTGTGGTGTTAACTTGAATGGTTACCACCCATAAATGAATTACTCGTACATGAAACATTTAGAGTTGTATCCTACTCTTCTTCATGGTGTTTTAGTGAAAGGTTATCACCCATAAATGATGTACTCTAAGAAGAAACACTTCTCGTAGTAGGCTAAGATGCATTGTGGAGTTTTCTTGAAAGGTTACCTCCAATAAATGAAGTACTCGGATTAGAAACACTTATTATAGTTGGGTATGATGCTTTGTGTTGTTTTCTTGAAAGTTTACCGCCATTAAATGAAGAACTTGTCTCAGAAACACTTCTTGTAGTAGGCTAAGATGCATTGTGGTGTTTTCTTGAAAGGTTATCTCCCAAATGAAGTAATCAGACCAAAAAGACATCTTTTAATTGAATAAGATGCTTTGTGATGTTATCTTGAATGGTTACCATCCATAAATGAATTACTCGTACATGAAACATTTAGAGTGGTATTATATTCTTCGTTTTAGCGAAATGTTACCATCTTGAAATTAAGTACTCGAAAATGAAACACTTCTCGCTGTAGGCTATGATGCTTTGTGGAGTTTTTTTAAAAGATTCCACCAACAAGTGAAGTACTCGGATCAGAAATACTTCTCGTAGTTGGATAAGATGCTTTGTGGTGTTTTCTTGAATGGTTATCACCAATAAATGAAGTACTCGTACATGAAACATTTAGAGTGGTATCCTACACTTCTTCGTGGTATTTTAGTGAAAGGTTACCACCCAATAATGATGTACTTTAAGAAGAAACACTTCTCGTAGTAGATTAAGATGCATTGTGGAGTTTTCTTGAAAGGTTACCTCCCATAAATGAAGTACTCGGATTAGAAACACTTATCATAGTAGAGTAAGATGCATTGTGGAGTTTTCTTGAAATGTTACCTGTCAAATGAAGTAATCGGATCAGAAAGACATCTCTTAATAGGATAAGATGCTTTGTGGTGTTATCTTGAATGATTACCACTCATAAATGAATTACTCGAACATGAAGTACTTAGATTGGTATTATATTCTTATTTGTGGTGTTTTTGCGAAAAGTTACCATCCTGAAATGAAGTACTCGAAAAAGAAACACTTCTCGTTGTAGGCTATGATGCTTTATGGAGTTTTCTTAAAAGATTTCCACCAATAAGTGAAGTACTCGGATAAAAAATACTTCTCGTAGTAGGATAAGATACTTTGTGGTGTTTTTTTTAATGGTTATCACCAATAAATGAAGCACTCGTACATGAAATATTTAGAGTGGTATCCTACGCTTCTTCGTGGTGTTTAGTGAAAGGTTACCACCCATAAGTGATGTACTCTAAGAAGGAAAACTTCTCGTAGTAGGCTAAGATGCATTGTGGAGTTTTCTTGAAAGGTTACCTCCCATAAATGAAGTACTCGGATCAGAAACACTTATCGTAGTTGGATAATATGCTTTTTGTTGTTTTCTTGAAAGTTTACCGCCAATAAATGAAGAACTTGTATCGGAAACACTTCTCGTAGTGTAAATTAATTGTAATTTAGGATATATATATATATAATTTACTTATATATAATTAATTGTAATTAATTATATATATATATATAATTTACTCGTATCGGAAACACTTCTCGTAGTGTAAATTAATTGTAATTTAGGATATATATATATATATATATATATATAATTTACTTATATATAATTACAATTAATTTTGCTACAAAATTAATTCTATTTTTAATCTTAATATATATATAGAATTTAGCTATATATCTATAATTAGTATAGAAGCTAATAAAAGTCGAGATAAAAATTGCTAATTTTAAAAGGTTTTGATTAAGATTAAAATATGGTATTCAAGAATATTTAGTAATTTCTCTAAATACTAAATATATTTAAAAGTCTATGTTTTATGAAAGGAAGCGACTAACTGTCCCCCCTTACACGCCCCCATATAGGACAAATGTAGTAGTCTCTATACTTAAATGTAGTAGTCTTTATACTATTGGACTGGATTCATTATAATAAATATTGAGTGTCAAGTTTTCATTTCTCAAGACATGTAGTATTTATTTGTAATTTCCCTGTTAATTATATATTGCAATGAATACTGTATCATGGAAGTCTTTATAATTAACATTCGAAGTCTTTATACTTTTGACAGTCTTCATTTCTCAGAGAATGTACACATAATACTTTATTTGGCAGTCTCCATTTTAACATGGAAGTCTTTATATTAAATGTTACAAGTCTTTATACTGTATCACATAACTGTTTTGTCGCGTAGCGGGGGACGCGAGTGGGGGGGGGGTGATATATTAACTCTTTCTAAAATATATATATATATGTGTGTATTTTATTAACAAATAGAAAAAATGGAAATCTCTAATTTAAAGCCCCCTATTTAGTTGATAATACAACACATATATATTATGGACGAGTAGCTCCCTTTTAGGATACTTCCTTGTAGACTTTTACACGATTTTGATCTATTTGAAGACAATTAGGAATACACACGACATCTTGTTAAACGATTGTGTTCGCTTCCAAACACCATCGCTAAAGTAACAAGCAAGATGCCTCGTGAAAGTTAAAAGGACGTGTGTTAGTAACAGATTGTTAATTGCTCCCTTCGGAGGATTGACACATTAAGTAGTTGCTAATACACATAAAGTAAAGTGAATAAAGAAAAGTAATGAGAAGCTACGTGCTAGTGATGTCTAGAAAAACATTTGAGGCTTGGTACTTAATAGTCCGCTTGTGACTCACCTCCCTCACTTAACTGGCCTGGTCACTAGTACGTGGATATGCCAATCGGACCCATCGGCAAGAGTGGTAATAAGTCTCATTTGTACTTGTGCATAACACCACAATATCTAAGAGTATTGACTCATTCGAGGCTTCATGCTGGATAATATTGTTGGTTAAAGTGAAATTAATGGAGTCATTTAGAGTTCCTTTTGTTCAAAGCCTTTGAATAGATTTGTAAATTGTGATTAAGGAACGTGACGCATAAACTGATATTTCTCTTGTTTTCTAAAATTTTCCAGACAATTTGGCAATGATGAATCAGATTCCGTCCCTACAAGGGTCAAACTTTCACCAATGGGAATCCAAACTTAGGCTGTTTCTGGGGATGATGAAGTATGATCGGGCATTACGTTATGACCGCCCCGTGCCAGCTGGAAAGGAACCCACCGCTCCTGAAAAGGCTGACATGAAGGACTGGGATCATAACGACAGGATGTGCCTTATGATCATGAAAATGACAACCCATGAAACACTCCAAGGTTGTATTCCTGATCAGGATTCTGGCGCTAAGAAGTACCTTAGTGCTTTGGAGCAGAAGTTTACCGTGAGCAAGCGAACGCAAATCCGTACGCTCATGACTAAACTTCACACTCTGAAGTACAAGGGGAAAACTGGGATTAGGGAGCACATTACTGAAATGATCAAGCTCCAACGTGCGCTTCTTGCGCACGAGTTCAATTTCTTTGATGATCTCCTCATTGAATACATTTTCATGTCTCTCCCTCCCTCCTTCAGTCAATTCGCTATGACTTACAACTGTCTGAAGGAAAAATGGACAGTGTCTGAGCTTGAAGCTCAGTTAGTACAGGAGGAGGAGGAGAGACATAAATTGGCTAAGGGAGAGGAGACTCATGTTGTAACACCTAATCTCAGAAAGGGCAAGCGTAAGAATAAGGGGAAACAACCCGTTAAAGAGACTGCAGAAAAGAAGCAGAAGATCGACAATACTCCTGAGAAATCGGGAAGTAAGGTTACTTGTCACTTTTGCAAGAAGCCCGGGCACATCAAGATACACTGTACCAACTATGCTTCGTGGTTGAAAAAGAAAAGTATGTGTCATGGCTTAGATTGTTCTGAAGTTAATTTAAGTATAGTTTCAAAATATACTTGGTGGTTAGACTCAGGTGAATAACCTAGAGGGGGGGTGAATAGGTTTATAATTCAATTTCTAGGTTTATCTTACCAAAAGGCACAATTTGATTTCAAACACCAATACAAATTGCAACACGTTTAGCAATTTCAACAAACAAATCACAGAAAATTAAAAGAGATGAGTTTAAGAAAGATCAAACAATAATGAAGACGCTTGACACTGATATGATAACGGAGTTCGACTATTGACGAGCCTACGTCTCCGGAACTCCTGATCCCCCAACTTGGTAATATGATCGAGCCGTTTGCACTAGCACCAAATAGTATTCTTTACAAAGGCCGAGATCTAGCTCTTTACACACGAAAATTAGAGACTAGACCCGCTGAACAAGCACAATAACACGAGCAAGAGGAATAGCAATGATCTCTCAAATCTCACAATTATTTGGCTAATTTTAAGTCAATTAAGCTTGTGTATTTTGAGAGTTTTTAGAGAGCTTTTCAAAGTTCAGCAATGGAGCTGCTAGGGTTTTAATTTTTGCAAAAGATTAATTGAGAAAGAAGAAGGAAGCTATATATATAGCAGCAGCAAATTACCTTCCAAAACAGGAGATTTCACCCCGAATCGTTATAACGGTTGTAAACCTTATAACGGTTAGTACAAAATCTCACAGTTTCTAGGTGGAATGAGCCAAACCGTTATAACGCTTAGTAAGCGTTATGTAACAGTTGGTTCTGCAAGAAAACATAGCATTTGTCAAATTAGAACATCTGATCTAACCGTTATAACGCTTAGAAACCGTTATAATGGTTGAGTCAGAATCACAAGGTTCAGGTCTGGGATGAACCTAACCGTTATAACGGTTGGCAACAGTTGTGTAACGGTTGGTTCTGGAAGAAAAGTGTACATTTTGGTATTTAATTCGATTGAACTAACCGTTATAACGGTTTGGAAGGGTTATAACGGTTGAGTTCAAATTTTGGTTTTCTCAAGCTTAATTATGCCCAAATTATCCAAATTTACAAATTAATTAATTTTAACCTATCTAGATCTTCTTTGTACTTGCTCCACATGCTCATGTTGCATTCTATATTCTCATTGCACTTCCACATATCCATTTTTGCTATGTAGTCCCTGCAACAAACTTAAAAACACACGAACGTGGTAAAATTCAAGATTGTTTTGCAAATCGACAAATAAAAGACATTGTTAGACACAACATCAGGTGCAACATCTAACATCAGTATATACATGCAGGGTTGCCTATACCTTCGAAATCCAAATCAAGCTGAGAAACACATTTATGTGGGAGATGGCAGGAAAGTTGAAGTTGAAAGCATAGGGAAATTTAGATTATTGTGTAGGACTGGATTTTATTTGTATTTTGATGCATTAGTGGTTCCTTCCTTCCGAAGGAATCTAATTTCTATTTCCTATTTGGACAAGAATGGTTTTGTATGTTCATTTGATAATGGAAATTTCAGTTTGTTTCAAAATTCAAAACAAGTTGCTTCTGGTTCTTTATCTTCTTACGATAATCTTTATTTTCTTGAAATAACTTCACATACAGAAGTCTTGTGCATTGAAACTAGAAAACGAAAATTAACTAACGAGAGAATTCAGCCACATTATGACACAGACGCTTGGGACATATATCTATGCATAGAATCCAACGTCTTGTGTCTAATGATATTCTCGCACCTTTAGACTTTACTAATTCCAAAAAATGTGTAAATTGTATAAAGGGAAAACAAACTAGTAAACACAAGTATGATGCCAAAATGTGTAATGATCTCTTAGAATTGATACATACTGATATCTGTGGTTCTTTTCCAAAGGCTACAAGAAATGGTCACCGCTATTTTATCACATTCATAGATGATTATTCAAGATATGGTCATATCTACTTGGTTAAAGAAAATGTTGAAGCACTAGACATGTTCCAAAGTTATAAAGCGGAAGTTGAGTTACAACTTAACAAACACATTAAAGCCATCAGATCTGATCGTGGTGGTGAATACTATAGCAGATATGACGGGTCAGGAGAACAATGTCTAAGACCCTTCGCAAAATACTTAGAGGAATGCGGTATTGTACCATATTATACATTGCCAGACTCGCCTGCAATGAATGGTGTTGCTGAAAGATGCAATCGCACCCTCAAAGACATGGTAAGAAGTATGATTGCTCATACGACTCTACCAGAAAGTTTGTGGGGGAGAAGTCTTAAAAACTGCAGCATATATTCTCAACAGAGTCCCAATTAAAGCAACTAATAAAACCCCATTTGAGATTTATTTTGGCGCAAGCCTAGTCTAAATCATTTTCGGATTTGGGGATGTCCAGCAGAAGCAAGGCCTTATAGGCCGACAGAAAAGAAACTGGATGAAATAACTATTAGTTGTTATTTCGTTGGATATCTTGAAAGATCTAGAGGATATAAATTCTATAATCCAACAGAACGTACGATATTCGAGACAGGAAATGCGAAATTTTTCGAGGATAATGAGTTTGTGGGGGGAGGGGGAGATATGAACATGGATGACATTTTTTAGAAAGAAAGGGATAATGACACTTCGGGTCTTTGTTCGGACTTAGTCACTATTCTAATATTGATAAATCCTGAAAATGCATCTCATGTCAATAGGCAAACTTCACTCCCCTATAAAAGTTCACAAGATAACATGGACACAAATGGACCCGAACCCATCCCAAATAGCGACGTTGTCATGGACAATGTTATTGGCCCTGAGCCTGTGGGAGATTCAGAATTAAGTAATGATGTTCATGTAAATACTCCTTAAGAAATTACAGAACCAATCCAAATAAGAAGGTCCACTAGAGAGAACATATTTACTGGAAGATTTGCATATCTTTAAGAACATGAATTTGACATTGGCATGTTTGAAAATGATCCAAGAGATATCAAACAAGCTATGGAAAGTTCTAACTCTCATAAGTGGATCGATGCGATGAATGAAGAGATGAAATCAATGAGCGATAATGACGTGTGGGATATTGTTCCTTTGCCTAAGGACAAGAAGACCGTTGGTTGTAAGTGGATATTCAAGACCATGATTCTAAAGGCAATGTTGAAAAATACAAAGCACGTCTTGTCGCCAAGGGTTTCACACAGAAAGAAGGCATTGATTACAATGAAACCTTCTCTCCAGTATCATCGAAAGATTCGTTGAGAATCATATTGGCATTGGTAGCGCATTATAACTTGGAGCTCCATCAAATGGATGTAAAGACGACTTTTCTCAATGGTGACATTGAGGAAACCATCTACATGAGGCAACCATAAAACTTTGTGGTCGGTGACCCAAAGTCAATGGTATGCCGGCTTAAGAAATCCATCTATGGGCTCAAACAAGCATCTCGACAATGGTACTTGAAATTTCACAACATAGTTAGCTCATACGGTTTCGAGTCTAACTTAGTTGATGAATGCATTTACCTTAAGTTCTGTGGGAGTAAGTTCACGTTTATGGTCTTATACGTTGATGACATACTACTAGCTAGTAATGACAAGGACATGTTGCATCAAACCAAGAACTTTCTATTTAGAAACTTTGAGATGAAAGATCTTGGGGATGCCTCATTTGTCCTAGGGATAGAGATATTGAGAGACATAACCGAAGGAGTTCTGAGACTATCCCAAATAAATTACATAGATAAAATGCTAAGTAGGTATGGCATGAAAGATTGTAAACCAGGTGATACACCTGTGGCTAAGGGAGACAAGTTTAGTCTTGCTCAATGCCCTAAAATTGATTCAGAAAGACTTGCCATGAAAGACATCTCCTATGCATCCGTTGTAGGCAGTCTCATGTACGCCCAAGTGTGCACGAGACCGGACATAGCCTTCATTACAGGAATGCTAGGGCAATATTTAAGTAATACATGAATGGAGCATTGGAAAGCTGTGAAGAGGGTGCTATATGCTCTCATATCGGAGATCGGAAAAGCTCGAGGTCATTGGATATACCGATTCTGATTTTGGAGGCTGCATGGATAGCATGAAGTCGACATTAGGATACATCTTCATAATGGCAGGGGAGCTGTGTCATGGAAGAGTGCTAAACAGTCGCTAATAGAACTTTCCACCATGGCTGTCGAGTTCATTGCATGCTACGAAGCCTCGAACCATGGCGTGTGGCTCAAGAATTTTGTCACTAGGCTACAGGTAGTTCCTACCATCCAGAAGCCACTTATGTTGATGTGTGACAACAATTCGGTCGTACTATATGCAACAAACAACAGAAGCTCGACAAAGTCTAAGTACATAGACATCAAGTTTCTGGCAGTAAATGAAAGAGTTCAGAACAATGAGTTAAATGTGGAACATATCGGTATAGACTCCATGATTGCAGATCCCCTTACAAAAGCACTACCACCCAAGAAGTTTCATGAGCATGTTGCTCATATGGGCGTAGTACCTATGTTAGGATAGTTTAGGGAAATGTGGGAGTTTGATTTTGTTTTTTAATGTTTCATGCTATGTAATTTGTAACAAGTTTTGATATATATACAAGTTATGTTTTGAATCTCATTGTGTTCTTTTCTAAAAGTTTGTGACCTCAACTAAAGTTAACAACTAAAGGGTGACCAGTTTGAAAATAGGCACGTAAATCACACTCTCGTGTAATTTCTGAGCTAGATGATCAAAATCTAATTCATGTCATCTAGAAGTATTTGGTACTGTGATTTACATCGATAAAGCCACGAATGAACTGTGGTGACTATCGTTTAAGTCCTGTGCTGGTATGACTAGTGGACCGAATTGTTAAGGAAATGCGAAAAGAAAGACAGAAAAGTTTAAAGTGATTTGGCCAGATTCAAGACATGTGTAATCAAATAGACCACACTTGTTCATGTGAGAAATTGTTGGAATTAAGACGTTAATTTCAATAAATTAAGTTAGACTATGTGTTATATGATTATAAACATGTCACGTACTGTCACTAATGTTACGAGGAATAACAGTTGGAAATGCCGCTAAATGTGATTAATTAATATACAAGGCATTATACGTATTTCACCAAGATTTTGGGCACGAATGCATATAGAACTTATCTAAATTGATTATAATTATTGATGGACTGATTATGATCAATTAATGTATATATGGGTCTTAGTGTAAAGTCAGAAATATTGTTTGGGCCAAACCCAACTTGTTTTGGATCAAAGCCCAAGCAAAACAGCACAAAACGTGATCTATTACGGCCGCAATAAGATTAATTGCGACCACAATACAGTAGGGGAAGATAAGGCAACAAATCTACCATTTTGGCATGATTAATTGCGGCCGCAATGAATCTCATTGCGGCCGCAAGACACATGGCAGAAAGTTGCCAAGTCTATTGCGGCCGCAAAGAAATTCATTGCGGCCGCAAGAGACCTTCTGTAAGGCATGTTTTGAATGCCTAGATCACCCGTTATCTTTCTAATTGAATAAAATGTATTTTGTACCAAATTCGTGGATGTATTTGCAGAAGTAAATACTAGGATTTGGAAAGAAATTGGAGAGAATATAATTATAAATATTTTATGAATATTTGATAATTAATTTGGCATCTTTCCAAGATACACTCTGACCCCTATAAAAGGTCCGAGTCTCCAAACGTTAGGGGGTAACGAGAGATCAGTTTATTGTTGTGATTAGGGCACATGTGTTGTGCATAGCTACCACATTCTTCTCCATTAAGAATGTTTACTTTGTCGAGAACTTCGTGACCGTCAAAGAAAGGATAGCACCCCCGAGACGTTTGGAAGGATCCGTCGGAAATCACACGTGACAAGGCGCTTCCTCGAGTCTCAAGACATCTCTGACGTTTGCTTGGATTAGAGACCAGAGACAACGAAAAGGAGATGTAAAGTAAGTAAAGCTTCCGCAACTCTTGATTTCTCATTTATGTCGCAATGGTTACGTTAATTGAATTGAATTACAACTGTGTTAGATTAGGAAATGGTTAATGTGATTTATACCCTAATTGAATTGCACCAACTCAATTGAATTAATCCCAATAGAGAATCGCAAGGAATTGAAGTGCTCAACCTCAACTAAAACCTTGGCCTTACCCGCACAATTTTCATACAACATTACCTACAAGTTCGACTCAAGTGAAGATGTATACCAAAACCTCTACCAAGTACTCTTCAAGGACACAACCCTTATTACCAAACTCATCAAAGGAGGCATAGACTTTGAAAGAAAAGTGAATGAGGAGAGGATAGTCGAAGACAAGAAGTTGGTTTGCCTAACATGTAACAAGGAATGACATAACATTAAAAGTTGCCATGTCATCTTTCCTCATAAGAAAAGACCACAAGAAGAATGTTTCAAGAAAACGCACAAGAAAACAAAGCAATCTACTTGGTTAAGTGAATCTAAAAATAGCGAAGATGAGAAAAAAGAAGTTAACCTCGAAGAAGGTGAAGTAGAAAATCAGATAGTCCTTGTTGTAAAGAGACCAATGGCTTGCATGGAGATGTCTCTTGAAGTCATAAAGGAGCAATGCATGACAGATCTTGAGAAGATTTGTATCATAAAGTGAATGGCTTAAGCTAAAGATGATTTACTAAAGAACAAGAAGCCCAAAGGAGACTTGAAATACCAACATGCATCCCAAATGACAAACTTAGATTTGTATCATAAAGTCAATTTAGATAAGGAAAAGGAACTAAAAGAAGCACATCCTTGAGTTCTACATTTGTTAAGTTTGTTAAGTCATCAAACCATAATATTAAAATTGACTACGATAAGATGTATATTGGTCAAGGTCCACATGATAAAACCAATCTTGAATTTGTAAAGGAACAATCTTCTAAAATTGAAAAGCAACCTAAGCCAAATGACAAACTTATACAAGCTAAAAATTATGTCTATATGTATAACAAGAGATACAGTAAGAAAATCATGTTCACTAAACCTAATTCTAGAAATGTGATAAACAAACCTAGAGTTAGAAATGATTATAGGATTACCAACCAACATAGAGCTCAACCACCAAAGTTTTATGTTCAGGATAGGTATGGTAGATTTCATGTGCTACATGATAACAAGAAACTTGGTAACAATTTTCAAAGGAAAATGTCTAATGATACTTTTCAACCAAGACATAATTCTAGAAATGTGCTAAATGATCATAAGAATTTTTAGCAATTTTCAAAGAAAGAGACACAACAATGTCTACCAATCAAACTATCATCCTAAAAATTACATAAGTAATTTTCATGATAACTATAGATTAAGGATGATATGTAACCAATTAACAAAAATGACTATGATCATAGCAATATTAACTCCAAGACAATCTTTTGTTCATCCTGTTTGAATTTTGGACATCAAGATCGATTTTGTCGTGTTAAGAATGATAAGAGTATAATTTCATTTGATGTGCCTAGCACAAGTGACACTAAATTAATTGTCTAGAAAATCACTAGACTTCCCTCAATTTGATTTCCTTTTTTAATATTATGTTAACAGAGAGTCATGTAACAAAATGTATGATTTAATGTTCATTTGATTAAATCATGTGTTTAGTAAAGCTTGTTTGATCTTTATATCAAAATCATAAGGGAAGAAAGACTGCATACCTTTCCATTTGCATCAAAATAGAGGGAACTATAATAGGCCCGAGTGAAATAAAAAAAAATATGGATTCTTGACCCACGGGTCATGGTTAGCCCAATAGAGTTAAATGATTCTAAAACATTTTGTTAAAACCATTGATTTATGATTTTTTTTAAAACTATCTTGAGCACGTGATATTATGGAAAAAAAATTATAATCATTATATGCTCGGTGATTAACCTGCCATAACCCCAAAAAGCAAAGGCCATTTAGAGTATGTAATTATGTATTAACATTAAAGCCCATTGTGCAGTTTGCCAATAAAATAATTATCTTGATTGGTCTCATCATCTGCTTTTGCAGGGAATATTTCAAAGCACGCTGTGTAAAAAGAAAAACGAAAATTTGCCTGAAATATTGAACATTCGTGAAAAAGATTGTTATTAAGTAGGGAAAATTAGGCATCCAAAGCTATCCATTATTAAGTAATGGGGACCAGACAAGTTATCCAAAGTTCTTCAATAATTGACCCCCAATTTAGGACTTGCAAGAAGTTCATTCTGACAAACTAAACCAAAGACGACCCCTTCTGGTTAATTTTGAAAGGAGGTTTCCAAACCTATTTTTTAAGGTTTTATTCTGTTCAATGTGTTCATCACCTCTTTCAATGATTTTGTTTTGTGGCCATTGCATTATATATCCAGTCTTCTTCTTCCTTTTTTTTTCAAAAAAAAAAAATTGGAGAGCATATGTAATGGTAAGAGAAACAATGAAGTACAAACTAAAACTTCTATTGTAGTATCTGTGGGAACAAATAGAATTAGACACTTAATCCAATCTCAGATTTTATTCTAAGTGCGAAAATAAAACTACTAAAACCGCATCCCAAACTTCCTAATCGGACCGCCAGAACAGATTCTAGGCGCCGATATTCATGAGTGGCTTCTTTATCTCCCAAGCATCAAACTTTGTGAGCTTAATATCAGAAGCTCCATTGTTGAAGATGTACACATGTGCATGGATACCTTGAGCAAGTGTTGGATATACCCTTGATGAAATCACTGTCTTGCCTCCTGCTCCAAAACTCTCCACCACCGAATGGTCAAGCTAATACCAGATCAGAAAGAGAAGTAAATAGAGTTAGAGAGGGTAAAAATAAAATTAGAACAGATGTTCTTCGGGAGACAATTAGAACATATGAGTATGGCTATGTGTATATTAATTATTAATGGATAAGTGCTAATTAATTTGAGGATTGCATTATTTTAGAAAAAGAATTAGCCCTATTTCTCTAATGTTTTTTTTTTGAAGTCGGTCACATATTTCTCTAATGTTACTCTTTTAATTCTTATGGATGCAAAACGAGAAATTAAATCAAGGAAGGTGTCTTGCAATTGAATATTATATTGGTCATCGTAAGCCAAATGTAAATTTCTTTTTTGTATTTAAGAAGATAAAAAACAGAACTTTAGTGAACATACAAGGGTCCTCAGATCGATGGTGCTAGACTTTGTCGGGTCAATATCGACGTAGCCAGCGAAGGTTGGTTTATACTCGTTTGGTGCAAGAGTTGATCTGTTGTTCAAGGAAAGAGAGCAACTCTGATTATTAGCTTTCAAGCATAAAAATATAGAAATAAGACTGATGAGTGATGACATGTAGAAAAGTAAAAGATGAAAAAATAGAAAAATTTATCGGTTAGGAATAGTTCAAGAATAACGGCTAGTGAAGAGCCAATTGTATAAATATCCGATATGTAATTTTTGAGATCAGAATAGACTGTACAATTGTGTTTTATTCATCTCTATATAAAAATCGACATGGTATCAGAGCTGGTTCTTTACCAGTAAAGCTGACAGACAATTCAAATCACCTCAGTGAAGAGTACAATGCCAGTTATCAGAAAAAACCGACAACCGAGCTTAAGCCACCTCATACTGGATTCAAACCAGCAAAAACAAAAGCTTGGCCGCATCAGATTGATAAACGATCAGCACCAAAAGATTCATCAGAAAAATCATTAAACCCCCACTGATATGTTCTTATCAGAATTTTTCTCAAAAATCAGCAACCCTTCTCTTTACAACTAATAAACACGCTTGGTTGGGCTTATGTTTAGTGGTCATGCGTCAAAAGGATAGGCTAGTGGCTACTTCAATTATCCCTCCAAAAGGTATGCCAAATTGCCAATGCTATTATGAAACTGGCGTCCGAATGAAGCATCTAGGCACCATATACTACTATACTAATGGGTTACTTTCCGGTTCTATAAGTTCCCATAATTTAATGTTGCCATAAATGGGTGTTGTAAGTTGGAATCTCACAATAATATTTCAGGTAAGTCTGATGTGACATGGAAATTTTGCTATCACATTATTAATTCAATTGTTCTCACAAGTTGAAGAAATTAATTAAGAGACTTCAAGTCAAAATTTTCTAGCCAGGAACTATTGATTCTGACAGAAATTACATTTCTGTTTTCTTTTTGGTCATGTGCGTAGTGCAAAATAATGACAAGAAAGAAGAGAACATACTGTGTGGGGTCGTTGCACATGAGCACCATATGCTTGTTCTCTGATTTGAAAACCCTAAAAAAGACGGCTGTTTTCTCTCTCAAGTCTGAACTCCCAAAAACATAGAGACCAAAGGGACCTACGCCGCCTTTCACATCTGCACCCTTGATTTTACAGAGAGCCTGTGCATCATATATGTATTTCGGATCGAACGGCTCTGCATTGTCCAAGCTTGGTACATCAAACGTCACCTCTACATCAGCCTATTGTTGGAAATTCCTTTCAAGTTAGAAAATTCTTGCGAGAGACAACACAGTTCAAATTGAATACTAATATGTAATAATCAGCCTAGGTTGAAAAGTGAAAACCCAATAGATAAGTTTGGACTTGTCATTATTTTTCCTTCGAAAGGTCTAATAAATGAGGGAAATGACAAACTGCTCATTCAAACCAGACCTGTCAATTTGGATTCTACCAATATTTCTTTCTCCTTTTTAAAAAAAAAAAAAGTAAACATATTTTATCATTAGATTAGAATTCTTCTTTGCCAATATTTCATTCTTTGGCAAAGGACTTTCTTCAAATCCTACAATAACTTAGTATTTAGAACTAATCATTAATTTTACTTCAAAAAATCTAATCGTTAGTTTCGGCGAAAAGGGATAGCAGCAATTATATATTTTTTAAAATGTAATATTGCCAATTTATGATCATTTTTCCCAGGACCTTTCTGTCATTCTGAAGCACAGTATTAAAGAAGATGAGCTAATCAACTAGTATAACAACTTTTTAATAAAACTCAAAAACTCACTTTTGTGAAGGCATCATCCACTAAGTACAATTTTTTTTAATTAGAACTCAAAAGCGTACTTTTGTAAAGGCAAATAAAAGCCTCAAATTTAAGGTAGGTAGTTAGGTTAGGTAATAGATTCAAACCTCATACTTAGAACCAAACAATAAATCAAATTATCTACCGGTCAATATTTATTTTTCAAATCTTATACCTGAGCAGTTTCAAATCCATTCAGTTTAAAATGTGTCCCTGGCTTGATGGTCATGCTTGGAATACTGATTGGTTTTATCCTGAGTGCATTTAACTCTTCTACTGGCCACTGCAATAGCTGCTTCCCACTTGGATCTAGCCACACTGTCCTTGGGATCAACTAAAATTATAAAAAGACAAATACAAAAGAAAAATAAATAAGCATGAATACACATCTCCTTATTATGATTAGTAATATAATCATATAGATTTCAGTTCAGATCCAGCATTTTTCAATGATTTTTCAGAAACTCACAGAGTCGACGCAGATTTATTTAATTGGAAAAGGTTAAAGGGATTTCTTTTAATAGAGTACAGATTCCTATATTGTGGGTGGTTAGATTAAAAAAGAATACCCTGTTACTAAATACAATTGGCTAAGATGTCAAAAGAACAGAATATGTTGTCAATAGAATAATTACCTGAATTCCAGCCCATCCTTTAGTGTTATCTTCAGCAACAGTATCTGATTCATTTGCCCATCCCCACAAAATTCTTCTCTTCTTAACAGGATCGTAAAATGTCTTTGAGGCGTAGAAATTGCCATAATCATACCTCAATCCGCGTTTGTTATCTATCGAGCCGGCATCCGGTGTGTATCTATCCATTTTAATATCATATGTACCAATAGTGTAATATTCGTACCTATCCAAGTCCAAGCTAACCTTGAGCACGTGTTTAACACCCTGACCAATTACTGATGTGTCAACACCCAAGAAACCCTTTATCGATACCGGGTAAAAGTCGGGGCATTCCCACATACCCGTTCCCCTAGTGGCATGTAACGTGTGCCTCGCCTTGACCCATTTCTTGAAATCCATGCTTCTGTATAAGAGAGCCTGGCCTTTCAAGTCCCATTTGCTACCAACCACAAGCCTCCAGTGCTTGTCCACTGGGCTATACCAAGCTGTTGTCGGGTCCCGAACTGCGGTTCCGTTGACTCCATGATCGATTGCAATAACCGGGTTGTAATCGGGTTTGTCCCATTCACGCAAGAAAGGATCGGACAAGTTCTTGGGAAATGCTATGTTTTGTACTTGGGTATATAGTGGGTTCTTCGGGTCAGTGTCATTTTTTGCTATGATACCGGTATATAGCATTGCCGGTGTGCCATCTAATAAGATTGTGGCCGAGCCCGACCAGCAACCGAATTGATCGAAGGGTTTCGATGGGTAGATTGCCGGTTCAAGCGCAATCCAGTTTATCAGATCCCTTGATACTGAGTGGGCCCACACAATGTTGCCCCAGACGGCACCTTTGGGATTGTATTGATAGAAGAGATGGTAGTATCCTTTGTAGAACAAAGGCCCTGAACATATTTACATTATTAGTTTCATAATAAATTAAAATTTCAATTTAGTAGGCTTAAATACATATTTGTGTACTAATTCTGTTTTTATTATTTACTTTCCATAAAAAGTGGGCTAAATTTGAATACAGCAGTAAGTTCTAAATAACCAATTGCATAAGGACAGAGGTATTCCCTTTTTTCTTTTGCAATGGAATATACAGGTCCTTTTCAGGAAAAAAAATGAAGTGCTTGAGAACATACCATTTGGATCTGGTGTGCGCCATTTTGTTGAAGACACCACAAAGTTTCCCAAAGAAAACGCGAGAAAAAAAGATTGATATTAGATAGTGATAGAATATTGGACAAATAAGGAAATGATAAAAGACAGAAACAAATGATGCTAGATCACATCAGTTTCATAGATGATGCTTGGTAACATAATTCTGCTTTATGAGCAACAGACTTTTTTTTCATGGAAAATAAATAATATTACCATTACATACTACTATAAGACCGCAATTTTTTTAAGGTAGGCTAAAACTTAATATATTGATAAAAAAAACTTATTGTTCTGTACATTGTTTGTTGTAAAGAGAAAAAAGAGATGGAGAGACAAGCGAGGAGAAGAAAAAACAAAATGTATAACTACATTCTCAGCGGGGTTCCTAGTTTCTAATTCCTCATTGCATATTATTATGAAAAGCAAAATATACAATATTAAGAGAACTCTACAATAAGTTTATTTGAATTTATTAAATTTTCTTTCAATATCAGTGGACAGACACAGTGGTAGTGCACCAACAGTGCTTTTGAAAAGTTGTTAGGGGACACTAAGAGGGACGTGATGAAGTTCCTATAGTAGTGCCATAACTTTTGTACAAATGAGATGCCTTGCTGTCTTTATGGATTCATTATTTAAAGCCCAATTGTGGAAGATTTGTTTTCATTTTCTGACAGCCAATCTATTAATACCACGCCATCTTAAAACAATTGGCTTATCTAATTTTATTAGTCAAGTTCCTCCTATTCAGAAAATGACTCATCTTTAAGAATAATATAGGCATTGTTGGTATTGCCCTCTTTAGTCTTTATTACAATCTTGACTCAAGGCATCTGCTTCCAAAATTTGCTTCAATTCCCAACAAAGATTTTTATGTGGGTTTAAATTGCACAAAAATAAAGGAGGATGAAATTTACGACTCTACAAGTGTTGACTGAAGTGAGAAAACAAAGAATACCAACCAAAAACCTTGAAAGAAATCTCAAATTGGTGTAAGATCAGAAAAGAAAAAATGCATGTACCATTAATCCAATTCTGAGGAGGCCTGAAATGGTAAACGACTCTCAATGCAGGAACAGTAACAGCAATTGTCACATTGGAATCAGACTGATCTAGTAAGCGACTGGTATGGTAAACATTATGAGAACCTTGTGCTTTCTCACAAAAAGCCCATAAACACACAAACACAACCAACCATTTTCCTATATCTTTACAAGAGAACTCCATCTCTCCCCCCCTGTGTGTGTCTTTAAGGTCTAGTAGAGAGAGGGTTTATATAGACGACTAAGACGAGTGGATAGAGAGAGAGAGAGAGAGAGAGAGAGAGAGAGAGAAGACTCGACATGGCTAATTGGGATGAAATGGGTCCCTAATTTCTTGCTAATTACACTAGTGTTTTTTGTCAATGTATGTATGTAAGTTTTGGAGGTTGAAAGGGACTGCAGAAGTGACTTATAAAATTTGCTTTAGTCTAAATGAGTGACTTTCAATTTCATTTTTTGTTTCTTGCAAGATCACATAAATTGTGCTTTCAAGTTGAATTTCTGTTGATAGAATATTTACACGTCAACCAACCATCGCTCTCTCACATTGAGCATTTAATTCTAGAATAAATTAATTCATTAGAACTTAGAAGCCCGTGCTAGGCTTATGCTTTATAAACTGGTGCATTTATATTAGAGACTTGGGTCACTAGAGGTTTCAAAATCGTGTCTGTGTGTTAGAAAATATCACAAAACGGCACGGCACGATAAGAACACGATACGGTTAAGACACGACATGATATTGTTCACGTGTCGTGTCTTAAGCGTGTCGTGCTTAGGTTTCCTACTGTAGGACACGGCATGGCACGAAACATTTACGAGGAGAGACATGACACGACACAAAAGCACGACACGAGAACACGTCTAGACACGATACATTTAGACACGACACGACGACACAGCACAACACAGATAGACACGGGTAGGCACGGATAGACATGAATAAACACGGAAGTTCAAATTATTTTGAAATCTTTTGCATTTATTAATTATTCTATTTTAAACTTTACAAATTTTAAAAAAATAAACGTTTAGACACGAGTTAAGACACAGTTAAGACACGACATGTTTAGACACGACACGTTTAGAGACGGCACATTTAGACACGAGACGTTTAGAGACGACAAGTTTAGACACGACACGTTAAAACACGACACGATTAGGCACGGAACGGTTAAGACACGACGTGCCTACACGTGCCGTGTCTTAACCGTTCCGTTCTGATTCCTTCCAATTTTTGGCACGACACGGTAAAAATAATAAAATACTAATCGTCTCGTGCCGTTCCGCGCCGTGCCAAGCCATGTTTAAAACGAAACGACGCGAATTTAGAACACTACGCGAGACTTATGCATTGTAAATAAACTGATGCATTTATATTTTATAACCACTACTTTTGAGTGTAAAAAAAATCCCACTAAAATTAAAGTGCGCAGAACTCCAACTCACCACCTTGCACTAAAATTAAGGGATCAAAGTACACAGACATTTGACTATGCCTATAGGGGTTCGCATCAATGTTAATTTTAATTTGTAATAGTTGGATTGTAATAAGAGACTATGGGGATTGGTGACTATTGCTTGACAAGGCAAATTCTCCGTGGCTGGTTTAAATAACCATATATGTGGCAAGTCGTAACTAGAGGCTTTTTGAGGTTTAAAGTATCTTTTGGCCCACCAACAGACACATGCGACACAGTTTGTACTTTGTTGCCTTTTTATTTATGAATGTATGAATTCGTTTTGATTCATTTTTTAAATGGTGAACTCGTTTTTAACTTTAGTTTAAGGGTCGTTAGATCGGTCCCCTATGACCTTTCAACGCGACTGGACGAAAAAAATTCAAAATTTCAATGTTTTGTTGGTTCGCGGTTTCCAAATTAGTCAATTACAAGAGGCACTTTATGGGTTCTTTTATTAGAAAAGCGTTTGACTGTTTAGAAAACAACTTTTGTATTAATCTAATGGTTATGTTTGCTAAACAGTTATAAAATTTGGTTCATATCTAATGTCTAGTTTTACTTGATTAAAACCATCTTCCAAAAATTAGAAAAGAAAACATTAAGCTATGACACAAATTAAAATATTAGAGTAATTAAATAATATATACCCATATAGGTGTATGTTTAACCTATCTAGCACAAATTACCATTACCATCATCATCCATCATCATTATCATCATCAATTCATCAATTTCGAATCAAAATAAAACTTCCTACATGTTACTTCCATTAGTTGCACTATGTATATCGAGATTATTATTTATAATAAAAAATATTTTGTATATTAACCAGGCTAAAAAAATTCATCCTACATATTAATTCAGGGGAATACTGCACCAAAATAATTTTCTTTTATCTAAGAAGATTAATAATTCCAATATTCTGTCAACAAAATCATTCATGCTTTGATCGTAATTAACAATGCATCATATGGCTCTGCCCCTACTCTTGATATTAATTAATGGCCAAAACTTAGTACATCTTTCGTCGGATACACTGGATACTCAATTTAATTTCAGATTGATGCAGAGGCTCATGCTTTGATCGTCATCGACAATGCATCATATCAGGAGCGAATTCAGGAAAATTTTCAGAGTGGTTCAACATTTCGATTTTTTTTCAGAGTGGATCAAAATCATGAATATTTTAAAAAAGATTCAAAATTATAAGTCTAATTTTCAGAATTTTTTTCTAATTACATGATAAATTTTGAATTTTTTTTTATCTAGGGTGGGTCAGCCTTAGTGGCTCCGCCCCTACTCTTGATATTAATTAATGGCCAAAACTTAGTACACCTTTCGTTGGATACACTGAGTTTCAATTTAATTTTAGATCGTTTAATCCATCAAGATTGATGCAGGGGTGGATCCAGAATTTTCGTTAGGAGGGCAAGATCTATATTTTTTTCAGGAGGCAAAATGATGCACATTTTTAAATATACATGGTTATTTTGCAAAAAAAAATTGACAAAATGTATAAATATACTAGATTATTTTGCAAACTTTTTTCCAGGAGGCGCTTGCCCGTCGGCCTACACTGGATCCGCCCCTGGATTGATGCATATTTCTTTGATAGGTTAAGGCACAAAATAACTTTTGGGTCGATCTTGATGAATGCATTGAAATAACGATTACAAATCTCTTCAATTTATTTAAAGCATTTTTTGTCTATCCGATAAAATAATAAAAAAAATCTAAAAATGAAAACTTTTGGTCCCTAAAAGTAGATTTTAGTATTAACAACATTTTCAACGGTTTGAATTAGCTGTCTGCATTTTGAAATTTGAGATATGTAATCTGAAGCACCATAGTCTCACTCTAAAATAAAAATATTGACAACTTTTTTGTTCTTTTCTAATCGAATCCTCATCCCACATTTAATTGCCAACTAGGATTGTGCTGTTTACCAAATCATAATCTTTGAAATTCCACTGTTTGTAGTTAATAATACAGATAACTAAACATCAGAACTCTTTCTTGTTTACTAATAGTCTAATCAAATATATACTGATTCTATATCGTGAAGGCCACTTAATTTGCACCCTTTTTTATTGGAGCAGGCGTTGCATGCATTACTATATTTTTATTTTACATTCCTATATTGTGCCGTGAACTATATAATTAACTATTCAATTAATTAGTTAATTAATTAACTAATTAATACAACGAATGTCTCCTAGTATTCCCGACGTATATGCTCACTATAAAACAATGTAATATATATTATATAACATATAGGTATGTGCTGTCGCATTGAACTACAGATAGACAAGAACTAAGATAAGATTAAAAAGAGCAAATTAATTAAAATAAGTATAAAAATAATAAAAATAAATTTCTGAGTAAAGAATGAAATTACCATTAATCCAATGCTTCGGAGGCCGGAAATGATAACCGTCGGTGATGACAACATCCGGATGTCGAACCAGTGAGTCGACATCCATCGAGTTTTGCAGATGGGGGTACACAACATGAGATCCTTGCACCAATGGAGGTACCAAGATGAATGCCACCACCCATGTCACGAAATTCATTTTCATGAAACTTTGTGGAGGATATGGTTGAAAGGTTGAGGAGAGGTAAATCAAGAGAGATCAGAAATTCAGAGATGGTTCTAATTGAGATGTCTCAGAAGTGAAGCACAATTTTTTTAACGAAATGAACTGGTATAATTATGAAATTTATTAGATGAGTTTACGAAGAGACACGATGGTTTGGGAAGTAAAAACAGAGTATTCTGTTTAGTTCTGTTCGCGTTAAACCCTACACGGTTTTGAAATTAGAGTTTATATAGATTATAATTAGGTTCGAAAATAACCAAATAAAGGAAATAAAAACTGTTTAATAAGGTGGTCCTATTTTTGAGTTTATTCCTTAGAGAGCAATTTGTTCTTATCTGAAAAGAGTTATAATTAGATAGATGATGTCCTCATCGGAGTGAGCATTACTCTCAAATAACACAATTTAGCCTATAATTATCTTGTATGTAGTAGATGATCCCAACAAAAAATGTTGCTCCTTTAATAGAAACCGCCTATCATTATCTTACATACAATGAATAAATATTTTATTTTCCTTTTTGAAGAGATTAAATACAATGAATGTTGATCCAAATTTAGCGAAACATATCTGCTGTTATTATTTCGATGGCATAGCTGTGTCAATGAGTGGCGCACAGTGGACTTCACATAATAATGAAAATTTTAATTAAATTACAGTCGTTCATATTAAAGCAGCAGTCCATATTGATCAATGGCACAACTCTCATTTAACTTTTAAATGTAATTTTCCAAATAGTAACTTGTTGTTGAGTTAAAAATCACTTTTCAAATTACAATAATATCTGAACTTAATTTACAAATGAGTAAATCTTCTAATTCTCAACATTCCATCTTCTGTCCTATTTTCTTTTTTGCCTTATTATTATTTGTCACTTTCTGATTTTTCCTAATTCTTATATTGCCTTATTACTTTTTTAAATATTTTTCTGGTGTTAAAACTAACATTCGATATGTTCATATTATTTCTCAGATGTTCATCCTAACTTTATAGATGTTTACACAAATTTTTAATGTGTTCATATTAACTTATGTGGTGTTCATACCGACTTTTAGTATGAGCACATTTTACGACTAATCTGAACACATTTTTTATTTAATTTGCACATATGTTTTTTTTTTAGTTTGCACACCATTCTGTGCAAAACAAACTTGAAATAACTAGTATGAACACCACTTTTAACTAGTCTGAACACCGATTTTATTTAGTTTGAACACCTGTTTTATTTAGTCTGCACCACATGCATTATATGCAAAACAAATTTGAAACAATGCGAAAATAGACATGAAACAACTAGTATGAACACATTTTTATTTAGTCTAAACACATGTTTTATTTAGTCTGAACATCTATTTTATTTAGTTTGCACCACATTCATGTTGTGCAAAACACACTTGAAACAGTTAGTATGAACATATATTTTATTTAGCTTGAACACTTGTTTTATTTAGTCTGCACTCCATGTATTCTATACAAAACATTTATGATAGTATGTAAGTATGAATGTCGACGCAAGGTCATTTGACCCGTTTTGTTTCGCTTCGCCCGAACGCAATGGCGGAGCCACCTTGCTCCAGGGGGTGCAGCTGAACTCCCCTGGAAAAAAAATTCAAAAATGACCATATGTTTGAATTTTTTTTGCATAAATGACCATGTAAAATAATTTTTTTCTAAGAATAACCATCATTTCGAACCCCTGGAAAAATCCGTAAATCTTGAACCCCCGGCGAGAATCCTGGATCCGCTAAACGAAAACAAAAACGAATTAGGCCCAGAAAATGATCGACGCAAATTTCATATTTTCCGTTACCTGAATGCAATGCAAATGATCATGTCTCCTTTCATTTTCGTTAATTTCGTAATAGTCATGTGTATGCATCTAGTTTAGTTAATTATAATATTGGCCTATCTGATGGTCTTTGAGTATTTGTTTTTTTAGCTTTGACTGCTATTTTTAACTCTTTGTTTTTTAAAAAAACTAGAAATCGTTTTGTTTCGTTTCATTAACGAAATAATTGGCGCAACAATTTTCTATTTCATTTTCTTAACAAAATGATCGGTGCAAGAAATAAAATAATCGTTCGTTTAACGAAATGAAAATAATCGTTTTGTGATCGTTATCCACGTTAAACAGATTTATGTGTAAGACGAAAAAATTCAGAAGAATGATTGCGATCCAAATTTTCATTTAAATCTGTTTTTTTTTACTCTTTGATTTTATCTTTTTGACGAAGTTAGTTAAGAGGAAAAAAATAGATCTTTTGCAAATTGAGTCTTAAATTCAGTAGTTTATCTATAAGAGGTTATTCTGGACAGCTGAAATAATTTCTTTCACTAGTTTTGGACTGTTTGGTCATTTTTTATTTTATTTTAGACTGCACGATTATTGTTAAATTATGATTTAGTAAAATAGTAAGTTACAAACATGTTCTTGAGTCAGTTCTGAGAAACTCTAATATAAAAAAAAACTCATGATTTAGTTTAAAGAATATAACTTATACAACTGAACTGTGGTGCTTGATCAATCATCAAGAAATCGGTGCTTGATCATCAAATCTCACATACAAACGATTAAAATTTCGATTTATCATGCTAATTTCTTTATATCAAAATATTGTGAGATACAAAATTTTTCTTTTTTTAAGCATTTATTTTGGATTTTTGAAAGTGAACCATTTTATGTATAAATATTGAATATTTTATTATTATTTTGGAATCATTTTGAAAAATCCAAAACATGTACTTAAAAAATTCTAAAAATAGAAATTTTTGGTATCCCACAAGATGTTGATATAAAAAAATTATTGAACATGATAAATCAAAATTTTAATCGTTCGTATGTGAGATTTGATGATCAAGCACCGACTCCTTAATGTTTGATCAAGCACCATAGTTCAGTTCTAACTTATTAGAATAAATATTATACCTTAATATCCAAACTTTTAGTTACAAAAAAATGACCAGGTATGAGTCTGAACTCATGATTAATTAATTAATTAAGACAATATGTAATTTTCTTGAATAATCCTATTATGATAACATTTTTAAGATGATCAAAATCAATTAAGCATTTATTTGAAGTAATCGAGTTTGGGACTATTTAAACTCATATAAAATTGAAGACACCAACATATTATATTTTACATTTGTGTTAAATTCACTTAAAGACAATAAATAATCTGAATAGAAATATCCAACAAACGAGTCACAAGTGTGCTGGCCTAGCTCAACTTCACTCGCGAAATATACGAGCCATTTAGCTCCAGTTAGCGCTGTCAATTAACGAACCCTTTCACTATTTTATTTTTTTACCTTTATTTTTTTATCTGATTCGTATTGTATCATATTTGATAAGACGTATATGAATAAGATTTTTATCATTAGTTTATCAGATATGGGTATTTATAAGATTTTTTTTTCGTTAGCTGAACGTATAAGAGTACGAATAAAGACTATTTTGTACACGTTATCCTATAGGATAAATATAAAATAATATATATAAATATAAATAGATATATATGATCTATTTTAAAATCTGTAAAAATAATTAATCTATTAGTAATTTAAGTTTTTTTAGTAGACCATCTAATTTATTGTCTCTCTTTTCAATAAAAAACTTAATTTTCAACAGAACATTGACGTTTGCTTTTTGAATTCTACCAGAATTAATTTCATTCAACTAATTATTTATTTAACGTTGCCATCATCTCGTTTAATTCTTTTAAAAAATGAATATAGTTTAAGATTTAAAAATATAATTAAAAATTAACTTTAAACATAATTAGCTTTGACATTTATTAATTTAAAAGGCTGCTTCTAGGAAATTGAATCCTTATCTCTACATAGAGAGGGGACTGTCGTCTTTTGCATTTTGTTAGATCTTGGATTCAGACTATTAAAAGTGTGAGACTTAATTTAAAAGGCACTTCATAAAGTATCAGTTGTGATGTATTTCTTTTTTAGATTTTTAATTTTAAAGTTCAAACACATTCATTCAAATTTGAATTTAATTTTAATAATAAAATTTTCTTAGACGAAATTCTATTTTTTTATTTTATAGAGAGATGAAAAATTATTCATATTGAATGATCCAAAATCGTTAGATTAACAAACTTTTCTTCTTTTTAAAAATAGTACAAGTTTCTAAAGAAAGATTGAGTCTCTAAATTTTTTAATATAGAGATCAAGTGCAACGATTTGAATCAGTCGTTTGAACTTTAAAATTAAAAATATGAAGACAAAGTACTGCATGAGTGATACTCTGTGAATTACCTAGAGTCACTCTTATTAAAATAATCAATTATCACATAATCTCAACTCTTGATATAAACACATATGCCTTTTTCGTATTACCACATGCGTTAAACTTGGTGGAAAAATGGAAAAACAATATACATTGGATGGATTATATTATTTTTTTGGTTGAAGTGATACCTACTAAATATTCATTGAAAAAAAAGGGTTACATGTATACAAAGATAACCAAAGTGGCAAAGCATGAAAATATACACAAAAGAATACAAATGCTGAAAAGCAAAAAAATAAAAAGAGGAATAATTATAATTAATTCTATAATCGTGGCATCCTGACGTGATCATATATGAGAACTGGTTTCGAAACGAAATGAAAACTGATAAATATGTTCTTCCGTTTTTTTTCTAAAAAAATATCATTGATGAGAATTGTTGGAAATGTGATTGGTCGATTTTTTATGAATATTTAAAGTAAATATTTTTATTTTTTTCTTTTTTTAAGAAAAGTTGTAGTTAACCTTAATTCTAACTTATTAATTTTCATGGAAAATTGAATATGTGATTTCCTTAAAATTATTTTTGTTAATTATCAATTGAATTATTAAATTATTTGTTTAATTTATCTCAAAAGAAGAAAAAATGTTATATACAAGTGGATCATTCATTCATTCATTTGTAATAATGGTCATATATAGTTGACCATTACGTCCACAGGTCCACTATATATTGCATATTTGCATGCGCGGATTTATCATTGGCTCATTGCCATTGGAGGCAACCTTTTACTTTATGCCACTTGTTTCGAAAGATGCAAACGGGAGCGGATTCAGAATTTTCGTCAGGAAGAAACAATATCTATTATTTTTCAGAGAGACAAAATGATACATATTTTTAAATATACATAATTACTTTGCAAAAAAATTGACAAATCTAACAAATACACTAAATTATTTTGAAAAAAAAAATTCAGGAGGAGGCGGCTGTCACCCCTGACCTCATGTAGCTCCGCCTCTGAATGCAAAGTAATCTTCGTCAGACCCATTTTTTTTCTCATTTATCAGACTTTTTTTTCTTAAAGAAAAGATGAGAATTATGTCCTCAAATCACGCTACGAGCAGAAGCATTTTCTCAAGAACCCAAATCTGTTCGAAAAAACATGCTGTACAGGAATCACAAAACGTAATTAAAGTTACATTTTGATCATGTTAATACATAACAAATTCATATTAAAACGAAAACTCAAAAACTTGGAGAAATAGCTTTCCTATCCATATATAAGAGATCAATGCATGTGTATATCATGACACGTTTAATTTTGTCGAATTCGTATCTTCTAAAATGGTCAACAATTATTAAAGTAAAAATGAGCATTTTTTACATGCTAATTCTGTAGCGACGTTGTAATAGTTACTGTGCGAACAGCGATGAAAATACTATTACAGAGAACTAATCATATTTCACGAGAGTCTGACTTAGTGTTCTACATACGGGCCGGGTCGAGTACCCGTGGATCCGACCCGCCCGGATCCACGGGTACAACGGGTCCACGGGTCCGAACCCAAAATCCCCAACCCGACCAGTGATAAACCCGGGCGGGTCGGGTTCGGATCCGTCCATTTTTTCGATTTTTTTGAATTTTTCAAATTTTTTTTAATTTTTTTCGAATTTTTTAATTAAAAAAATTTTCTGCACATTATTTTAAAATATATATTTTCGATTTTTTTTTGAATTTTTTGTATTTTTTTTTTGAATTTTTTTGAAGTTTGGGTCGAATCCACGGGTCGAGCATGGGTCCGGGTGGGCACGAATTTGGGAATTTTGGGCCTACCCGACCCGTGCTAGATCCGTGGATCCAACCCGTTTGGGATTATCATATAAATTGATTTAGGTCGGTACCTGTTCGGGATTAATTCAATAGGAATTAATCTCGAATAGTCTCTGTTTGCGGCAGCTCTTTGAATACTTTGTCTCAATTAGGATTAGTGGACATATGATAGTTACAATCTAGTGTTTGTGAAGAATTCGGTTATGTATTTCCTCAATTGTTCTCACGATTACGTGTATACATGCAAATATGCGTCAACACATTTGGGGAGCTAAGGGAAAATGCTGCCGGATTTTTCTCACACACTAAATTACAACTATCGTATGTTCACTAATGAGACAAAGTGTTCAAAGAGTGAGTTAGGATGATGACCAGTCCAAAACCTTATTTGGAACTAGATAGTCTTACCTTATAATTAACATGAGAATAATTTTATTTTTCAGATGAAACGTCGTAGCATATGGATGCATGAAGAAACGAAAACAGCTGAACAACTGAGAGGAATTGGAGAATTTATGAAGTGTGCTGGTGAATATATGAAATTACGGGATGAAAAAAATATTTTTTTGTCCCTATTCGAATTGTCAGAACCTAGTAAGACATAATGATGTTGATGAAGTTGAACTTCATTTGATTAGGCATGAATTTATGAAATGTTACACCTGATGGATATGGCATGAAGATAATGCCGAAAAATCTATAGAAGTAGTTGCGACGAGTCCTAATGTATCAGATTCAGAAGCATTTACAAAAAATGTACGAAATGAAAATGTAGAAAATCTACGAGCTGAATTAGGGGGGTGAAAATGTAGAATTTATGGAAAAATGTAGATAATCAACAATGTACAAATAATGATCAATTAGTTGATATGATGAGTGATGTTGAAAATGATTGTGCTTACATTTGCAAAATTTTGTATAACTTGTTTCGACACGAATCTAACATACTGTTATTTCCTGATTGCACAAAATTAACAAAAATATTCGCTATTTTTTAAATTGTATAATCTGAAAGTGTCTCCACTTATTTCTGAATTCAACTTATGGGGCTAAAAAATTGTTATGTCATTTAAATATGAAAGTACATAGAATTCATGCATATCTGAATAACTACATACTTTATCGAGAGAAAAAGTACAACAAACTAGATAAATGCCCAACATGTAGTGCATCACGGTACAAATCGAGGGGCAATGACATTGATAAATATTGAAAGAAAATGCCACCTGTGAAGATATTATGGTATCTACCTATAATATCAAGGTTCTAACGTCTCTTCGTGAATCCGAGAGATACCAAATTATTACAGTGGTACTTCAATTGTAGGAAAAATGATGAAAAAACTACGACACCTCGCTGACTCTTCCGAATAGGAAACATAGTTAGAAAATTTGCGAATTTTGGAAGTGAGTCCACGAATTTAAGATTATGACTATTGTTAAACCCTAGAGGAGAGGGGTGAATAGGGTTATTTAAATTTTTCTCGGGTTATTTTGCAAATTAGGTGAACAATTTAATATTCAATGGCACACAAGATATCACAATTCAAGCAATTCAACAACAATCTTCTCAACTAACTAAGTATGAATAAACTTAAATAGATTGAGTAAAGAGATAACAAAGAAAGCGTAGAACACGTGACACCGAGAGAGTTCGACTATTGACGAGCCTACGTGTCCGGTACTCCCGACCCCCCCTCCCAACACGGTAACAAGATCAAGCCGTTTGCACTATGCACCAATAGTCTCTTACAAGGATCGAGTTCTAGCTCCTAACACATAAAAGATGAAGACTAGACCTGTATAACACAATAATAATTTGAAGAAGCACAAAAGCTACATTTTCAATAGATGAATTTGAGATTATGGAGCAAGAGTTTACAATATGTGTTTATCTCTAATGGAGGTTTTGGCTGTTGTAAACAAGAGTGAATATGGCTGAAAATTTCGTGAGAGAGAAGGTAGCCAAGACCTCCATATTTATAGTTTACATATCAAACACAATTAGGGTTAATTTAATTCTAGCATTATAACTTCACTTTGTGTACACAACTTATTGTTATAATGCTAAGTTAAAATTCTGAAGGATTATTTTCTATTTTAAATTCAAATTTTTCAAAAGAAATAAGATAAATTTTTCAGAAGAAATAAGATAACGTTATAACACCATCTCTAACATTATAACAAATTTATCTAGAAGATCAATACTTTGCCAAATTCTGATATGTTTCTTTGGTCTAGCATTATAACGTAAGGATGATGTTATAATGAATTTCTCGAGATATTTTTGGTCGTATATGAGTTGAATTTTGAGGGACTTTAGCGTTACAATGCTAGATTTAGAGTCATAATGGTTTTCTGGGGAGATTTTGGTTGTGCCTGAGTCGAATTTTGGGGAACTCTGGCATTATAACGACAGAGCTTGGTTTTTGATAGTTTTGCTCATTTCAACCTCAATTTTAAATATTGTAATGTTACAATTACACCTATAAATATGCTAGTAGCTTGTCTTCATGCTTGAGCTCATCATTCATATTTTCTTCTCCACTTTCCTTTAATTTGCTTATAATTTTCCTATAAAAATCTCAAACAAAGAAATAGTGGTAAAATATAAATTGTTTTGCAAATCGACAAATACAAAATAGTTATTAGTTACAACAATCTCTCTCTTTCGTCGATTTGCAAAAACCATAATATAAATTTATTCATTTGCTTTGTTTTCTTTTTGGAAATCAAACAAAAAGTTTTGCATTTAACATAAATGTGAGCTCTTCTTCATTGTATGCACAATTTTAGCACAAGCTCCCCTCAATTTAGTGCACCCAAAAGAAAATACGAGACACACGTAAAGCAAGTAAGCATAGTGATATGTACAACTCTTGGGGTGTAGATATTTATTTGGATTCTAACATGTCCAATTTGAATCGAAGTTCACAATGTTGTTGAACATTTAGTGGTTTGATAAAGATGTCTGTTATTTGATTTTTCGTATCTACATAAACAAGTTCAACATCATCATTGTCAATGTGATCTCGGGTAATGATGGCGTATCTCTATATGCTTGGCTCTTGAGTAAAATATCGATTTTAAGAGATCAAAATTGCACTTGTATTATCACACATTATTGAAATTTTGTAAAAGCGTAAGTTGTAATCATTAAAATTTTATGAATTCATTCTTATCCAACAGATATTTTATTTTTAATTTATGTAAGTTATGTCACATTGCAATTTTCCTTTTTTTTTTACCCAACGAACTAATGACCTAGTGGTAATTGGTAAAACATTTGTTCTAAAAGAAAATAAAAATTTTGTGCTACAAAAAAGAAAAAAAAATTTAAACAAGCCTTGCTTGTTTCTTAACTATTTTGGTTACGCTTGTCATTTGACCATAAAATTTACGTGATTCACTTGCCAGTGGTTTATTGGTTGCGTATAAGGGCCGTAATTTGTTATGTCATTAAAAAATTCCGCCGCGCAGAGGAACACGCACTATGGATAGAGTATTACGGGTGTAAACGAATCGAACACGAACGAGCTGAATGAGGTTCCAGTTCGTCTCGAGATGCTAACTAATCAAGTTAGCTCGTCTAGCTATCAGATTGCGAGCTGAAAAAGTCAGCTCAAGTTGGTCTCGTTTATAACTCGAGCTGGCTCAACTCGTATCATTTAGCTCGTGAACATCTCAACAAACAAAAATTCAAGCTATCAAGCTGTAGCTCGCCTTCAACTCGAAATTGTGACTCGTTTTCAGGTATATAAGTTGTAATTGGATTGTGAGAATAGAGAGAATTGAAAATTGAGTATGAATATTTAAGTTTAGTGAATTAGAACCGAGGATTATTATTTATTCTCTATTAATTATATGGTTCATATCAACTCGTTAACAAATCGAGTTGTAACGAGTCGAGCTGAGTCAAGTTCGAGCTCATCTCGATAACTAGATGAACTAGTAATGAAAGAGTTGAAAACAAAATTTTGACTAGTCGAATGCGAGCGAAGCACGAGTTACGAATATTTTTTGCACCCCTATCAGTAATATTAAGAATAAAAAAATAGAGTTGACAGAAAAGAGAATTAGATACTGGTGAATGCAACTTTTTGTTGTGCAGTACTCATGATTTAAATTGTAGAATTATTAAATAAAATTTCTTCTTCCTATAATTTGATAATGTAATTTTTAATTTTCTTATAAATTAATAATTGAACAATTTAAATTATGAATGCACAGTCAAGAGGTGCACTTACTCACTTCACTTGAATGGCAATTTCATATCAGAATCCATTAATTATTAATCCAATCAAAGGCGGAAGGCCCCTTCACAGCACTGCCAGTGCCAGCTACGCAGCTATAGAAAGCTCAATTATGACCTTTTGGTTAAACTATCATTATCCGCAAGATCGCACATGATTCACGTGAGTTGAAACCCTTCCTTGAGATTTAGAAAACATCAATTTAATAACATTTTCCTTTTATAGTTTATACCAAAAAATCGACACCGTGGAAGTGGAACCATGGACAATTCATTATATTGTTATCGGATTAACCATCTGTACCTCAATTTTTTTACATCGTGTATTCTAACTAATTTAAAAAAAAAACAAAGTCAAACAGTCAAATATGTTCTAAATATGAAAAGTCAAATTGTCAAAACAAAAAAAAAAATGAAAAGTTGGATTGCATGCATTATTCTGAACGTTTTCGTCCTACACACTATTAAGAATGTTTTTTATATAATGCACAAGTATTCATACTAAATAAAACATGTATTCAGACTAAATAAAACAAATATTCAAACTAGTTGAAAGATGTGTTCATACTAGCTTTTTAAAGTCTTTTTTACACAGTTTCATTTTTGTTTTGCACAGAATGCAAGAGGTGCAGACTAAATAAAACAAGTGTTCAGACTAAATATAACATGTTTTCACTAGTTGTTTTCAAATATGTTTTGCATTGTTTCAAGTATTTTTTTTGAGAAAATTTGAGCAAAAAAATGTGATTTGCAGGCTTTAGAAGCATTTTTCGAGATCAAAATAGCATTGTTACGGGGTGAAAGTGTGTGCGTCATGTCGTGTCGTTTCCGAAAAGTGCTCATACATGCGAAGAGTTACAAGTCAAAAGTTACGTCTGTTCGAATATCAAACGTTATTTTGTGTTCATACTAACTAAGATATGGTCATATTAGTTAAGACTAAATACAATAGGTGTTCAGACTAAATAAAATAGATGTTCAGATTAAATAAAACAGGTGTACGGACTAAATAAAACAAGTGTTCAGACTAGTTATTTCAGGTATGTTTTTGCAGTGCTTTAAGTCAGTTCTGAGGTACATACTAAATGAAAAAGGTGTTCAGACTAAATAAGAAAGATGTTCAGACTAAATAAAATAGGTGTTCAGACTAGCTGTTTCAAGTCTATTTTTTTGCACGGTTTCAAGTCTGTTTTGTACAAAAATGGTATGCATACTAACTACTTTGATTGTCATACTAACTCCTCTGATAGTCATACTAGTTGTTTCAAATCTGTTTTGTACATAAACAGTGTGCATACTGAATAAAATATGTGTGCATACTAAATAAAAAAGGTGTTAAGACTAAATAAAGCAGGTGTTCAGACTAGTTGTTTCAAGTCTGTTTTTTTTTCACTATTTAAAGTCTAATCTGCACTATATAAGAATGTGTTAATACTAACTAAGAATATGGTCATACTAATTCTTCTAATGGTCATACTAACATCTCAGATGGTTATACTAACTTCTCTGATGGCCATACTAACTCTGATGGTGACACTAACTCCTCTGGTAGTCATATTAATATCTCAGATGGTCATACTAATTTTTCTAATGATCATACTAAACTCTTATGTGGTAATACTAGCGATGTTTTTCAATGTTTTCATCGATTCTCGATGTTTTTCAACCACTCATCGATGTTTTTCAATGTTTCATAGATTCATCGTTGTTTTTCAATGTTTTCATCGATTCATCGATGCTCCTGACATTCATCGATTCATCGATGCAAAACAAAATGCATCGATGTTTTTCATCAACTCATCGATGCAAAGCATTGATTCAGCGATGTTTTTCAATGTTTTCATCGATAAAGAAAGAAAAAAAAAGGAAGAAGAAATATGCAGTTGAGATAGAAAAAAATAAATTCAAAAAAGAAATAAGACAAAATAAGAATAAGACAAAAGATGAAAGAGAGTGAGAGACGGAAAGTTAGAACTAAAATTCAAAATTGAAAAGAATTTTGTCTTATGCGAGATACAAATATTAAGCACGATATTAAAAATACGAAATAATTTCTCTATTGTTATTTGACAACATACATGCATTCTTTATTGTTGATTTGTTCCTCTTTAAAGTCAAAGTTGCTTTGATATGTTTCCTCTGGTTACAACCTGCATCAGCATGTTATTTAGGGCAAGTTGTAATTTTTTTTTTTTTGATAAAATAGGGAAGTTGTAATACTTGCACGTCTTCATTTTCAATACACATACACTGGTAACCAGGTGTGGAGCGACATTCATCCGTATGAATACAGCTGAACTCTTAATGGATTTTTTCAAAAAAGACTGTATATTTACAAATTTTTTAAAAAATGACCATAAATTTGAACTATTTTTGTACAAATGATTATATAAGATAAGTTTTTTTTTAAGAATAAGCATCATTTCAAACTCTAAAAAAAAAATCGTAAATCTTGAACCTCCTGACAAAAATTCTAAATCTGCTCCTGCTGGTAACTGGTTGGTTATATAATTCTAAAAAATAAAAACAATGATTAAACATTCAAATTTAAATATTTGTACAGGTGAATGTTTATTTTCTGATGGTAAAGTGGCGGAAATATTCTGCAAATATGCTAATTATATTTTTATTTTATGGAAGTAACGCACTAACGCTAGCAAGAGGGAAACAAAATATATACAGTTTCAAATAAATTTTGTAAATCAAGCATACGACTATTTCGGCTGGGGGCGCAAAAAGAAAATGAACCCCATAAAGGACTACAATGATAATCTACAAAAAAAAAAAAATTCAATCCTAGTTATCATGTGACAACAAATTGGCTGTACCGAGAGACCAATACCATGGAAAAAGAAAAAGATCTTATGTCGCGCAGCAGAAACACTGTGGGTGTCGTATATTTGATTTCAATTTCTGATTCATACAAACTAAACTTTATAATATTAAGTCCTTGAATCAAATCTCAATCATCTACGATGCACAAAATCCGATCTGTCTGTTGCTGCGCGGCAGAAAATTAACTTCCCAGTACCATAGTCACGATAAAATAATAAGAAAAATATAAAATAGCCTTGTTTAAATTGGAGTATCGGCCGCTAGAACCACTTCAGTCTTGAAGTCATCCGAAACGAACAACATAATTGGGGAGTGCGTATCCTCTAGAATGGGCATCTCAAATTAGCTGAAAATGAGCAGCTCCCAATGTTGTAAACTGGTCGGTATTGTCAGTGGCGGAGCCACGTTTAATCAGGGGTGTAGCTGAACTCCTTAGAAAAAATTTCAAAAATGACCATAAATATTACGTTTTCTCAGAAATGATCATGTATTTGAATTTTTTTGCATAAATGACCATGTATTTGAAATTTTTTTATAAATGACCATCATTTCGAACCCCTGAAAAAAAAACTGTAAATTTTGGACCCCTAGCGAGAATCCTGAATCCGCTCCTGAGTACTGTAGCAAATCACTGTGCATCTCTCGACGTTGTAGCAACGATGAGACTGCAGAGGGCCCCCATTATGCTGCCCAATTCCAGAGAATATGATTCATAATTGAGATCTCATCACATGCGTGCAAATGAATTTAGAGCATCCTCTTTTGCCGTGAAAGAATACTAATGTGATGTAGTATTTAAAATTTGTAAATGTAGAATTGTAAAGTATTTTTTAAATTATCAATTTGTTGAAAGTGTTATATAAATTTTATAATGTTTATGATATGAGCATCTTAATTTTTGCAACTAAAAATATATTTTATTTTATAATTCTTGATATAGTTCATTTCTTGCCAATTTAGTAAAATTGAAATTGTAAAACTGAAACATTATGAATTATTCACTATATTTATTTTTTAAAGTACCAAAGTTTTTTTCTTGAGGTTCGGTTGAAAATGCGCATATAAAGGATGCTTGGTAAGTTGTCTTGTACGATTTGATATCACGTGTGAAAGTGTATTAAAAATATTTTCCTTTTGTGCTATTTCTTCATTATTGTCGTCATTTGGTATTTGGAGGTTGTACTTGTCCCTTTTTTATAATTAGCAGTGAGGCCATCTCAGGTTTTTTTTATTTGTCTCAAAAAATCTTTTTAATCTATATATATTATTGTGAAACATTTCTCAATATGAATTTCACAGTCATGAAACAGTAAAAACACTGTGAATTTCTCTTTTTTTTTATTTTTTTGATTTCCTTTTGTTAAAGCCAACACTGTGAGTCTGTGAGCTATCATGGCGGAACCACGTCCTTCCCCTAGTACCCTTTCGTGGTATAAAATAGTACAAGAAAACTTGCCAAAATCCTTTACACGCGGATTTCCTATCAAATCTCAAATTATTATTCCTTTTGACTAAAACCTTGTTACAGATATTTGAACTAAAACCTTGATAGAGATAGTTATAACTTTATAAAGGAAAATGATATTATGCCCCAAGAATTGTCCCAGAAAGTACAGATGACTAGGATATCCACTATATTTTATCCAAAGAGAGGGATTAGCTAAGGCCTAGACATGTACACTAATGTGTGCATATCCATAAATTAATATATGACTAATCCTGCACTGTGAACTTAGAAAAATTTGAAAACTGAAAGTCGTCAAAACTTCTATACCAGACCGAACTCCTTAAACATTGGAATAAGTACTCAAGACATTTTTTTTGATATTTTTACGAGATAACGGAGCTAAATTTCAGCCGAGTTAGAAACTTCTTATGAACGACTGGCGTAATACCGCTAAGAGTTCAATCTATCTAGAAGCTCTAAAGGCAACCGAGACGATTGAAGAACCCGCAAACGGCTTCTTAAAACCAGCCGAATCTGCGAAAGAAGCCACAACAGCATTAATCAAGCAGAACAATACAATAATCCAACTGCTGGTTAAAATTAAAGAAGATCTGGAAGATTGTAAAACCGCAATCAGAAGGCTAGAAGCCGCGAAAACCAGAGTTCCAGAAACAGAAAACCTCGCACAATCCATAGACGATTTACAAAAAGGCTTGCAGAAACTTAGCCTTGGTGAGACCAGTGTGAGAAAAATTAAGAAAACAACAGGACAGTTCTTTGTCTTCAAAAATCCAAAAGAAATATTTGACTCTGTCAAGAGCCAAAAATGAGTCAGATAAGAACAGAAACAGTGGGCAGGCCAAGTATATCCGGCCAAGAAAGCAACCAAAACCCCACAGTCGAAGATCAGATAAGAGGCTATAGGCTAAGAAGCCGACTAGCACATGAAGCACAAAGGAGAATGCCAGGAAGAAGGCATTACAGAAGAAGTCTGGAGTCCCAACTAAATCCAGACGTTGAGCTCAACCATTCACAGTACAGAAGGGCTCAACAAGTTCCAGCTGAAACTTTATACCAAGCTGGATGGTCTGAACGAAATCATCGAGTATACCAACATTACTCAGATGAAAGAGTATTAGTTACAGATGGAGCTCAGGTGGAGCTACCATTTATCTCGCAACAAAGCTACAACCAGTTGGTACAAGAAGGGTTGCAGCATCTACATATAGGTCTTGTGATGATAAGACTATATGCACTCCACAGGAGAAACGCTGGGGTAAACGCCCTGGTAGTTTTAAGAGACACAAGATGGTCTGATGATCGGGCCATAATCAGCTCTATGGAGATAGACCTGACGGGTGGTACGCAACTAGCGTATACAGCGCCAGACATGACCTTAAGTGTTCATGATTTCAACAACCACATCCAAGTCGTTATACAGACTCATGGCTACGATGGTTGGCAAGGAGGGGAGAGTAATTTACTGCTCTCAAGATCATTGATAGGAAGGCTATCAAATACCAGCCACACAAACTTTAGATACAATGTGGAAAGAGTGGCAGAACACCTGACAAGTAGAGGGATTCGAGCAATTCCAGGCCAGATGAGGTCAACTGAGGAGCTAAGAGGCAGGCAATGGATAATACGGCCAGCAACAGCACCAGCCGTACAAAATCCTCAGACAGCAAGGATAAGGACCAGAACCGATGGGTCCTTAGCAGTAAGATTTGGTGGTTATTCAGCAACTGCACCACCAGAAGGGGTAACAATAGGACAGAACGATGAGGAAACCATAGGGGAGGAATTAGCTCTCATGATGACATGTGATGATTGGGATGAACAAAGCCAATAGGATGATGACAGTCTAGGTGTGCTTATGACACTAGCATCATTACCAAGGGAATCTACTTCTATCATAGAAGATGGTCCAATTTGGGATCACTATAACGAAGATGAGGATACAGAGAATGATTGGGTAAACCCATTTGCGAAAGTTGGTGGGGGTAGTGGTATAGCCACAACTCATCAAAATTCGGAATCGGTGTTTGCCGCAGTCATGGAGTATCCCTCACTTCGTAATCTGACGAAGAGTATCGAAACAGTTCTTTCAACGACAACAGCTGAATCGTCTAGAAGACCCACAGAGCCCACAATGGGTCCTGTAATGTATCCACCAGGCACAAGGAGAGAAAATATTGAAGTACCACAAATCAAAGCAAGAATTGGAAGTTTGAAAGGTGGATTTTCAAAACAACACAATGATAGGTTTGAATTACCCTCAGCGCATGCAAACCAATGAGTAATGCTAATACTGCCAGACGACATTGGGCAGTACAGCGATACAATTTCAAGATGAGAATCTATCACTCTAAATCTTGTGAATGAAAGAAGTTGGGATGACAATAAGAGTAAGGTTATCTACATTGAAAACCTACTTGGAGATATTGTCAAAAAGACATAGATTCAATGGAGGATGGCATATCCTCAGGAATATGAAGAGCTAATAAATATTGCAGATGACCCTCAAAATGTTATCTCGCAAATCAGAAGAATGATCTTGTTGGAAGACCCTTACCAAGGTTCAACAGTAGAACATGATCAAGCTTATAATGACATTGAAAGATTGTCATGTGACAGCATGAAGGACTTGTTTAGCTACATGAATGACTACAAGTACCTTGCTGCTAAATCAGGCCGAATGTACATTTCGCCCGAACTTTCTGAGAAATTATTCCGGAAGATGCCACCATTAATTGGTAAAGAAATTGAGAAGGCATATTTTGAGAAATACCCCGGAAGCACAGTTGGTGTGTTGCCAAGAATTAACTTTTCATATCAGTTCCTGGCAGAACAGTGCAAGAGAACAGCTGTTCAGAGAAGTCTAAAGGACCTATCTTTCTGTAGCCAGATTCCAATTCCTGGTTACTATCAGAATAATAAGAAGTATGGCTTAAAAAAAAGCCAAGACCTATCGTGGAAAACCGCATGAATCACATGTGCGTGTTTTTAAGAAGAAGTATGCAGATAAGGTCCGAAAATGCAAATGTTTTATTTGCGGGGAAGAAGGTCACTTCGCAAGAGAATGCCGCAAGAAAGATGGTAACATTGTAAGGGCAGCGATAGTGAAAAATTTGGATCTAGATGATAAATGGGACATCATCTCGGTAGACCAAAATGAACCCGACAGCGATGCTATTTGCTCTCTCTCGGAAGGAGAAGTCGGGAGCACAAACACGTTAATGACTAACCTTAAGGATTTGCCATTTGAAGAGATCTACATGATGACGGCCAGTGCACCAGAGTTAAACTGGAGGTCATACCCAAACCTTCCCGAACAATTTTTGTCGTGTAAACACGAATGGGAAGACAACTCAACAGTACCACCAAACAAAGAAAAATGTGTGTGCTGCAAAGAAATCACGAACAGAAACATGAGGGCTAATTGCATGATTTGCCAAGAAACAGTATGCCCTATGTGTTCTAGATTTGTGTTTGGAAGAAAGATCCAGAAGAAGCCCCAGAATGTAAGAGCTTATGATGGGAAAGATGAGCTGATAAAAGAGTTATTGGACTATACCCAGTATCTGCTCATGAAAAACGAGAAATTAGAAGAACAATTGCAGACTCTACAACTGCAAGAAGATGCAAAAAGCCTTGAAAATCACGATTTAAAAGGCAAGACAAAGGTCGTAGTTGAAGATAATGATGACGAGAAAGAAGAAGAAGTCTTCAACGAAATGATGCACCAATTCAAAGTCATTAAGATCAAAGAGCCAGAGATTGTAAACAAGATCTCTGATGAAGAAGCTGAAACTTTAGTACCTGATCCAAGAAGAGGCAGGAGGGTACTAAACAGACTATACAATATTGAGTTGCAAATGGAGATTCCAGGTGTGAAAAATTTTAAGGTACAAGCAATATTGGATACAGGAGCAACAATTTGCTGCATAAATCAGAAGATAGTGCCAGAAGAAGCACTCGAGCAAAGCGCATACCCTATACAAATTAACGGGGTCAACTCGCAGCAAATAGCAAATTTGAAGCTTAAAAATGGGCTGATGAGTATTGAGGAAAACAAATTCAGAATCCCATTTACGTATGCATTCCCTATGGGAGAGAAGGAAAACATCCAGATGTTACTGGGATGCAATTTCATAAGGGCCATGCAAGGTGGCTTGCGAATTGAAGGACAAATGGTTACATTTTATAAAAATGTAACCACAATCACTACAAGGGTAGATGCTGAAGTAGCTTCTAAAGCTGACCTAGAAGAACTTGAACTTTCTGAGCTCGAGTACATTGAAGTAAGAGAAGCAGTGGCGTATAATTGTGGTGAAGAATCACCTGATTTTAAACGAAGATTCAACACGCTACTTTCTAGATTGAGGGAACAAGGATTCATTGGTGATGATCCTTTGAAACATTGAAGAAGAAACCAAATCAAGTGTAAGCTTGAAATCATAAACCCGGATGTCTCTATCCAGGATAAGCCCCTAAAGCACGTAACACCAGCAATGCGCGAGCAATTTGACAGGCATATACAAGCATTGCTAAAAATTGGAGTAATCAGGCCAAGTTCAAGCAAACACAGAACTATGGCGATAATGGTGAATTCAGGAACAACCATAGACCCGGTCACAAAGAAGGAGGTCAAAGGCAAGGAGCGCATGGTATTCAACTACAGGACGCTCAACGATAACACGCATAAAGACCAGTACAGTCTTCCAAGTATCAACACAATCCTGAAGAAAGTGGGAAATAGTAAAATATTTTCCAAATTTGATCTAAAGAGCGGCTTTCACCAAGTTGCTATGGATCCAGAGTCAATACAATGGACTGCATTTGTAGTTCCAGGCGGATTATACGAATGGTTGGTCATGCCTTTTGGATTGAAGAATGCGCCGGCAATCTTTCAGCGCAAAATGGATAATTGTTTTCGAGGCACAGAAGAATTTATAGCCGTCTACATAGACGATATATTGGTGTTCTTAGAAAATGAAGAACAACATGCTGAGCATATTTCAAAAATGCTTAGTATTTGTGAGAAAAATGGGCTTGTACTTTCACCCACGAAAATGAAGATTGCGGTTAAGGAAATTGAATTCCTTGGAGCAGTGATAGGCAACAGGAAGATCAAGTTGCAACCGCACATCATTAAGAAGATCATAACCTTTGAAGACGAGAAAATGAAAGAAAAGGCAAGGTTACGATCATGGCTATGCATACTAAACTATGCCAGAAACTACATTCCAAACCTTGGTACACTTTTGGGACCATTATACTCAAAAACCAGTCCTCATGGTGACAAACGCATGAAACCATCAGATTACCAGTTGGTAAGAAAGGTAAAGGATTTGGTACAAAACCTACCAGATTTAGAATTACCACCTCCCAATTCTTATATTGTAATTGAGACAGATGGTTGCATGGACGGCTGGGGTGGTGTGTGTAAGTGGAAGAAGGGTAAAACTGACCCTAGAAGTACAGAAAGAGTTTGTGCTTATGCAAGCGGGAAATTTCCGATCGTGAAGTCAACTATTGACGCAGAAATACACGCTTGCATGGAAACACTAAAAGCACTCAAAATTCACTATCTTGATCAGAAGGAGATAACCCTCCGAACAGACTGTCTGGCTATTATTAGCTTTTACAATAAATCTGCACAGAACAAACCATCAAGAGTAAGATGGATTAGTTTTGTAGATTTCGTCACAGGGACGGGAGTCCAAATAAACTTTGAGCACATTGATGGCAAGCTCAATGTTTTGGCGGATTCATTGTTGAGATTGGCAGTTAACATGATGAGTGCTGAGCTAGATGAACAAGTCTCTAGCATTCTGGTACAACTAGAAAGTGCAATTAACGAAGTAGTCGAAGCACCTCAGGAATCGATTATTCGTGAACTAAGCAGTACCATTGAGAAAATCAACCTTCTCATAGGCCGGAAAACGGCCTAGTAATCATGAATTCTTATGGCGGAAGTGGTGGACCGCAGAAACAAATCATCACATTTATCTAATAAGTGTGTTATCTTATTTTTAATTTTTACAGGTATGGAAGGCTTAAGAAGGATTATTATTAGCAGCGAGCCCAATAATGTTAAGCGAGCTTTCCTTGAAGCAGAAAGATGGGAAAACTTATGTGGGCAAAATGCACAGCTCGCAAGGTATTCCCAAACCACTGAAGATACATTTGTTCAATATCCACGAAGCATTGAAGAAGAAGGGGCTATGACAGCCAGGTTGTCAGAATTATACAAAGACCAAGCTTACAAGGCATGCACTCAAGTAGAAATTCTCATAGCAATGAAATACTTGCAAAAGACAAGACTTGAGGCAATGGCAACTAATGACAATTGGGCCAGGGATGCTCTAGGCATTGTGGGTACCAGCATAAGGGCACTGATTGACTGCCATGATATCCTATTGAATAATTATACTAGCTTCCATTATTAAGGACCAGCTTGGTGGGGTTCTACGGATAACCACTAGCTTTTTAGAAAGTATACTTTTCTGGATGCCTCCTTAGTGTGCTGAAGCATCTGCTTTATGAGTGGAGTTTTACTTTATTCTTTTAGAGATGTCGTCTAGTGTGCCGACGCATCTTTTTCTTTGAGTGGAAGACACGAGTAAGTGGAAACCTCTTTATTCGCATGACGATGGGGCCCAATGAGTACCCGATGCAATAATAGAGATTCTCTTCTCAAGTCTATATATTGTAACATCTTGTGAAGTTGCAAGCACATCAGAAATCATCTAAAAGCTTACTTCTTCCAGTTAAATAAAATCAAGTTTCCAGTTTTCTCTAAGCCTCAAGTTTCCAGTACATAATTTGTCCAAGAGCTTGAGCCGATCTAAATTCTGCGCGAACTCCCGTTGGTATCAGAGCTAGTTTATTTTATCTGGTTAGTATCAATAATGACTTTCTAATTCTTTCATTCTTTTTAAGTAAGCAGTAAAGGAAATGTTATGTATTAGTTACTTGTTAAAGGCCAAAGATATGAAGTATTGAAGAATCACCTGAACCAAAACTTAAAATTTGAGAGATGTGTACTTAGTATAGGCGATAAAAAGGGAATAGTATCCTAAACCCTAAACCCTAAACCCAACCTGGTTCCAACCAGAATCCTCCATAGGTTATCAGGTTCAAGCCATGCAGTTGTAGGGTCACGAAATGCACTCCCGTTCATCCCTTCAGAAGGTGTAATTACTGGTTGTAATCAGGTTTGATCCATTCACGCAAGTAGGGGTCCGAAAGGTGTTTCGGGTATGCTATGTTGTGTACTTCGTGTTGTTCTGGGTCGATAACCCCGGTATAGAGGATGGTTTGTTACCCATCAATAAGGTGGCCGGAGCCAGACCAACTGCCATACCTGTCAAACGGGTCGAATGGGATTATTGCTGATTCAAGTGGTATCCAATTGATCAAGTCGACAGAGACAGAATGACCCCATTCCTTTTTGCCATCTTGACCATTTGTGGTATATTGGTAGAATAGGTGGTAGAAGCTTTTGTAGTACATAGGCCCTGATCAGGTTTAAATTGTTTGAATTAAATGGTGTCTATAAACAGTATATACAGTATATATTAGGTAATTTGATAATGGTTGTTTAAATAATTTTGACAATTAATTTTCAAATAAATTGAAAATTTTAAAAACATATTTATAAGATATATAAGAGCAAGTTATGCAACCGGTCCTAGTATCACTCGTGTGCCGTTCTGGTCCTTGAAGTCTTTGAATGATACTTCGGAGACTACTTGTGTAATTTACTCTAAAAATCTATGTTAGTTGACTTTGACATATAGTCATATAGATAGCCTAATAATCAATGTTCTTGCAATTTAAGTATTGTTTGAAGATGCATCAAACACCGTCAATTTCGGATTATTCAACTGTTAGTCATTGATGTACGGTGAAATATACACCAACTTTCATAATATTTTTATAAACAATATGTGTGTGGTATAGATCATGTGTTTGCATTTTATATTTAAACTTCAATTTTAAAGATTTGAATAAAACATTATCAAGTGGCCTCCTTTACATTTATTACAAGTGTGACAGAATTTGTGATGAAAGTCAAAATTATCGTAAAGAAGAAAGTATATCAGAGAGAAGAATACCCTTTGGGTCTGATAGATTACGTCATGTCAATGTAGATTCCATAAGTCCATGTTTTCAAACAAAAATACAACATATTAGTTTCCATGATTTTTTTTTTCCAAATGACATGAAATAAAAGGGGAAGCAAACTAAATAAGATAAGATAAATTACCATTCATCCATTTTTTTGGAGGAAGTGATAAGCTGGTCTCAGGTTTCTGTTGAGAGGCGCACCAGGAACGTACGGGAGCTGGCTCGACACAAGGCGAGACATGGTAGCTGTGCAGAAAAAGAAAAATAGTACAGAAATTAACAATGAGCTAAACATATTTCTGCTGGAAATACTATCTCTTCCAATCCAGATAGAAGAGTTCCCAAGTATTTTAACAATTTCAGAATCCAAACAATGGGTTTCTGGGAATAAAAGCTCCTCTAAATGGAGTGAATTCAATACATGCAGAGCAAGAGGGTAAGCCATAACATGTGTACCTCCTGATATGTTACTGTTATCACATTTAAGCAGGGACCAATCTTCTTTTTATTTACCAGACTCCTCTGTTAGAGGCCATTGTAAGAGTACTACTCTGACAGTCTGAAATACGACTAAATCATATTGGATTTCAAAATTTCTGATTTGCCAAGAAGGCTTCAAATTTAAATTAGTTTATAAGAACAGAATTTTGGAAACAGAGAAATCTTGCAAATGGCAACAAATGTTCTGATATGACTACCATTACCTGGTGATGAAGCACATTCACGTTGCAGCTGAAAATTAAAATTGAGATTGGAAAATGTTGCTTCCAACCAAACTTAATATCAATGACCCATTGTCCTATATGTGATTTGATATTTTGCAAGTCATATTCATATTCAACTATTAAGTCAACTATAACTGATTATTTTGTACTATATCAACACGAAAATATTATATTAAAGCTAAACATAATTAATTCCTATAAATTAACTATTACGTAATGTTCAACATCTTTTTTCTATATGTTGATCCACATTGGTTGAACAGAATTGGACTGCTCTCAATTGAGACACTAGCTCCCAAGTTAAAAAAAAAAACATTTGCACAGGAAAATCAGCTCATTATCACCTTGGTATTTTCAAGAAACAAGCATTTTATTCAGTTGCATAAAAGCACTACACTAACTCCCAAGTTCAAAAAAAGCCATTTGCACAGGAAAATCAGCTCATTATCACCTTGGTATTTTCAAGAAACAAGCATTTTATTCAGTTGCATAAAAGTATTACTATTATTATTACATATCTGGATATTTAACGAGTCCCCAATGTTTCTAAAATAATACAAAAAGATAATCGATGATCTAGAAAGGCTTCTGAGACTGGCCATCTAGAGTGAGAAGCACCTTGTACAGATCGGGGCGGCGGTCCCTGAAAACTCCCCACCCATGCCTTTGCGATTTTATTTTGTCCAAATCAAACTCTGCCACAAGAACAGATTCCTCTTTGTTACTTGCAATTGCAACTATCTCCCCCGTGGGCCCTGTTTGTTAGATTGAATGTGAACATAACTAGCTTTACAAAAATGGAGTTCGCTTCTGCAGCAGATGTTGTAAAAATATGATGAGATTTTATATTGAGAGAGAGGGTATGCCTGCAATGAAGGAATTTCCATAGAAGGTAATTTGACTGTCACCATGCTCAGTTTTGATTATTTCTGTTCCAATGCGGTTCGAGGCTACAAGTGGAACCTACATATTTCAAACACAGTTAGGAGGAGGAACAATTTATAGCCAATACCACGTACATACAACAAATGTTATTTCCCAAGACAAGCCTGTATGGTTTAGATAAACAAATGTATAGAAAAACAAAAGAGAAATTCATGCATATGACACAAGCCAACTTACCAGAGATATGAAATAAAAACATTCAGAAAGATAATCAACCAACAAAACGCAAATCAAATATCCATCTGGTAAAAAACCAGGAAAGGTCATATAATTATGGGCATACGCCAGTTCCTTTTCTGGCTGTAAATAGGTCATCACTAGGCCAATCAGGTACAGAAGCACTTCTGATAGATTCAGGGATTTATATAGGGAGCAATGTATAAAGAGCGTACCAAATTAGCCCCGGCATGGCCTTGCATGACACGTTTCCAGTGCTCACATGAGTCAAGCCCACAATCTTGTGGTTCTGACCCAATCGCTGTTGGGTATAGTAATATTTCCGCACCTTGAAGAGCCATGGCACGTGCCGCCTCTGGAAACCACTGATCCCAACAAATAGCTGTCAATAAAAGGGGAAACAAAAGCTTATAATGAACTATTGAGCCAAATATTGATACGTCACTTCTTGATTATAAGGGATTCAAATTTGAATGTTGGCAGAAAGGAAATGGAGTGAAAGAAATAAGCAAACAATTCAAATGTAAAATAAATACTTACCAACACCAATTTTGGCATACTTGGTTGTGAAAACCTGTTTTCAGCGGAGCCGAATAGTTTCAAGCAAGTAAACAACAAATCATTAAAATTTCTATAAGGATTAACTGATTATGACTAAGGCTACTGGAACTAAATAATAAATGAACAAATAAAGAGAAAGGAGAGCTTTACCCTAAACCCAGTGTCGCCAGGGTTAAAATAGTATTTTTCTTGGTATCCTGGATACAGAAAATACAAAGGGCCTTAAAAAAGCTAATCCAACTTATTATTCTTTTCATTTTTTTCCAATGGGATAAAGCAAGAGAATTACATGCCTGGTCCATCTGGAATATGTGATTTTCTATAAAGGCCAAGATCAGTACCATCAGCATCAATAATAGCTATGGAATTATAATGTGCATTATTAGCTTCTTCAAAGAAGCTTACAGGCAGTACAACCCCCAACTCCTTTGCAATTTCTTGCATCCTATAAAACAATAAATTAACCAAAATCAAAATGTATGCATTTGTTTCCAGGAACATTAAGCAATTGTCTGAGTATGTATCATATCAGTGGCAACTAGTACTTTAGAATAGTAGGGTTGTTTTTGTAAGGTTTAGCACGCTTGAAAAAGTCTTCTCTTTGAGCTTGGCAGAAGTAATATCCTTCAAACAATTCCTAAACATATAGAATTAAACAATCCAGTGAGAAGAATGCAGGATGATTAATTTAGCATTGTTTTAATTCTGAATCATAAATGAGATTAGCTATATGAGACTGATCTGCCATTATTCCTTTCTCCCTTCATTCTTTCCATTCTTTAAATGAGAAATGTTGAACTGATATTCTATGTAATATTATGAGAACATTATAATGTTTAAATTATTACCAGGATGAATATTTTGCATATATGCAAATTTAGTTAATGATTTTATAATTCTTTATCCCTTTAATTGGAGATCCAAGAGCAGCAGAAACAGTAAAAAAGTTGATCAAATATTGAGACTATAAACGAACAGTTATAGAGTATGCAAACAGGCAACTCTTTTGACTTGAAAAGATATGGGGATTAATTATCTTTTCAGTTATAACCAACGCATTCAATGACACAAGCTGGGCAGAAATTGCTTTATAACTAATAATAATTGTCAGTATTATTACTATTAGTATTATTATTATTACTACTATTATTATTATTTGAGAAAAATATTATTATTATTATTATTATTATTATTTTGTTTCTAATTTTGCTATTGTTATTATCTATCATTTCCATTGGACATATTAGATTTCCCTATCTAAATCATACAGCCCCATGTACTAAAGACCAAAGAAGAGAAATAAAATTGAACACTGTTTTGCTATTAATCTGATACGACTTAACATAAGCAAGGCCCTTTCTGATTCAAACTTGTTAGGTATTATTATTTATTAGTTATTAATACTTAAATAAACTTGAAATAGTAAAATTGCTGATGTGGCCGGCACTTCAAAAGAACATTTCAACTGGCAAGAACTAGTTCTGGCAACAAAACAAGATGAAGTCTATCTGGCAATTTGGGGTTTGCAAAATAGTATTGAATAACAGAGTACTGATGAGAAAGCTATCTGTGTCAGTTATTAATGATTGGCGATAGTTAACAGCTCCCACCCCTTTTGCCGTTGTATTTAACCCCTTTTTAATAAGAAAAATAGAACTTTCTGCCATCCTTTATATTGTTTTTCCACTTGACAGGCCCTTGACTTGCTAGAGGACTAAAGTAATATTTTTTGTTAGTTTGTTTCTACTTCTGACAAGTTTGACTTTTGCTGTATTTTAAATTCTATTGTTAACATGCTACTCGAACATAATTTAGTATTATTGTAGTCTATTTGCCCAATCTCTTACTTTAAATCAATCATTACTTGATGCAAGTAACAAAATAGTGCCACCTAAAAAACGAAATAAAATATTTGACAGACTAAAGCTGCAACAGATGAGCTTGAACTACCAGTTGCAGATTATACACCATTGATCAGCAATATGATGCACACATATACAGATAAAATAGAGAGGTTATCCTAAACAAATTCCAAATAAATAAGACGCATCACATACCTGAATGAGAATAATATTGGCACCTTTCTTATGGGCTTCTCGAATCAACCTGCACAGGTCCAGTAAAAATATCAAAACAGTTCTTTTTTCAGAACGACGATTTTAGTATACTTTACTGCCTAAAAATTGAACGAACAAAATAGACTAGGGTTGTTACCTTTCAGCGGTGGCGATGTTGTCAGAGGGGGAATCGGTGCAAGCGAACTGCACAGCCGCCACTACTACCTTTCTTCCACCGCCGTTATCCATCTCTTCCTCTTAGTCGTCACTAGTGACAGGAGCTATGAGCTATCGGCGGCTCTGCTGCTCTGGCTGATAGGTTTAAACAAACGTCAAAAGGAACAAACGCGTTGGCAACAGCTGCTGAGTTTTTAACTCAGCACTGGTGAGTTTTCGATCTGGACCGTCAGATTAAATCTCAACGCTTGACCGTTAACGACACGATACGATACAGAAGTTGCTCGTTGATATTTAATTCGATGATCCAGATCTAAATCTCATCTCTCTGCTGAGAAAAAAACTCAGCAGAAGACGTGAATTCCAGCTGCTGAAGCTTGAAACGGAATCTGCATTTTGGGCTGCTCCGCACACTTATTTCATTGGGCTTTATTGGGATCCTAAGAATTCTTCTTGATCAAACATTATGGGCCCTAATTTCAACTTTTCACTTTCATGCTGTCATTTCGAATTATGGATTCAAAGACACTACACACCCGAAAATTGCCAGTAAAAGCGGGTCACAGTCTACCACTCTCGATTCCCGATTTTTCCAGTTCCTGGTTTTTCCATACTTATCCAGAAAAGATGAGAACCAGAAGCATCCATCCAACTCTCGCGACGTGACACATCCAGTATCTATCCACATCTAATCGTATATATATAGCAGCAGTCAAAGTGTCTGTAATCGGTGTCATTCTTGGGTGACAAGGCGTAAGTTAGAAGTTCTTGGGAAACAAGTCGGACAGAGATATATATATATCATGTCTGTAAGATCTGCCGTGGTGCGAATCTCACAAACGGCGAGAGCAGTTGGGAACAAAATGGAGCGCAGCGGTGGAAGAGCTCTTAGTTATTTCAGCGATGGAAAGGGTAGAGTTCTCAGCGAAGAGGAGAGGGCTAACGAGGCTGTTTACATCCAGGTAGTATACATACAGTACTACAACCACTGATCAATGGAGCACTGTTTATTTCGTTAATTGGAGAGCAAATTAGTAAGTATTAAGTATAATTTGATTTTGAAATGAATTAAAACTGATGTTGTTTTGTTCGTGCAGAAAATGGAGAGGGAGAGGCTGGAGAAGCTGAAGAAGAGATTGGAGAAGGAAAAGGCTGAAGTGGAGAAGACTGACAAGGTTATTTATTTCACACTTTTGAATTAAGATTTAGAATGGTTTTTATTTTATTGTCCATAAATAAAAATTCGTCTGACCCGTTTAATCAGTTCGACTCGACTCGTTATTGAACTAACATCTTATCGGATTAGATACAAGTTTTGATTTTGATAAATCCATTATTTTGGATTGAATTAGAAAAATTGCTCTAAATAACTCGTCTATAATCAGACCTGGTAGATCACTTACTGATAGATCAGTTACTGATAGATGAATTTGACGCCATTTTCAATTACTAATTTATTGTTTTCTGTTTTAACTTCTATTATGTTAAAACGATTATTTTATTTCTAAGAACTATAAAACTGGACAATAATTAATACTTACTCAAATCAATTTAAAAATTGAAATGTCTTTCCTTCAAAAAATATTTGAAATGTCGCTCTCTATTGTAAATGTTTCATTTTTTTCCCTAAAATAAAATAGTAATAAACTGAAAATAGAAGTGATATCAACACATCCTAAAATTTTCAGTTTTTCATGCTTGAGGTGAGTAATTGAACATTTTGTAGCATTGATGCTTTCCATCAGAAAATAATATCCTTGTTATATGTTAAATACTTTTTATATTCCTGTTGTCATTTTTATCTTATTTATGTGCAACCGAAATTATAACTCGTATAATCTGTGTAACTCGTAAAATTTTTTATATAAAAATAGACGAGTTGGGTTGGGTTACGGTGAATTAACTAAATAATTCTTCAACCTGGTTCAAATTTGGGTTGCTTTTAGAATTTTTTCTGTTTGATCCTTTAAAAAATAAGAATTACATTTATGACTCTATTTTCAAACATTTGACGGTCACTGTCTTATTTTTCTGCGTTCAGCCTTCAGACTAAACGCAAGCGTTCACTCTGAAAAAACAAACGACAAAAATGATTAAGTATGATGCAAAATTTCAAATCTGCGTTCACGCTTGAACGCCGCGTCTGAACGTTGTGTTCAGGCAACGTTGTGAACGACACGTTTGGACGCATGTTCAGACGCTATGTTCAGACGTGAACGCAGATTTCAAAAGGACTTGATATTATTTTGCTTCGTAAACTCAGGTGACCTATGTTTGTGAACGTGTACGTCTAGAAAATACTTCTGAACGCTAAACGCAGAAAAATAGAGTCATGATTGTCAAATGTTCGAAAGAGGTCTAATTCTTATTTTTTTTAGGTTCAAAGTGAAAAAAAATTCCATCTGTAGTTCACTGCTAGGCGTGAGTTATTTCTTAAACTAAATATAGGAGGAATAAGTTGGTGTGAGAGGAATTTATGACTTCTTAATTTAAGAGCCTCTAATAAGTTTTTCTTTCAAAGTTATCTCTAGTTGAGACCGGCAATTCAAATTTTTATTTTATGTTATTGTTGTGATTGTTTAATAATATAATTGTTGTTATTATTATTATTATTATTATTATTATTATTATTGTTATTGTTACTATTTTATTCTTTATATTTTCATTCTAATTAATATTTTATTATTATCATTATCATTATAATAGAATATTAAAAATAATAATATTACAATAATGATAATAATTACAGTAATAATAATAACAATAATTATAATAATAATAATACAAATTATGATTTATTATATTTAATGGTAAACGAGCATAACTGACATAATATTACATAACAAATTAACAAGTTACATTTTTTTTAACCTTACTCTCCAATCAAACATGAGACTAGTCTTATACTCTTATCTAATAATAATATATTGCTTCTTTCGCACCTTGTGCAGAAACCAGAGGAGTCTCAAAAGAGTTGATAGCTAGCTTTGCCTTGTGTTGCCACGTGAATTTGAGATATAGTGTGTTTTATTTCCTGTACATATAAGAAGCATGATGATGAATAAAAAAACTGTTGTAAATCCTGTCTATAACAATTTTTGATATGTAATGATGCTGTCTTCAGCTATCTGATGATGTGAATGGCTGAATATGGAATGAATATTATGGAGCTGACAAGAACAGAACAGTAAGTAGAACAAATTAGTTTGTGTACTTAATTACTTGGGTAATTGATCTGTACACCATTTTCCCCTTTTAATTTTAAAAGATGTATATCCTTTTGTAAATTAAAAAATATACAATTGGTTGAATAATATGCCTAATTTCTTTTTTTCTTTTTTTAATTCTAATACGCCCAATTTCAACGAGTATCAACCCTAGTTGTTAATTTGCTATGAATAAGTAGAAACGGTTTGTTACTATTATGATTTGTGCTTCACCAGCATCAATAGTAAAATAATATACTTCTCATAAGTGCTAATAGATAATAAATAAATGCTGATAGAGTTAAGACACTGATAATCTAAATTTTATAATTTTAGGTGTAATTGTCAAAAGATAGTGCGGCTCTCTACCAAAGAGAGCCAATTCCTATCAAGTTTTGCAGACGCTTCTGAAAGTAGTTTTTGATCTGATTCGTGTATTTTGTTATCATCAAGTTAAATCTCACCATTAATTATCAATTCTCTAAACCTGGTCAGTTCCTTGACATGAATATTCCAGAAAATTGATCGATGGAAATGTTCTGAAACGTGTTAACGAGTCAGTTAATACGATAACATATGGGGTAATTTATGTTTTTTTTTGTTTGTTTTGAATGGAAAACTTGTGTTTTGTTTTGCCATGTCAATGACTCAATGCTTTGTTACCGATTAACATGTTGAATCACTATAATTACTAAGTAACAAATAACAATAACGAGAAGCTTAATATATAAATAAATTAAGTAATTAAGTTCGTACTCTTTTGAAAAAATGTTAAATAAATATTTAAAGTTCTTTGTTTTATTTCAATTTAAAAAAATTTAAAAATAAAAGAATGTGCGGTATGGTGTGTATTTTTTTCTCACAAAATTTAGCCACTGTTTTTCAACTTACCCTGTGCAGTAAACTATCTCGCCTATGCACATATTGAGCCGTAAAGATAAAGAGAATTGAAATAGAATGGATTAATTATATAAGAAAAAAGGGTCCATAGCTCAGTGGTAGAGCATTTGACTGCAGATCAAGAGGTCACCGGTTCGAACCCGGTTGGGCCCTTCACTTTTTGTTTAATTACCCGGTTGTGACCTTTACTAATTTATCCATTCTTCGATCATATACTTTATAACTTTCTAATATTTCGAAAGTTGCTGGTGCTCGATTGTAAAATATATATTTTTAGGATATGTTCGTTTGTAATCAAAACAGGCGTCAAAAGTAGTTTGTCGCGGAGAATAATATTCAATGTTGTAAAATGCGGATTTGAATATGCGTGCGGAGAGGTATCGCATACCATATATGCGTTATGCGGCTGTATATGCAGTTTCACATATGCGGCCGAATTTACCATTATATTGTCCATTTCATACAAAATAAGATGAAAACTACAAACAAAAGTGCACCTTAATCAGTGTAATACTCTAGATTTTCAGAAATATTGTGGTATGTAATTATTTTAGATCATCTTTAATATTTATAAATGTGGTACTTATTAAATTTTTAAAATTTCATATGTCTGAATTAATAAAAAACATCATTTTTATTAGAAAAAAAATTATAGCGAATTAGCAATTATATTTCGTAAGTTTTTCCTAAATGAAAATAAATAAATAATATGTAACCTCCTAAAAATATTTTGAAATATTTGGTAACTTATTTTAAATCAATTATAGATATTGATAAAGATAAATGAAAGGACTAAATTATAATTCTTTAATCCTTTGAGGGGCTAGATAAAGAAGAGAATTACAATTTAATTTTAAACTCAATTTCAAAGGACGCACATATGCCACGCATCTGCATGGGAGTATGTCTCCACTTCCACGTGTCTAATGTGGATAAGTGTAATTCTAAGCCCTTTCATAGTTACATTTAGATCATGTGGTGTCTCTCTCTTGGTCCAAATCAACAAAATCAAAAGTCAAAATAATATAAAAGGTTCGTTTCCGCATAATTAACAACGCATATCATATTTAACGCGACCTTTGTTCCGCCTGCGCATACGCGGGCGCATAGGCGGACGCATCAACCGTCTTTTACATCATTGGACTACTAATATTTAGGGGTGCAAATTGATCGAGACGGATAACAGCCGTATTCGTTATTATTTTCGGATACGAATTCGGATAGTTTCGAATACAGATCGGATGATAAACGAATAATAAGAATGCAAATACGGATATAATTTGGATAATTAAATGGTAACATTTTTTTTTAAATGTCGATATTTTAATTATAAAATGATTTTTCTACAAGTTATTATTCACAAAAATAAGAAAAAATTAATACCATAGTAGCATAAAAGGAAATGAATAAAAATGTATATTTTTGTTTAACAAATTATAAAAGATAAAAATATGATGAAAAAGTATATACCAATGGTCAGAATAGTATGGTAAAATAATGTACCAAAACATGCACAAATAAACAGTCATCATTAATTAAATAAAGGTAGTAGAGGATATCGATAATAATACTTCTGGGAGCAGGATAGGTCCTCACGGCTTTGAACCCAAAATTGATTCAAAGTTTGTCAGAGCCGTCCGATTGCATCAAGATTTGCACTCCTAAAGCAATTTTGATTCTTTCTCAATCACTAGTGCAAATCTTGATGCAATCGGACAGCTAAAAAAAACTTTGAACTCAAATTTAAGTTCAAAATCGTGAGGAGCTACCTGCTCCCCCCTCACTTGAGAGGGAGAAAGAAATAAATTAAAAGGTGGGCAAGGATATCACAATCCTTTCCACAACACAGATCAGTTCAAACTTCAAACATGTTGTGTTGCTGCAACAATTGTCTTCCGTGTCTTTACGCATTCAACACGACACGATCAAGTGCCAAGTGCGCACATGACATGTGTACACGTTTACAATTTTGCATTTTCAATTTAATTAATTTTAATTTTACAAGCATTTTAAGGCTGCTGAAACATATTAAAAAATTATAATTAGTTCACAACATGTCAGACATTTTTTTCAATTATTTTCGATCTTTCTTAAAATTTCTAACTTTTTAGGGCTAAATGAATTTTTTAATTCTGATAGGCCTTCAAAACCAATTATATATTTTCTCAATTGTTTCCCAATTGAAAGAATATTTCACCAAAGAGAAAGAAAAAAAAATCTGGTAGTCAGAAATTTGAAAGATCTTTGATCTTTCCTTTTGCAATTCTGAATAATGAAAATATGAAATGATGGTGAAGACGGAAGAGAGGACCTTCTTCAGCTTCAGTCTTCGGACCTAGCGTTGTCAAATACACAAAACGATCACACAAATATTTTCTTGCGTTTTACGTTGCTTTTAATAAATTTTTTTCCGTTCACGTTTGCGTTTAGTTAAACGAAAGAAACGTTAAAAACGTTTAATTTTTTTGAACGTTTAACTTGCTACTAACGGCGCACAATAAAATAGGGAAAATTCTGAAAATTAATGAAACTTTCATCCCATGAAACTTACGAGTTTTAAAAATAAGAAGGATCTATGAAAAAATTGCGTACATCCTTAAAATAAAATAAGAAAAATTTGTTATATGAAGAAATTTTATAAAAATTTCTTCATAAATTCACATTCTATCAACTTTATATCCCACGTATTCTAGAACTTTTGCAAAACCAAATGGTTATTGAGTTTGAATCATAAAATAATACTTTTATGTTATATTCAATCAATGAGAGAATATATTTTCTCATGTGCATGTGAATGCAAAAGTCATTTTTAGTCATCTACATCTACAAAAACATTTAAATCTCTACATAATACACATATTTCTACTCTACATTTCAAATTATTTCAGACTCATATAATTTTAAACGTAAGACGAAATAAACGTAACGAAAGTGACCATAAACGCGACGTTTAACTAAACACAACAAAAATATCTTGCGTTTAATGTTGCGTCATGACGAAACAAACACAAAACGTTTTAAACTCAATTAGTTGACAATCCTATTCAGACCATTTGATCTCGTATTCCCGTCTCTATTGGTCGTTGATTGTTGGGCCTATCAAGTCAACCCATGGGCCATGGACATCTCTAATTAATGAAGGCCTCTAACTAGAATTTGGTAAATACATAGCCCATGGATATGTAAAAAGTTCTTCCTTGATAGAATTTATCATTAAACGACGACAAATAACAAATTACACTTAGTTCAGCAGCCCAATAGAGGAATTGGGGACCAAGTCTCAGCCCAACAAAGTCAACCACAAATTATTAGATACTCCTCTCATGATATTTGCCTAGTTATTGGAATTACATTACGAAAACGAAAATAATAAAAAATAAACAATATAACATCTTCCTCGTAAACTTATTTTCTCTATTAGTTACGAATTGAAAACATTTAATTATGTATTGAATTGACTTATTAGTAATCAGTTTAATTTTGCAAGTTATCTATATATAAAAAATGTCTAAAAGACGACATGGTCCTTAGAAGCAGGGCTGATTTTTAATTTTTTTTCAGAGAGAGATAAAATGAGACATGTTTTTTTTAAATTCAAATTATAAATCTATTTTTCCAAAAATATTTACGAATTGTATAAAATACATGATATATTTTTCCAAAAATTCGCCTCCGCCCCTGCTTAGAAGTGATTTGCAAATGGAATGAGCTTCTTGACTGTAATTTCATATTGATGCCTGTCTAGAAAACTATGTCAGTAAACATAACATGAATGAAGGAACTTTGAAATTATATGCAAACTTTTGTTCATTTGTATTTTTTTTTTGTTGCAAATATTACTAAATTGTTAACATGACAAAAAACTTCATTTATTATATATGCAAATGTGAAGATACTCTAACATAAAAGACCTTATCATTAGTAGGTTGATTGCTTAATGGAGCGACTGGTTCAAACTTGTGAGTTCTTTTCACCTTGAGTCAGTGGTGAAGCCATTCATGGATAAGTTCAGCCAAGCGTCCGGTTTGATTTTAAAAAAATGTAAAATTTAGTGTATTTTTTATTATTTTTGTAGTGAGAAATAAGATTTTAATGATATTTTATTGAATTTGTATCCGAACTTGATCTCACTTCAGTATCCAAACTTAATTGTGTCCGAGCTTAATGACCTCTAGATCCGTCACTGCGTTGAGATGGTGAAGGTCTGAGGGACACGACGAACTAGAGTGTGCCCTTTACTATGAGTTGCTTAGTGCTCATTAGGGTGCGTTTGGATCATGTCATGGTTAGTATAAAAATAATGTTATCTAGATTAGTGGTTGAAATAGTGGTTACTTTTTGCTATCTAGGTTAGTGCAAAAATAGTGCTATCTAAATAATTTTGTTTGGATTGCACATTTGGAGTAGTGGAAGTGAGTTAATAAATAATAAATTATTTTAGTTTTTTAACGATAATAATAATAATAAAATAATAAAATATTGATATCAATTTATAATATATAATAATACAATAATAATAAATGATAATAATAATAAAATAATGATAATTACAATAATAATAATAATAAAATAATGATAATTACAACAACAATAATAAAATAATAATAATAAAATAATAAAATAATGATAATTACAATAATAATAATAAAAATAATAATAATGACAATTATAATAATACTAATAAAATAATAATGACAATTAAAATAATCATAATAAAAATAAAATAATAATAATGACAATTATAATAATAATAAAATAATGATAATTACAATAATAATAATAAAAATAATAATAATGACAATTATAATAACTAATAAAATAATAATGACAATTAAAATAATAATAATAATAAAAAAATAATGATAATTACAATAATAATAATCAAATAATAATAATAATAATAATAAAATAATAATAATAAAATAATAATAATAATAATAATAATAAAATAATATTAATGACAATTATAATAATAATAAAATAATGATAATTACAATAATAATAAAAATAATAATAATTACAATTATAATAATACTAATAAAATAATAATAATAAAATAATGACAATTAAAATAATAATAATAATAATAATAAAATAATATTAATGATAATTATAATAATAATAAAATAATGATAATTACAATAATAATAATAATAATAAAAATAATAATAATGACAATTATAATAATACTAATAAAATAATAATAATAATAATAAAAATAATAATAATGACAATTATAATAATACTAATAAAATAATAATAATAATAATAAAATAATGACTATTAAAATAATAATATTGACAATTATAATAATAATAAAATAATGATAATTACAATAATATTAAAAAAAAATAATGACAATTATAATAATACTAATAAAATAACAATGACAATAATAATAATAATAAAATAATGACAATTAAAATAATAATAATAATATTAAATAATAATAATATCAAGATGATGATTACAATGTAATAAAATAATAATTTTGCTAACCATGACATGTGCTAATTTGCTAATCCTACCATTTTGTTGGATTAGCAAAATAACACTAACCAACACTACTCACAACTTACTAAATCATTTTTGGATCACATTTTTGTGTGGATAGCAACCCTTATCCATGATTAGTGCTATTTTTTGTGATCCAAACATGCCTAATGTGTTACATTGTGCAAAATTAGCACCAGTGCACCACAAAATACTTTAGCTACTAAATTAACAAGGTTTAAAAGAAAAATTCAATAAAATTAAACACAATTTGCACAAAAAGTAACATAATGTCGTCACATTAAAAATGATAAAATGCAGATCCTTATTATAGTTAAAAAATATTATAAGATATAACTTAAAATAACTTGGAATATATTATATTCACAAATTCAAACTAATAGTGTTTCAATCTTGCATAAATTGTAACCATTACTCCGCAAAAATATTTTTAATTTGTTGATTTATAAATTTTGACTTTGAAAAAATTTATTGAAGTGCATTTTTTTAAAGAAAAAAAATATGGAAAAACAAACTAAATAAAAAAACTTCATAACGCCGGGGTATACTTTTTTTTTTTTTTTTTTCTGTTCTTAAAAAAGTTTGAAAAGTGTTTGGACTTGGAAGAAAATTTGACGCTGCGCTGAGCAGCACCCAATCTTCAGACTAGCTTGTGGTCACTCGCGCCTGAGACGACGCATCCTTTCTCACCTTTTCCCTCTTCTCTGTAATGGCGAAAACCCTTTCTCAGTATTCCAAACCCTAAACATAGGATAGTTTCATTCCATGGCGTCTATTTCTCTCTCTCTTATCGCACCTTCACGAACTCGCCATCACTTGTTCCTCCCTCGATTCCATCCCCTCTCAAAATCCCCACTCCTTTCAGGTCTTAATCCCAATTCACATCTCACCTCCTCTTTTAACCTCTCTCTGCGCTATGGCAAGTCTAAGGTATTGGTCCCAGCTGTCAGAGATAGCATCGAAGCTCCATCTGCGATTAGACCAGGAGGTACAGTGGAGACGGATAGGATACCTTCAGATGTGAGAGATCGCACGACCCAAGCCGTTGATTCCTTAGGAGGGAGGGTCACGGTTGGTGACGTGGCAGCTCAAGCTGGGCTTAAGTTGGATGAGGCAGAGAGAGCTCTGCAAGCTCTAGCTGCTGATACTGATGGCTTCTTAGAGGTAATATTGGTGAAACGAACACAATAAATTGGTTCCTTCTAATAAATTATTTCCAAAGAAACATCCCTTTTCGGCCGGCATTATGTAGTGTTCTCAATCAAACCATCTATAGGTTCCTAGTTCGGCTTACTTGATGCCTTTTATTTAGTTTGTATTGTTAAATTTGGAAATATATCTTAATTTTTCATTGATAGGTCTCAGGTGAAGGTGATGTGCTATATACATTTCCAAGGGATTATCGGTCCAAGCTTCTGGCGAAATCATTCAAACTAAAAGTTGAAACCTTAGTTGAGAAAGCAAAGGTTGGATATTATATCTCATGATTCCAATGTTTAATTCCTGTTATAAGAATCTTTTTCTGTCTAAGCTAGCTTTTCAGTTTGATCGGACTAATTTTGATTTTCCGTACAGGGCATATTTGCTTATTTGATTAGGGTTTCCTTTGGAACTGCACTAATTGCGTCAATTCTACTTGTTTATACGACAATCATTGCCCTTGCTTCTAGTCAGAGGTATAGTTTGTCAAAATCCTGTTTTGTTAACAAGCATGTTAGCATGGCCAAAACAATGATATGTTTACGAGTCACTCCTGATGCTCAAGACCTAGTTTCAGTATTCAGACCCCTTGAGCTATATTGATAGAAACAATTATTGTTGACTTAGATATTTACTGCACAAGTATTCATATATCAACTAGAAACTATATAGAAATCTAATTGTGATGAAAACAGTGATGAAGATAGCAGCCGTAGGAGAAGGCCAACGCGATCCTTTAATTCTGGCATTGTGTTCTTTGACGCATCTGATTTATTCTGGTAAGTTTCTTCTTTATCTATCTCATCAACCGACCATAATTTCTTTCTAAATTGATTGTTATGTCTGATTTTTGTTGATTGTGTTGTTTGTAGGTATTGGGATGTGAACTACTACAGAAGAAGGCAGATGGAGTCCAAAGGAGAAATGAACTTTATTGAATCTGTAATTATGAAGGGTTTTGATTTGATTGTCATTTTTGCCTGAATAATACTCGCAAATTTTGGCTGCGGTAGAATTATGGAAGTTACTATTCTGGTTTTCAGGTTTTCTCCTTCGTATTTGGTGATGGTGATCCAAATCAGGGGCTTGAAGAAGAAAGATGGAAGCTGGTATTTATTTCTTTTTAATTATTATTTGTCATCTTCTACCAGTTATCCATTTACTTCTATATAAGTTTTACTTTACTCTCAAGTCTGTACCAGAAAAAATGGGCTTTATCTTCTTGCATTTATCCCCTTATGAGTTTAATACCCTGATCTCACAAACACATGAGCCTCAAATTAATCACCGACTTTACATTTCGTGCTCAAGTTTTTGCCATTTGAGGATTTATTTCAACCTTTTTCTTGAACGACAAAAAATGTTTGTCATCACATGCATTGTTTTCATTTGAGAAATGATGTATCACAATCCAACATTGAAGATAGGGCAGTTTATTTCCTCCAATGGTGGTGTTGTCACTGCAGAGGAACTTGCACCTTTTCTTGATGTGCCACCTTATGACCCAAACAAGGTACTCGTTTGAAGACAATACTATTATGTTGAAATTTATTTGGTATTGAATCTTGATTTTGTAGTTCCTCACTATTGTTATTTTTCTATATTATGACAGGAACAAGATGAAGAATCATTTATCCTACCTGTACTGTTACGATTCCAAGGTCACCCAGAAGTTGATGAGCAGGTCTGCAAAACTGTTGGCATCTTATAATGCAATCAAATATTTTTGTTGCAGTTTTGAATTATTAATTTTTTTCATGTGCAGGGGAATATTCTTTACCGTTTTCCTTCTTTTCAACGAACTGCCGGCTCTAGAATAACTGGTAGGAAAGAATATATTGGAACAAGGTTGGCTCAGAGCATAATCGGGATTGATAAATATTTCAATGAACAAAAGTGGCAATTCAGGTTTAAATTTAACACAGATAATTATCTCTTTCTACGTCTTATTTTGTTGTGATATCCAGTAGAAGTGAGTCTTATCAAAATTATATCATTTGTGCAGTAAAACAAGTGCTTCTAAACAAGCTCTGGTGGTGGGATTGGGAGCTTTTAATCTTTTTGGAGTTATAACATTAGGAGTCATGTTAAAGTATAATTCTTTTGTTCTGCCTCTATTTTATTACCATTTTAAATTTATACAATTTTCTGATGATTTGCATTTCCATGAAGGGATATTACAGTCATGCCTCCTGGCCTTATTTCCTTTGTTTCGCAACTGCTTCCTCTTCTCCAGGTTTTTCTCCTTTTCTTTCATCTATTTTGAATAAAAAAGCGTGCTACATATAGAATTTATTTGGGATTCTAATGTTGTGTCGATCTATGATATTCTACATGTTGATGAGGCTCTTTTATAAAATACGAGTTGGCTAATTTTAGTAAAATGATCAGCCTTTGATCCATTTGCTCTGCTGGGTTTTATGTTAAGCAATGAACTGTTGCCCCCATTGTTTTGATCATTGCCTGACATAACAAATTGAACGGTATTTTGTTATTTACTTCTTTCTGACCTAAATGTAATCGCTCATGTGTACCATATCAACTAGAGTATTACTTAACACCCGCACTTGCACTTAAAATGTGAGAAGGATCAGTGGCGGATTCAGGATTATAATCAGGGGTAGGCACTTCTTACTTACAAGAATATAAATTTCATCTATCATAGTAATTAAAGAGTATGATTTATTAGGAGACATTTGTTTTTTCGCCACTACAAAACTTCAAAATTGTTAAAATGTTATTCAGAAATTTTTTTGTCAAAATGCCACTATTGGTCACTTTTTTGTGTAGAGATCGGATGCCATAGTGACATTTTGACAATTTTTTTATGAGTGACATTTTGACAATTTTCAAGTTTTATAGTGGCATAAAACTAATTTTCCCTTAAATATTAGAAAATTAAATATAAATATAATATAATAACACCTACAAAATTAAATTAAATCGATAACGATAAATCAAGTCGACATACTTTAATGTTTTTTTTTACAAGGTGTTGTGTACATTCATTCAATTCAGCATATTTCTCACACCGACATAGTAAAACATTAACTGACAAGGTTCAAAATAAAAATATCATCTAATAATCAAACAATAAATGAATTAAAATCATATCGATTGATTAATCTCAGGTGAACTGAACTAGAAATTTAGGAGCCATATGATCATATTGAAATAAAACTCAAAATGACATTTTTTTTATTAGATAGACAGTTGTGTAGCAACATTATTTTTGCTTATTTATGTAGTTGAGCAAGGATCACTTCACATGTAGTATCTAAATTGGTTGATTTTTATTGTATTGTTATTTTTATTATATTTCAATCGGTAAGTGTTTTTACTGATGAAATTTGTTTGTTAGTCATTTCTCTTTAGCATTAATATTTTATAATAACAACTGAATTATATATCCAAGTATGTATAGTAGTAACAACTGAAGGTGCGAAGCATATATCCGAGTGTTATGATACAGTAACAATGAAACATGATTAGAATGAAAATTTGCAACTCATGTGAAAGTTTATGAAATTTGCATATATTTTGACATTAAAGTATTGCACTTCAACGATTGTGATTGGATTAAACTAAGAATGATTCGAATTGAAAGAGAACAAGTTTATCTCTTGCTCCTATAGGCGTTACAAAGAGAGATGGGTCCGGGCTAGATGACATTGCACAAAAACGACGAAGAGGTGCACGAAGGCTGAAGCATTGAGAGAGGGTCGAGTGTGGGAGGGTTTGGGGGACTCGCCAGGCGCCAACAACGGAGGTTCGACGAGGCACGCAAGATCACGACTCGCAAGTTTGGGCTTAACCGTTTAGGGTTAGGGTTCAAGGAACTGACGGTGATTTGCGACTCTGGTCAGAGGGGAAGAAGAGAGGGACGATCCATCCAGAGTCGTTAAGTTTGTCGAAAATAACGATTCGCAAAGAGAGCGAAGAGATGATCAACAATCTTAGTTTGAGCTAGAAAATATTGATTGAGTCTGAAGCAGGGGTAAGCACAATATCAATCAAGAAATAGCCATATTGAATATCATTGAGCATATGAAATTTTTTAGAATCCCGGAGTAGATTCCTACCCCTGATAAACACTACATCTGCCAGTGAGAAGGATTATCAGTGTTTGCATTGCGGATAAACTATAATACAACTCCTATTTTACTAGTACATCAAAAGGGAATTAAGCCCAGACTGTGGCCTATAAGTCAAAATGCAATAAAGGATTCAGCATTTCACTTGATTAAACAGTAGAGATTTGCATTTCACTTGATTAAACAGTAGAGATTCAGCATTTCACTTGATGTATGCACTGTTATGATGAGCTGAAAGGCAAACTTTGGCAGGTATATGCAGTCTCCTTTTTCGCAATACCATTGTTTAGATGGATGTTGTTGATGAGAACCAACAGTGAGATTACAAGGAGAAATGAAGCAAGACTTCAATGGGCTCGAGCGCTCGAGTTTCCAAATCTGTCTCTAAGAAGAAAGGTACTTTTTCTGTTTCACCTCTCAGGTCTTGTAAGAATTTCCACATATGTGACTTGCTTTAACTTCATTTCTGTTTTATTTCAGTTGTTGAGTGCGAGAGATATGGCAAGTCAGAAGGTGATTATGCCAGAGGAGATTGTGTATACTACCCGTAAAGATATAGTGGATCAGGACTATGAGGAGAAAGATTGGCTCCGCAGATTCAAAGAGCTTGAATCAGATTAGAGGGAAAATGCTTCATGTTTATTTTACTAATTCTTTTTATCCGTTAATGCGGTTTCTACAACCGCTTTCTTGAATCAGCAGAGGGGTTTTATCCAACCATTTTATGAATGTCATGTACATTTTCATTTCGTTTTTTGATAGCTAGCAATGTTGTCTAGAAAACTGAGCAATGTATACTTGTATAAAAGTTGGGCTAATTGTCACATTAAAAAGGGAATGATTTACTTGTTGTTTCTTTTGGCCCTTTTTACTTCTTTCAATATTTGGTTTATATCGTTGTGATTGATGCCCGAATTCATCTTAGTACAGTATTATGCCGTTGAAAAAGAAAACCAGACAAACAAATACAAAAAAAAACCAGCGAAATTTAATAAATAGAAGCCATCTATTGTAAGAAATAATATATATTTTTCTATAATTATTAGTCTTGTTACAGACACTGTACATTGTTGCTTCTACTTCTAATTAAATAATATAAATAAAGAATGTCAGTGCTTTTCTGAAGCATTACTTCTATGCCAACATCAATCTGAGTTGTCTCGCTGCAACATGCTGAGCCCTTCATAAAATGGAAGTAAAATCTAAGGAGGTAAACCTGACAAAGAAAAAGAAAAAAAATATAACATGTCACATTCTGGTAACCCTTGAACCTGGTAAAACAACTTGAATGAACGGCAGAAGTCGATAGACTTCAAAGGGTAAATTTACAATGAGAAGTACAACTTTTGCACAAACATGCACTAAACTATTACGGATACTTAACAAATAAAGAAGAAGATGTGACTAGTGGCCTAATAAACACTAGCACCTTCATTGATATTGCCTAATTTATTCTAGTACCTTTTATTCAATCTTTTCAAAAGATGAAAGGCATGTCAAATTGTCAATGGAATCAAGAATTGAAAAGTTAGATGAGAATAGATTCAGTTCCAATTATTACCTTATGAAGTGGGGATCTGCATCTTTGGTTGCAAAAAGAAAAGATGCCTTCTCTGTCAGTGGTTTTTCCTTATTTACACCTTATCGGGAGAGAATATGCTCTCAGGCTAAGATCATAGCTATCAATGTGAATACTGAAAGCGAAATAAGATTCACTGCCTGTAAAAGAAATGGTTAAATCTAACTGCACAGATTTTGGTTGCAAAAGGCATGTTAAGTAAAAGAGAATTAGTTTGCTTGATAATTCAGGATTGGGGAATAAAGTAATACAGACAAGATTTTAATATCACTACAGGATTCATTAAAATAAACACTCAATCATAGTATATTAATTGTGACAACAAACGGTAATTTGTTGAAATTTCTTAGTGAAATCTGGCAACAAATGGTAATTTGGTGAAATTTTTGTAGCTCGACTGAAGTTTCTACTAAATGCTCAGCTCAACCCCTATGTTCCAAGTTTTTTTATGACACGTGCACAAACACAAAAGGCTAACCATGATAATAACAAGCAAAAAAAAAATCTCATTTAGATATCCTACTATCGTAGATCTTTATAAGAAGAAGGAAGGAAAATATTCATACCATAGTAGTTGCGTCTGAAGTTAGAGGAAGAAACCCATTCAGCCCGATATTATAAGCGGGCAACCCGTCAGGATTATATAACCCGTAATTCCTCTCTGATGCTGGTCCTGGTTTTAAATCCTCATTAAAAAGTGCAAATACATGTATATCAACTGGCACATAAGGCTTTAATGGTGTTCCTTGTTTCATCTCTATTCTTTGCAATAAATTTCCATTGTAGATGGCAGCATATTGTGGGTTTGCACCTGCTTCATCTGGATCCCCTTTTGATGGCCATCCAGTTTCAGATATCTTTACCTCAATGTCCGTGTGACCCGTTGCCTGCATCGCTGCATACACCGAGTCCAGCTGAGCAAACAGCATGTTGTCATAGTTTAACTTTGTATTGGGATCTGTCACCCCTGCATTTGGTTGAAACAACACATACTCCAAGGGAACATTGCCGGGGTTTGCTTTATATGCGAAATAAGGGTAGGCATTAATCAAGAAGGGTGATTTGGTCATGGAATGGAAATTCAAAAGAGGTTGGAGATACTCTGCAACATCAGGTCTGAATGACCCGGCTGAAGGAGGATACGAGGACCCCAAAATATCAAGCGAATGCGCTGTTGTTACATTCACTTGTTTGTCTAGACCGAGTGCAACTAGCGCCTGATACACTGATTGCATAGCGGGTAATAGATTCGTTTTAAGAACTGTATCATTTCCGGTATAAACTTCATTTCCTACTGTTATGCATGTTATGCGAGTATTCGGAAGGTACAGTTGCACGTTCTGTTGGACCCAGGCCTGAGCCTTCACTGGGTCAACCATCGCAGAAACATTTTCATTTCCAATTCCAACTATGAACTCCACTTCAGTATTTAGAAAGGCTGTTAGTACATTTGGATCTGCATCATAAAGCTTGACCCGTTTAATATTTAGGGACTGAAGGAGCCATTTGACCCGGTGAGGAGATGGGAGGTTGTTTGCAATTTGGCCATAGTTAATTCCTACTGAAAGAGACATAATTTGGAGAAATTTACCTGAAAAGTTATAAGTTAATGCTTTAAAGCAAGAAGTTACAATAGAGTATAGTAAACATCTAAGTTCAATTACAAATGAAAGTAACATGCAATTCAATGGTACAGTATAAAGAAATACATTTTACACTGGATGTTGTTTTGAACTTTTACAGACCGGGCCACATGGTTTCAGCGTTGTTCTACGCTATGAAACAATATTGAAAATAGAGTTAATATATCATCTCCATTTTCTGTTCCCCTCTCGCGTCCCTCGCTACGCAACAAACAGTTACGTGATACAATATAAAGACTTATAACATTTAATATAAAGACTTCCATGTTAAAATGGAGACTGTCAAATAAAGTATTATGTGTATATTTCATTGAGAAATGAAGACTGCCAAAAGTATAAAGACTTCAAATGTTAATTATAAAGACTTCCATGATACAGTATTCATTGCAGTATATAATTAACAAAAAAATTACAAATAAATACTACATGTCTTGAGAAATGAAAACTTGACACTCAATATTTATTATAATGAATCCAGTCCAATAATATAAAAACTACTATATTTGAGTATAAAGACTACTACATTTGTCATATATGGAGGACGTATAAAGGGAGCTTGTAAGGGGGACAGTTAGTCGTTTCCTTGAAAATAGATATTATCTAAAAACTAGTAATTAGAATATAAAAAGTACTTGGGTACTGGATTATTATCACTCTTTTTAATTACCTAAAAAAAAATTATCATTCTCTTTAATTGAAAAAATTCAAATCCCCAGAGGAACCATAGCTAGCTGGACGCAGCTAAAAACAAATCAATGATATTTAATTAATTGACCCCAAAAGAAGGTAATTATCTTTAATAACTTCCAATCTTCATGGTAAGAAATCAAATCTCCGAAAAGACAAATATGGTTTAAAATATAAAATATATTAGTTCTTTTAAATGAATTGATTCACATGACTCTGACAGCTAAGCAGCTGAGGGTAATGGCATGCACCAGCCACCAGGTGCCCATGTGAGGTGGCCACTTTTTTATTTACATATTTACTAATATATACTCAACCTTTTCAAATCACACGAACTTAATTAATTATGTATGTTTAGCAATCACTGTATATGCATGAAGCAATGGTTTTACTTGAGAAGAAATAAGCATTACAACATGAAAAAAAGCCTGAATACATTGGAATATTAGTTCTAGTCTTCCTTCTTGGAAGGAAATAAGAGATAATATTATAAATTCTCAGTTAGTTTCTCTGCAAATTCTCTATTCAATTAAAAAAAAAAATCATCCATTTAATTTCAACAAAAAAAATAGAACGAGGTTGAATTCTAATTCTTTCTTCTTCTTGCATGAAGAAGGACCCAATGGAAAAAGCCTACCATTCATTAAACTAAAATTCACGAGTTCAGCACGCCACAAATATATATATGCATGTTTCCTAATTTTTCATAGACAATCAAATAAGATCGAACAAGCTTGTAATATCAAACTTAATCTAAAGCACACTTGAGAGAGAGAGAGAGAGAGAGAGAGAGAGCATACATGAGAGAAGAAGGCAAACGCATGAGAAGAATAGTAGTAGTGTAGGTCTTGGCACCGCCATGAATATGGAATCGCTCAATTTGGAGAACGAAGCTTCGTCTCTCTCTCTCTCTCTCTTATTCTGATTGATTGTTTGATTCTTGAGCGCGCATTTATTAGGAAGGTGCTGTTGAGCAGTTAAATCATATATATGCAGGCGTGTTATGCTACGTCACTCAGGCCACCACGCGCTCTCTCTAACCCAAAATGCACGCACATTTAATAGGGATGTCAATGAAACTCTTTTGGTCGTTTATCTGATTCGTATCGTATCTGCTAAAGCGAATATGAATAATTTTTTTTTTCGTAGCTTATCGAATATGAGTATGAATAAGAAAAAAATTATGTAAGACCTATATCGTACTCGTTATTCATTGAATAAATTATATAAATATATATATATTATAATTTATTTCATAGCTTGAAAACAATTAACTAAATTAAAATTAGAAAATATGCATTTAAAAAAACTATATCATTGAAATATGCATGTCTTATTTTAGTATTAAATAATTAATCATGTATATTGATAAAGAAATTGAAATTGCATTCTATTTCTTTGAAAATGTTTCATTAGCAAGTAGTATATTTTTTTAGTGACAAGTGACGTAAGAAGAAATTTTGTGATTTTTTGTAATATCTAGAATTTTATTTATTGTTGTATTTTAGCAGTATATATTTATTTGATACTATTAATTTGTCAAAATCATACAATATTTTATCCATTATCTATAGTTACTTGTTTAGTTACCCGAAATTTTTTACGGATATGTATAAGATATGTATAAAGAAAATTTTAATGAATATAGATAGAATATGAATAAATTTTTTTTAATAGATATAAATATGAAAATAACTCCACCTTACTCTATCCTACCCATTAACAACCATAACATTTACCTCTTTTTTTTTTTTTTTTCTTCTAGCCACTTCAATTCAACTTGGTAGAAGTCAACTGAAGATCTCCAGAACTTCTGTTCACCTGAGTAATACTGGAAAATATTTCATACATAGCCAAAAAAATAAGCATATTAAAAGATTCGGTCAAATATTTTTTAAAGTTCAACTGATGATCAAAGACATCATTGTTACTTGCGCTTCTAAAACTTTTTTCACTTTAATTTTTAGATTTCTTAGAAACACAATTATTATTTGCGTCTCAAAATGTAAAGTTAGTTTTGAAAATTTTAAAAAAGTGCATGGAGCCAAAAAATGTAAAAAAAAATCAGAGACTCAAGTAATAATTACATTATTAATCATTAGTAAAAAATTTAAAATATATTTGATCATATATGAGCCAATTCCGAGAAGAGCTTAGAAGTTAGAACCGTAGGTGGGTGAGACACCGACATATCTCGGTCGGTCTAAATTTGAATTTATAGTAAGTGACCGCCAGGTGGCAGTGGCAGAATGGGGGAAGTCGATGCCGACGCGTAGTGACGCAGTTCCGCGTAGACACCACGTGTGCTGCCTCTCTCTGTAGTCTGTTCTCTCTGCCTCTCTAACTTTTACGTGGGACCCACTCAGATGGGCCCATGCGGTGCAACAAACGAACCAAATCCAACGGATGAAATCTCAGCTACAGATAACAGAATCACTGTCCTGGCCTGATCTTCTGGTTCCTCTGTTTTGTACGATTCTGTGTCGCTTTCTGCTGCCAAATTTCAGTCCTGTATAATATTTGTTAGAAAATTTGGCTTCATGTCACTCTAAAATCTTTAAATTATAATTTTGTCATTTCATAGTCTTTTTTTTTTCTAAAATGTCACCCCAAAACACTTCTATTCTGAATTTTGCTTCAAAATATTATTTTTTGATTAAAATTAATAAAAATTAAAAAATATGACTAAATGCTCTCGTCCCCTTCTATTCTATTTCAGACCCAAATCATGTTCTAGTGTACCATGTCGTCTTCCTCATGTGTGCCCAATCATGTCCCTTACGTTGCGTCTCGTTGTGTGAGTGCTAGAGAAAGAAAGGGACGGGTTTACTTAATAGTATAGAGATTTCCAAAAAGTAAGGATAGAGATTACCAACTACAACGCTACACAAGGGAGACAACAGCGGAGACGAACTTCCACCTCCATGAGAGACTACATCTGCACATCACCAACACATGCACAACACATCAGCTGACCCACCAACAAAGCCAGCGCAACAGGTTCAAGGTTTCCAAGGGTCAAGCTATCGCCAATGAGTCCCAAAGCTAAACAAATCGAGTGATCACGATGGCTCATGGCTAGCCACAAGTCGAAACCAAAGGAATTTAGCCTCCATTCGATTCCGCCAATCACAGATGAGAGCGTTGCTCGCCTCAGGCCCCAGCTTAAGCGTGCCACAATTTTGATCCCTCGAGCTCATTGGAAATAACTTAGATTTTTCGCTATAAAAAGGTTAAACCTCGAGCTCAATTTGGGTCTGAAATCGAATAGAAGGGAACGAGGACAATTTAGTCATATTTTTAATTTCTATTAATTTTAATAGAAAAATAATGTTTTGAAACAAAATTCAGAATGTAAGTGTTTTGAAGTGACAATTTTCAAAGAAAAAATTATGGATGACAAAATTATAATTTAAAGATTTTGAAGTGGTATGAAGCGAAATCTCTCTATCGGTTATTGTAATTTAACTTCGAGTCATCAACATCGTTTTGTTTGTTAATATGACAGTGGAAAAACTAGTGGCGGGTAAAAATTTTGCAAAAGATCTATGTATATTTGTATGATTTATATATTTTTTTGTAAAATCACTATTTATATTTAAAAATTTGCATCATTTTGTTTTCTGAAAAAATATTATGAAAATTTTATACTAGGTGATAGACAGATCGAATTGGGAGAAAGGTTGTTAAGATTTGAGAAACATAAGCAAATGAGATGAAGGAGAGAGGTGGTGTCATTTATGGTGAAACAGAGGGGAAGATTCGCCAGCGCAATTCAGATGGAGCTTGCACCGATTAATTCCTTTTTCAGTTTGGCTCGTCTCTCTTTCTTGATTTCTCCTCTCCCTTTTTTTTTTTTTTTTTTTTAAATTCTCTTTATTTTGTATTAATTAATAAAAAGGAAGAGCATTATGATTTATGACACCAAACCAAGTACATCAACGTTATAGATCCACGGTATTTTGGACAATGCAACACTTCCCACACGGTCACACCCGCATGTTACCTCTACGATCTGCATGCAATATCTCAATAAGTGAGAGATATGGTCTATCATCGCCTGTAATCAGGGACGAATTTAGAATTCTCGCCAGGGGTTCAAGATTTACGGTATTTTTTCAGGGGTTTGAAATAATAGTTAATTCTTAAATTTTTTATCTTATATGGTTATTTGTACAAACAAATTTCAAATACATAGTCATTTTTGAAAAAACATAATATATATGGTTATTTTTGAAAAAAAATTCAAGTTGTTTCCGCTGCACTTATGAATGCATGTGGCTCTGCCACTGCCTGTAACCGTGTACGTAACTATAACAAACCTACGGTTTTCAATATCGTGCATTTTCTTTTAATATTATTTAATATTTACATATAAACACTTCAATATATTTTATCATTTAAGTATTTTCCCAACTATTCATCAATATCTCTATAGTTTTTTATATCATTCAAAAGTTTACATTATTTCACATTTATCCATAAAATTGGTTAAATTATTATTAGTTATTATAGGTCAGATCTAGTTTATGTGTGGTCTTAATTTACTTGACATGATTAGTTGTTTATCCTTGACCAATCAATTTTCTATGTTTTTATGTTATCTTCTTCATAACTATTTTCTATTCTCGTCTTTTTAATCCTTATTCAAAACTATTTTGGAAATATAATTACAAAGTTAGTTTATTTTGAAAAGGACAATTATGCCAATTCAATTTTTCTTTATTATATTTACATTCTCAATGAAAGTATTTCTCTGTATGTAATTTCACACTACCTCTACTAATTAGAATTCACAGATCCTAAAATTATATGTAAAAAGTTTCTAAATAACGACATGACAAAAGATTTAATTTAAGTAATTACAAAAATATATATAATGAGCGTACCTAAATATAATATCGGAAGTCAAGTAACTTCCATGCAATAAGCATAAATGTCTCTAGAGAATTATTATTATAAATATATATACAAGTGTTACAGAGAACAAATTAATGTTTAAAAAAAAAATCACGAAACGATTGAAAATATTTCTTTCGTTATGTGTAACTAGCTGCATGTAAAGACCAATAATAAATATTTGTTAAAATAAACTAGCTAATAAAGACATTTAAGAATTGATCAAAAATAGGGGTGGAGGTAGTAAGAAACAATGGGGTCAATTGACCTTAATTATTCTTTTTGCCATGTGACACACATGTACTATATTTTATATTTAATATTTTAGATTTAAATTAATGCTCAAAATACACTTATTTGACTCCCATATTATCCAAAATCTTTTTAGTCCGATTCCCATATTATTTAAATTGACAAAATTTAATATTTTTTGTTTATCGACCTCCATTATTAAAAAATATGCCTCCTTCGTGGATTAAATAGATATCATGAACTCTTCATTCAGGAAAAAAAAAGAAAAAAAAAGAACTAATTGAATCATCATGCACTTAAAATCTAATTAGAAGTTTTGTATAAAGCAGCAAAAATATCAAACATGTCCGAAAGCACTCGGAATGAATATCTCACCTTTTTATGATCTCATCTCCACATAACCATGCTCTTATCCAAGCACGGAAGGAACAAGGTAGAGCAGCTCAATTGGATAATCTGTTTTTTTTTGAGAAGAAGTGGAATATTTGTCATAAGTCTAATTCAAATTTTGAATTAAAAATTTTCATAGCTGAGTTTTGAATTTACGACATTTCTTTGAGATAGGATTACTCTTAATCACTAGATAAACAACTTATTCTTAGCTCAATTGAATAATTGATTATCAAATTTCCATAAAATATCTTTTCGTCAGAACTTTTAGCCAAGAATAATCTTTGAACTTTTGTCTTCTTGACAAGAAGTTTGTCGATAATTGAGCAATGTTCTTTACTTCTTTTTACCATCTTTAACTGATGTGATAAAATATAAAATATAAAATATTCCCTCTTGAATAATTCTATGGTCCTTGCTCCATTGCTAAGTCAATTTCTTGTCTCTGAGTATATATGCAGATAATTTTGACAACGGAATATGAACTACATAGTTATCTGGAATTAATTAAGAAATTAAGAGGCTTCTATAAGAACGTGAATTACAAGCGTACATCTACTACCACAGATGCCAGATGGCTTTTATTTATATAGAGACATTGCAATTTCTTTTCCCGAGAATATACATGGATATATATTTTGATGAATGATTGGATATATATGCTCTCTAAAAATGACATCCTTGTCATTCCACTTAAACTTAAACCTCATGTTTTATCGTTTAATTAGAAATTGCCTAGCGGCTACACCACGGCTACTTTTTATTTTAAATTTTTTATATTAAATTGGTGCATAATAAACAACATGTATAGTATAGGTTCGACTCAAATTACATTCATGTAATAAAAAATATTTATCATATTTTTTTTTAGTTAAAGAAACAAAAGTATGTGACATATTTGAATAATGCCTCTAAAATATCTTTTTCTATAATGTTTTCTTCATCATCCTTCTTAGTTCATCTATTCTTCACACGGAAGCTTAATTGTGCATGGACATTGATACTGCACAGAGTAAATTAATGAAGTTTTAATAAATAAAAAAATAATCATATTGAGAATGCACAGAGAAAATCTCTACCAAAAAATGGCAACCTTAATGTGTTGTTTGTTATGTTATATTTATAAGCAGTAAAATGAAGGTAAATTGTGGAAACGAAAAATATGAATGTAATTAAAATAATGTTAGTATAAAAATGAAATAGACGAAAAGTACGGGTGTAACTTCAAAATTATTATAATACACATGCATGAAGAAAAACATAACTAATGACCATCTTTAGAGTTTTACTCTATATTAATTGACAAAGGTAAATGGGATATGTATCATGTTTTCAATTTTATTAAATGCCTTGACCTTGACTCGGTCAAGAAACCGTTTGAAATTGAAAATTTATTTCTTTTCAATGTCCTCTAAAGTTATTATTTTAAGTTTTACACTATATGTAGATTTGTTTCCTGTCTGACTCTGAAAAAAATAAGAATTACATTCATGACTCTACTTTCAAACATTTGACAGTTATGACTCTATTTTTCCGTGTTCAACGTTCACAAGTGTTTTCTAGACGCACGCGTTCAGAAATAGATGTCACCCGAGTTTACGAATCAAATGAAATACCAAGTACTTTTGAAATCTGCATTCACGTCTGAACGTGCGTCAAGACGTGTCGTTCACAATGTTGCCTGAACGCAGCATTCAAACGCGGCGTTAAGACGTGAACGCATATTTGAAATTTTGTATCATACTTAATCATTTTTGTCGTTTGTTTTTTCAGTGTGAACGCATGCGTTTAGTCTGAACGCTGAACGCAGAAAAATAGAACCATGACTGTCAAATATTTGAAAGCATGGCCATGATTGTAATTTTATTTTTTTGAGGGTCGACAGAAAAAATTCCTATATGTACGACATTATCCGTATTTTTTTTACGATCATTACTCAATTTATTTATGTTATATTGTTAGAGGATATATTGGAAAATGAATATATAGTGCCTATAAAAGTCAAGAAGCGCCTTTTTAATATTGATTTCTGTCTACTCAGAAATGATAATTAAGTTGTTATCATTTTTTAATTAATAACCAATGCAATAAACCGAAAAGAGTAGAGAATATTAAAGGCGTAGGTATTTTGTGTAAACTTATGTCCATATTGGTGTAATTAAAGAAAAAATGTCAGTAAAAGAAATGAAATGGTACTAGCCGAAGAGTTCGCGCTCCGCGCGAAAAAAAAAACAATGACAGAAAAAAAAATTGAGAAAAAATAAATCGAAAAAAAAAAAAATTCTGCAGAAAAAACGCAGGAGAAAAAAATTCGGGAAAATGTCTTTAAAAATTTTTAAAAAGTAAAATGCTACAGTGAAAAATGTTCATTGCAATGTGGAAATGAACAGTTCCAAATGTTGCGCCATTATATATGTATAGTATGAATTATTGTTCTTCTAACTGGTAACAGTTTTGTTTCTCAACAAAAAATGATAAAAATGCCATGACACATACATAGTACTTAAATACAACTGTATTGCCGGTTTACAGTTTTCCGCTTGGTTAGTCCCACATGAGATGTATTAATCGGAATAGAGGTTATAAAAGGGAGAGAGGTGCAAGCAGAAAGATAAAAAGTTGAGGCCGAGTCAAATAGAATGCGCGAGTCAAAATATGAGTAAAGGTGGGTCACAGAGGTCGTGTGCAAAAATGCATCTTACACATATCGCACAATAGTGATCGTATCGCACAATGATAGATTTAGATGTCATTTATTTTTAGAATAATGGAAGTAAATGTAAATAAATATATGAGAGATGATTCTGAATTGCATTAAATTAAAAAGTTATGACATGGCGTTGTTAGCTTTTGGACTTCCCAGTCACACAGGGTACTTATGGTCCGTAAATAAACTTTAACATTTCGCATTAAATTAATTAATTAATCCTATGACCAATAAAGGTGCTGAATTGCATTTGATGGGTAGTTGTGATCTGGTTTCATTGTGTGTTAGTTGCTTCTGGTAACACTGATCTATAATCAATTGTTTCGTTGTAATAATTGGGTAGTTAAGTCACGTGATCCAATTAATTTAATTAGACACAGTATAGTGTTTGAATTTTGAGTCAATTAGATTAATTAGATCAATTGCATAGTAGTATACCATTGTAATTTGATTTGGGAGTACCCTATGATTATCATTTTTTTGTTGAAATAATTGACAGCGGCTGTCAATTTTAGAAAGAACAAAAAGAAATCAGAAGCAGTATCTTAAAACACATACTCCCTAACAATTCTAACAGAATCTCAGGCAGAGCTTTGTTTCCTCGATAATGTGTCGTGCCAGTACTGCTGCATCTTGCCTGTTTCCTCTGAAGATCCTCGAATTCCTCTTCTGCCAAATCAGTGAAAGAGCATTGAATCAAGTATACCATCCACTCCGCTCCGGGAGTGTCTATGGCTAGCATATTTGCAAGGACGTTATCCTGCACATTCTGGGACGCTGTTCGCAGTTTGGTTTTGATGATATTCGGAAGCCTCCACCAGATTTGGAGAGCATTTGGATAATCAAAGAAAAGGTGCACAGCAGTCTCCAGTTGGGTTGACATGCATAAAGCACAACCATGTTGACAATTGATGTTCCTCTTTTGCAGATTTTGTTGTGTTAGAAGTCTGTTTTTGACGAGGAGCATGAAGAAGACCTTAGCTGATGGTGTGACCTTAGCGTTCCAGAAGATGGCAACAGGTGGAGGTTGATTTACCAGATGTAGCTAGCACCCTGTAGAGGGACTGGGATGAGAATTGTGAGGATCCCTCCCATTTCCAGGCAATCTGAGTCAGGATTCGACAGGACAAGGTTTGGAAATAGAAATAGAACTAGAAGCTGTTATCTGCTGTTGCAGTCTGGTACGTGGTATAGTTAGTTTTGGAATTAGTTGAAGGCAGCACGAGCCAAAACAACAAGCAAAAGCAAAACAAGTGTTACACTTCCCACAAGCACATGTAAAATGAAAACCACTTGAGAGTCAAATAATATCATGAAAATCAAACACAGAAAATAAAAAAAGAGAGACGCAAGATTTACGTGGAAACTCAAATCGGAAAAAATCACGAGAGCAACCCGGTGCAAATTTACTATACGCGAAGATTGTCTTACAAACACGAGATTACCATGAAGATCACTAAGCTATCTATCCTCTCTCTTGCACACATAGTATTCTTGCTAATTTGAGTGGATATAGTAAGAGATTATAAGAGAAGAATAAATCCTAGATATCAATAAGAAGAGAAGAAAAAAAAGAGTTGCTCTCTATTGGAAAATACACTGTACATCCCAACTCTCCTAATTTCTCGGATTGAGATTCCTTACTTTTCTTTCTCTTTGATCCGGATCGTTGAATTATAATGAACGGGTCAGATTAAAATAAAAAATTCTCCTGTAGTTTATCTGTGATGATCGAGCTTTTCATTTTTAATACTACGGTTCATAAGAGAATAATAGAACCCTCCTTTTACTCCAAAATAATAGCAGATTCTGACCCTAATTTCTCATCTTTTATTCCAGCGTAATCTCATTTCACTTTATTTCTCTAATCAATCAGTGTCGCTTCGTACACACAAGTGACACAAAAGAAACCGGTCTGGGCCTTTTTCATTTGGCTTCACACCAAAACAACAATGCTAACAACCTCTCACTTGATGAAAAATTCTCCCACTCATACACAAATATGCACCATGCTCCAAACACCCGAGTTACTCAATCAATCCGGATTGCCTCCTACAAAATATTACAATGTCCGGAGGCACTGATAAATGTGAATCATACATATAATGTTGGGTTTAGCACATCATTATTTGATAATTTGCAAAATCAACATTGAACTAACATTTGCACACATTTACTTATATGTATGCAGGTCATACAAGTGTAATTGATCCTTGATGAGATCTGAAACATGTAAAACAAATCAAGAACATGTAGAACAAGCCATTACAAGCATAAGTGTGCAAGAAGCATGCAAAACAAAGGTAAACCGAGTCATGCTTTATCATAACGCTAGAAAAGGCATTATAACGATTTTTGAGACGTTATAACGGAATTCCAGGGCACCATAACTGTTTTGTAGAAGCTGGAACTAGAAGTTAGATGCCTCAAACCCAAAAATTTAGACAAGTACTTAAAAATCCGAGACATGTGTTACCATAACACATGGGAGAAGCATTATAAGGCATTCAAAAGCGTTATAACGGGTTCCCATGGCGTTATAACGCCTTCTTGCATATTGGGGCCCAAAATTCAGTTGCAGAGAAGACCAAGGGTATTTTTGAAACTCTAGAGGCATTATAACATGTTACAAAGGCGTTGTAGCACATGAACCATATTTTGGCGAATTGAAGATCTGAGGAAGCCTTGTGACTATATATACAACCATGTTTCTTTCCAAAAGATCAAGAAAGCATTTCCCCATGTTTATAAGTAATTTAGAGCATCTTTAGTGCATAGAGACCCTTTGTTCAAGCATCATAACCTCACCAATTGTAAGAGCTAGAGTTTGTGTAGAATAGCCATTATTAATCATCTTAGTGATTTCTTGCAAGCTTTGTTTTGAGTTGCATGAGTTTTTGTTTGATCCAAGGATTGGATTATTTGTTCAGTGGTTGAACCTTTTCTAAAACACTTTCGGTATGTGTTTAATTTCGACATGGTGTGAAATGTGGGTCCTGTAGATGTACGTAAGGATTGCTAAACTACCAGCAATCCTTACGTACATCATGTGTCACTTAACTCTTACTCTTACTCACTCCATCTCTTTATCTTTTCTTACAATTATTGAGCATTCTTGTTACATATTGTGTAGTTTATATGAATTGTAAGTTTGTGTGATTGCTAAGTAGATTAAGGTCTTGTAGAGTAATATATGTTTCCGCATCGAAAATCTTTAATTCACTTGAGCCTCAATTTTGGATTATGCTTCAGTTTTTAACGAGTGGCATAAGAGCACACAAGTTCAAACTTAGCAATCTTGAACTTCCCTCATTTGAAGAAATGTATTGTTACCTATCTAAATTTGATTAATCTTTGAGGTATTATTGAGGATGGTTGGATTTCTAAATATGAGGCTAATACTACTACTCTTACTAGTGATTCTAGCGAACTTAAGTTCAAAAATGATAATGATAATAATACTATTGCTAGCTTCATTCATGAAAATATTACTCTATCACTTGCTAATAATACTAATGCTAAGGAAATGTTGAATACACTAATACTTAGATATGAACGAAATGAGCATATGAAGAAAACAAGAAAAGTGAGGTTAGCAACCAACCTTGAAAATATCAAGTTTGAAGAAAATAAAATCTTTTGAGAATCTATACCTTTTGAAAAATGAATTCATAGAAGTCGGTTCTAACATAAGTGATAAAGATTTTATAGAAAATCTACTTAAGATGGTAACAAAAAGGTCATCGTGGGACTCAATAGTTAGCTCAATCGAGACAATGCAATCCAAGGAGACGCCTTTCAACTCCAAAGAGGTCTTTGTTCAATTAACTTCCTTTGAAGAGAAACCCAAATATGTAAAGAGCTCAACAACTCCGAAGACACTAGCTTTCCCGGCACAATCTCTAACTTACAACTCGACATACTGTTTTGACTCGAATGAGGATGTCTTCCAAAGACTTCATCAAGAAATCTCAAAGAATGACGAGCTAGTCAAGGTGATAAAAATGAGCATAAGTTTCGAGAGAAATGTCAATGAAAAAAACTAACTCGAGAAAAGATGATAGTGTGTCTCACATGCAACAAGGACGGTCATTCACTTCAAATTGCTATACTATATTTGCATCCAAAAGAAATAGAGGATAAGATGGTAGATTCAAGAAGTTCAAGACAAGAAGAAAGCCATGCAAGCTATATGGGAATGTGACTCCAAAAGCGAAAAAAAGTTGATCTAGAAGGAGGAGGAGAAGAAAGCAAGCCTGTCATAGTAGCCAACAACAACAACACACAACCAATCTATCTTGAACGTATACATCAGATAATCAAGGAGGATGCAATTACATATTCATTAATGATCGAGACATTGATTAGCATGGCAACGATTAAAGATGAAAAGATAGCCAAATAAAGTGAAGAGCAAGAAAAAGGCCTCGAAGTTAAGACATGAAAAATTGGAGGCCTCAAGACGAGCTATCAAGGTCCATTTAAATACAATGAATGTGATTCTAGTGATGATGAATGCGATTCTAGTGATGAATCTAGCCTTGCTTTGGATAAAAATCAAGTCTTACAATGTGATTAGGTTAAAAAAATTGCTTAATGAGTCTAACAAGGCTATGATTATTAAAGATGTTGTGATAGTTGATTTGAAAGTAAAGATCAAATTTCTTGAATCTAGGATAAATAACCTTGAGACCAAATTCAACTTGGATGAGAAATTAGAATTGCAAGAAGTACATCTTTAGACATCTAAATTTGTTAAATTTGTCAAGTCTTCTAGCAATGATATCAAGATTGATTATGATAAAATCAAACTTGGATATGTAAATGAACAAACTTTCATAAATGAAAAGTAGTTTTATGCAAATGCAAAACCAAACAATGAGAGAAATGTCAATAACTATGCCTACATGTATAACAAACAATTTAACAAGAGACCAAGGTTCAACAACCACAACTCTAGAAATATGCATAGGAGACCAAAAGCTCATAATGACCATGTAATTACCAACTATCATAGAGTTCAACCACCAATGTTAGAGATAGATATGGTATTTTTCATGTATTGAATGAACACAAGAAGTTGGTAACCAATATGTGATAATGAAATTCAATGGTGCTTTCCAACCCAATCAATACCTTAGATATGCACCAAATTGATTATTTCAAAAGATCAAAACCAAGATTTCAATGTTAGAAAGCTAAAGACCGATTTGACTATGATCATGACAATATTAATAAATCCAAGCCTACATTTTGTTCTGTTAGCAAGAAAGTTTGACATTTAGAAAAATATTGTAGACTTAGGAGAGGCAAGTGTTGGCACCTGAAAATATATCAATTATTAGCCTAAAAATGAATAAAAGAATAATGAAAATCACAAGCATGCAAGTAGGGCTGTACACAAAAACCCGCAACCCGTTTAATTTGTCCGACCCGACTCGTTTTTTACAGGGTTGAGATATTATCGGGTTGGGTACGGGTTTTGATTTTAATAAACCCGTTATTATGGGTTGGGTCATGAGTTTGCTCTTGATAACCCGACTAAATCCAAATCCGATTGTTTACTCCTCTTTTCATAAATTTGCAACATCATTTGCTATTATTCGGCACAAAATATAGTAGTTTTAATATTGATGGTTGTAGAATAAGAAAATAAATCATTAAAAAATGGTCGATCAAACTTATTTTTTAAAAGTTAAAATGATAAAATAAAACGTCATGTTCGACCTTTTTTGTAATTAAGATTTCACATTATTTTTTCTTTCAATAAGTTACAACATAAAGTCATCATATACTTTGCATCGTAAGAATTCAAGACTAAAATTAACTAATCTCTAATATATTTATAAATCATCAAATATTGAACTATTTTTATTTTATTTGTGTTGTTATTTTTATTTATAAACAATCGAAATTACAACCCGCATAACTCGTATAACCCGTAAAAACTCGTATATAAAAATAGATGGATTGGGTTGGGTTACGGGTGGGTTAACTAAATAATTATTTTAACCCGGTTATATCGAGTTGCGTTGAAAGTTTGATAAAAAATCATTAACCCGTCCGTTGTACACCCCTACATGCAAGGAACAAGCAAAGAAGGTAAAATACTAGGTCAATTCAATTTTGAGAAAAACGAGTCTTATGTGCAAAAATGCTAAAACCTCACCAAATCCTAACCAAGTGTAAAGGAAAACTGAAGAATGTTCTTCAAAGAATTAGCAGGGCGTTTATGTGATCAAAAGAGTTATTTGGAGCATAATATGTGCAATTAACATAATTACCATGTTGTTAAATAATCACATATGATATTTTGAACTTAATCAAGGGTCAAAAGCTCGAGAAATTTGGTCAAGCTATGTACCAATAAATTATGCAGGAAATTTGTGAATTTTTGGGCTTTATTTCACTAAAAAAATTCGACAATTTGAGCCTCCAAACAATCCAAAACAGATTCGAATAAATTAAATTCGAATTTTCAAAGCATAAAGCAATAGTTGGGTGCAAATTAGGCCTCGATATCATTACCTATTCTTTTCGGGGCTTTGAATGAACTGGGCTTACACATACCCAATACAATCCAAAGGAGCTGCCAGTGTTATGGCCTACAAGAATCAAGTCTACACAAAAGGAAAAGAAGTGTCGTTGGGAATATGTCTCATTAAACCTGACATATGGTTCTCATGTTGTCAACGTCCTAATCAATGCCGCGTGTGACCCAACCCCTGACCTTGTCAATGACACATTAAGCCTAAATCCTCGCTGCCCATATCCTAAAGCCCCTGACCAAATGAGATTTAAGGAAAAGAAGAGAGATAATAAGAACTAGACCAATCAGTGAGTGCCATGTGTTCCCTCCGTCTTCTTCCCTCATGAGCTCTTCTCCCTTCGAAACTGGAGACCTCCAATGGGATTGATCTCCCTAGTCTTTGAGAATTAAGCTACATGCCATATACCAATCGAAAGAGGAGAGTAAGGAGATCATCATGGTCATCGTCAATCAATCCAAAACTCAAAAGAATAAGAAGAAAAGTCAAGCTCAAACATGTCGGTTCCAAATCAAAACTATCAATTCAAGGCACTAGGGATCAAGGCAGGATGTTTGACTGACTCCTGGGATCACCACGATGCTAAAAGCAACTAATTTGGTCAAAACACCTAGGCACTCTCTCACAAGGGGCTGGCAAGTGTATCCAGTGATCTAAAGGGCTTGACAGATGCAAATAGGGGTTGCAATGATCTCAGAACAATCAATTGGGTATGTTCAAAGCTTAATTGGGGTTAATTTGGAGCCCAATTACAAAAACCCAATTCTTGAGCTCGAGGGCAATGAAATGGTGATGAATAGGTGTCACCATCAGCTCCAACAACCTGCGAAGCTTATATACCCCTGCCGAATCAGCTAGGTCAGCAATGGACACCTGAAGGACATCCTAAGATGCTACAATAACTAATTGAGTGAAAGCACATGGATTTATGTCTTGTTGGCACAATCTGCACCCTAAATAAAAATCAGTCAAAGGCAGTGATCAAATGTCTTTTGCATCTTCTAGAAGATTAATTACACCAAAATAACAGGATAGGGCCTACCTAGCACCTGAAATACTCGATATGCAACATGAAGGGCCATACAAGACTCAATACAACAAAGAAAAAGAAATGCAACATAAATCAAATATAAATAGGAATTCAATATAATGCCCAGATGTTGAGACTATAAATACTCATAGAAACCATCAAATCAAATGCTTTTTTTCTCTGTTCAAATTGTGAGAATGGTCGAATATGCTTTGCACGTGCTTAGCCTTCTTGCTCTCACCCGACATATCATCTAAAAATCTCAGGTGATCAGTGGTGTTGAGTTTGACAGAGAGAAAGGACTCTTTATGCTTTAGTTTATAAATTCTATAAATTGCTTGTTTGTGAAATGAAAATTTGAGTTGAAATCTTTCTGATCATGCTGTGTTAATGCTTTAGATCTAAATTCAAAGTCATTATGCATGAAATTCTTTTGATGATTGATTTCTGATGTCATGCATAAGATTTAAACAAGTTTTTAAAACACAAATTTGAATTCAATTGATCGATTTTCTCTTTTAAATTCATCTTAGATCAAATCTGACTCAAAAATGTCTTTTCAGATCTCCAAATCTAGTCTTCTGTGTTGAAACCACTTCTTGAACCAGTGAAGTGCCATAGTATAATTTATGTTTTTTTAATACATATTTATTGTGCATCCATTCAGACCATGCTTCGAAGCTATTGTACTTTGTACAGTTCTAGGCAACCATAGCCATAGAGTACCCATGGGCAACAAAAGCAGTTTGATCGTCTTTTTTTCTACACAACAAAGAAAATTTTAAATAAAAAAGGTATGACATATAGATGAGAAGGACGGGGATAAGTGACAGTAATAAATTTAATAATCTTGTTAATGTTTTTTTTATAGAAGTACTATAAAAAATATTTATACATGTATTGCTGAACTTTAGGTTAGATGCGTTTCAAATATAATTTTAAGTATAATTTCATATTTCATAAAAAAAAAATCCATTTTTAATTATCATAAATTAAAATATTAATTGGCACTTAAATTGCACAAATATGATACATATATAATCAATAAGATAAAAATATATCTACAAATATTTAATATTTAATTATTTCGAACTTAAAAAAATCATAATCAAGATGATCTAATCAAGTTTATGATCATTGTCAATTAATTAAGTATTGCATACCCGGCCAAGTATCTAACTTATTTGTGCCCCTTAATTTAACCTTATTTTTTTAGAATTAAATAGTATATCATAATTTCATGTATTGTTGAACTTTTGATTGGTTGATTGTTGTGTAAACAGTGCAGTTATGTGTCATTGATATTCTCACTTATCGCTATGGTACTTAATAAGCACTGAAATCTACCGTTCTTACGACTATATCTCGAATTTTAAAATATAAATGAATGATCTGAATCATTGAAAATGTTGTCAATACTTAAATTTACTTGAATAGTTCACTAAAATCTACTTCAAAAGTATCATTTTTAGTATTTTATTGGATGTATAGAAAATTAATTAAATTAGAAATCTGTAAATCATCATATTACCTATTCAATGAAATAGTAGAAAATAAAAAAAATGAAAAACACATAAAACTTTGAATAGTTCCCATTTAATGATCTTTAATCAAATGACATTTAAACTTTGTGCAATTTAAAACACAATCAATATATGAGCTCAACATTACACCAACAATTAATTTGTGTATTTCAATATATGAGCTCAACATTACATCAACAATCAATTAAAATTGTAAAACTTATTATTGTCCATTGATCCGCATCCTACAAAAACTATCCCATAGCAACTATCTGACTTATTTTGTGCCCCCTTTAACCTCAAATTTCAAGCATCAAATAATGCTATAATAATTTCAGCTTCAAAATATAGTAATTAACGTAATGATAGTATATAACATGTTAATTAGCATAAGCAAAGCTCTTTCATCCTCATGCAATTAAATAAAACCAAATCAAAGCAGTATATAAAAATAAATAATTCATACATGATACATGTAACATGCTACTCAGCAACTTTTCTGAATCCGAATAGGCCGTTTCGAGTTAGCACTTCTTCGACACTCCTCCACCAATGCGTCTCGCGCCGATACCAAACCTTTCGGTACAAGAAACCGATCGAAAACGTTACTACCATCCTTCCATTCCTTCAAGAGATTCTCTTGGCCCCATATATCAGGTATCCAAACCCGACCGGCCATCTCCTGCTGGTGCTTTTTCAGTCTCTCCCTAGTGCATTCTTCATCGCTCTTAATTTTGTTAACTGCGCCTTCCACTGCAGATGGGGCTTCTCTTTTCACATCCTTTGGCGAGTTCGGTACTTCATGAGTTTTCTCTGGTGTACATGGCAAATCATTCTTCGCTTCGATGCTATCGTTCGGATTGGAATCTGACAGTACTTGAGTTGTCTCAGGCATAGACGGAGGAGTGATACCAGCTGGTAATTCTGTTGAATGAGCCATGAAAAGATCTAGCTATAGGCACTATTGTTGATTGATTATAATTATGTTTCAGGTTATTACTTGGTGATGTGAAGAGGTAGGAGAACAGCCAATAATGGTGCGACGTGAGTTGAGAGGAGTGTAGGCCAAAGGAGAGAAGGATCAGAGGAGGGAGGTTAAAAAGAGGTGGTGCAGATGAAGAGAGAAGGGGAGATGAGTGAGAAGTCGGAGGGACACGTAAAGAAGTCTTGGTGTATGGTTTGAGAAGAAGGAGCGTGTCTTTCTTTTGGGGTTTGTGTGTGGCCTTTTTTAATTGGCTGACAAACAAGCAAAAATTGTTTCTTAGACGGACTAGGTCCTTGTGGATTAATAGGGCACCTCAAAAATGTATGGTCTGTTATTAGTTTTTTTTTTCATTTCAGTGACAATATTGTGACATATATAGAAATAGTTAATGGTGTATATTGCCAACTTTTGTATATGTATCTTTTATTGAATTTTGTAAATTTAATTAACTATTTACTATATTTGTTTTAATTACAGACTGTTCACATTCAGTATATAATTATATAAGGATAATGTTTCATAGATACCACATTTTATACCAACTATTGATATCGATTTTATTATGCACCTTTAGTTGAGTTATCATGCACATTATTTGAGTTATTATGCATGTTATACCATAACTATTCAGTACAAAAAAATAACATGTATAACTATTTCAATACAAAAAATAACGTGCATAATAACTCAAATAATGTGCATGATAACTCCACTAAATGTACATAATAAAATCGATAACATGTATAACTATTTCGATACAAAAAAATAACATGCATAATAACTCAAATAATGTACATGATAACTCAACTAAAGGTGCATAATAAAATCGGTATCAATAGTTGGTATCAAATATGGTATCTACGTATCAGCTCTCATTATATAATATATCTGATATGTCTTTTAGAAAGTACTCCAAGAATCCATGAAACAGATTTATTTCATGTAGTGAATGTTGTACTGTTATTTTTATTTTCTTAATTACTATTACTACTATTGCTAGTATATTACTGTTTGTTAATTAAGGAGGGATCAATTCACAATGGTTATCTTGACTATTGTGACAAAGAAATTTCAAATAACTTAATAAAAAACTTAAAATAGAAAAAAAACTTATAAAACACATTCTTGAACTTATAGATTAGTTGTGTTTTAAATTTGATGCGATTTGAATGTAATATAATACCTCATCATTGATCATAAATTATTAACTGTTCAAAAAATATATGAAACTTGATGATCTTTGATGGAGCATTAAATGACACTTAAATCACAACCAATTTGAAGCACAACTAACCTATAAGTTCAAGAATGTGATATAAATTTTTTCTATTTTAAGATTTTTGTCAAGTTATTTAAAATTTCATTATCAAAATTGTCAACATAACCCATTGTTAAGTGATCTCTGCTCTTATTAATTATATTACTATTGTTTACATTAATCTTTCATTACTTCGATCGAATTTTATTTTTAATCTACGCCAACTTGTTTGAAAATAAAGACTTTGTTATTATTGTTGTTACTCAAGATGTCTTCTAATTTTAGTAAATTGTTACAAATTTAATCGAAGTCTAAGAATTATGTACATGAATTATTACATTTTATCAAGGAAAGCTGAAATACATTTCATTTCAATTCTGTTCGTAAATATGATACAAATAGCCATTATACATTTATAGGGAGTAATATATGATAGAAGATAAGAAAAATATTAGTACATGATGAAACAACTTATTTTTGTTTCTTGAAACAAAGTAGTATTGGTATATCATCAGTTTTGAATTAATCAGTCCTTATTTTACAACCTTAGTTATAGGACTGCTAATGAACATGACAGTTCATGGACAAAATAAACTGAACACTATTGAACATTTATGGAATGTACTATTTCTTGGTCTTAGTTAAAGTTCAGTCCAAGTCCAATTGATAAAACTGAACTGAACTAATTGTGGACAATCAATCATGGACAAATTGTGGAATAATTGCAAACTCAATGTGGATTAAATGAAAATATGTTCAAACATCCCAATAGATCAATTAAGTTTTAACTATCTATTTCACAGATAGAGAATTAAGTTATGTATATATTTTTATGCTATATAAGTATAAAAAAATTTATATATTATATATACATATATGGATACATCATATACTATAAATAATATTATGTATATATTTTCATACTATCTACATATAATATATTTCATATTGTATGTATTTTTTTATATCACATTAAATTTAATATTGTAAAATATTTATATAAATCATATTATGTATTTTCACATCATATGCTAAATCATATTATTGTGTATATTTTTCATATCACGCATATATAGTTAATATAACTAACATGTATATAACTCATATAATTAATGTAATTATTATCATATCACATGTATATAACTCACATAGTTTTCATAAAACAATTCATAAAATTTTATGTATATAAAATAATATAAAAATAATTTATAAAATTTTATGCATATATTATCAATTCTAATTAGGTTGAATGAAGTTCAAATTTCAAGTCTAGTATTAGTATATATAGAGTTAATTAATTTTCTGCTTTCAAAATCCTACATACTTCACCTTTTAAATATATAGAACTATATTATTTTTAAGAAAAACGATTAAATCATGTACTAGGTGAAGTATGGATGATCAAAATCAATACATTTTGTAAAAAGGTGGTCACAAAAGTAAATTTTTCTTTATTAATTTCTTATAATATGAAGTGAGAATGAAATGGCCCCATGCGTGAATGGCGCACATAGAGACAGACGCTTAAGCAGGGTGTTTGTGAACAAGGGAGAATCCAACAAAATAGAGATCAGATACGAGGCTAGCTGGTTCTGTGTTGAGGCCAATTAACAATACACCTAAAGGTTCTCAGCTCCTCTCTTTATTATGCGACGTTCACCCTCCTTTTGCCACAGTTTCCAAATCAGAAGCTGCCAAACACAGAACTGTTTATGGATACGAGGCTTCTAGGTTCCAGCCAAGCCAATTAATGACCTAGCTACTTAATGTTTTTTTTCATTATTGTTAATTTGGTGTATCAATGGTTTGATATTTTTTAAGGGATGATTGAGACTTAATTAATATGAAGAAGTGTATAGTAAAAAATAATTAATATGAAGAAGTGACTGCTCGATCCACAAGTAATAGTCTTTCTTTTTTGGTGAACAGGGAAGAAGAATAAATACAACTGTCCACTTGATTTCTGATATTTACCACGCACAAGAAGCCAATTGGGTATGTTCCAAATTTAAATGAAAAAATGAGGGGGAAATGAAGGAAAACAGCAAAATACAATTTGAAGTTCTAATCCAACAACTTTGTCAGGACAAGGAAAAGTTTATTCAAAATAAAATTTGAAACTACTTTGAAGAAATCATTTCCTTTACTCTGAAAGGGATATCTCACCATGCTCTCCTTGCTGAATCTCACTTTTGGTGGTTGTGTTTGTCCCACATCGCCTTAGTTCACATCATCACCATTCAGAATCTATTTCTTACGACCATTCATTTCTTCTTTTTCCATTATTTTTTTTTTTGAGAAAAATAGACTCGGCCTACTTAAATTTTCATTAAAAAAAAACAATTTATTACAATATTTACAATTTTATTGTGTCAAAGTAAATTGCCAAAGAAAACAAAAAAGTCTCTTAAGTCTCCCGAGTTAGCAATGTGATATCCAGTCGGCTGCTTTCTTTGTTATTTTTATGATGAGTATGTGGCGTTGTCTTAACATCAATGTGAAATGCCGACCGTTACGTTCCTTCCATAAACATCAAAGAGTTGCACATAGAGTGGAGTCCCAGTGAGATGCTACAGTGATAATAAGATTCCTTCTGTTGCTTAACCAGAAGGAGGAGAAGTCACCAGTTCTTCCGATCGCAACCCAAGAAACTATGTCATGTCAGATTTGGAATGAGTATGAGCATATCAGGAATAGGTGTGATGAGATCTCTAGTTCTCTATTGTGGCAGAGCAAGCAAGTTTCGCTGGGTGTACCTCGTCTAACCTGAACGACTTTCATGGTAACCAGTTTGTTTGCTAGTGTCGTCCATAGAAAAAATTTCACCTTACGCGAGGCTTTGGTGCTCCATATGTATGCGGCCATATGTGATGTGGTGCCCGGATTGATAAGGAATTTATATGTCATAGCTTGAATCACACATGAAATGTAAAACATCATAGATTGAATCACATAGAATGTAAAACATCAAAGATGTTAGTCTCAACACAAAAAAAATTAGTATCAACATCAAAGATGTTAATTTTACCATCTGACGCTAATTATAAGAATGAACAACTCCAATTAATACAAAAATGAAGAACACAACTAAAACGATAAATTCTAAGCCGTTACAACAAGATGAAATAAATAAGTTTGTTAGAAGTGTTTGTTACATAACATTAATTGTAATTAGTTAGTTAATTATATTGTTTAACTGTCACACAAATAACATTATATTGTCTATATAAACCTTTCAATTGTACCTATAGAAGACTAGTGAATTCAATAAATCAAATCAGTTTCATTAGTCTTCTTTTCTATTTCTTTTAACACAACTTGCAAGAAAGCAGATCCAGTTTTGATGTCTCCAAGTCTAGAATTAGGAATATTCAAACTGGAGACAGAATTTCTCCCGTAATATTATGCGAATGTCAACTTTTCTTTTGAAAAAAAGAATATTTCTTTTCATGACTTAAGTAACAAAATAATGATTTAAATATTTGTAATAACAACACTTGGTATTAACAGCACCATGTTCTGGGTACAAAATACAATTTAATACAGAAAATCTAAGGACCGGGTACATGTATATAGAGGTGGCAGAACCCGATCCGACTCGAGAAATCCGTCCGACCCGACTTGACCTAAGCTTGATCTGACCAGATTTGTTATAAATTCAAACTAACCCGAACCCGATCCGACCCGACCCGTAACCCGATCTTACGTGACAGCGGTTGACCTGTAACCAGATCCGACCCGACACGACCCGTAACCCGATCTTACGCGACAAAGGTTGATCCATAACCCGACCAGACCCAACATGACCTGAGATGACCCGTAACCCGATCTGAATCGACACATAGAGACCCGACCCGACCTAACACGACCTGCAATCCGATCTGAAGCAACACCTATGGACCCGTGGGCCCGATACCCAACCCGACCCGACTTGCTTCGACCCGTGACCCGATCCGAAGCGACACATGTGGACCCGAAACCCGACCCGACCCGACCTGAGATGACCCATAACCCAATCTGAAGCGACACATGTGTTTATAGTCTGAAAGTCTGAAACCTGACCCAACCCGATGTCAGATTATAAAACAAATATAAAAATGTGTTTATAGTTTATACTTTATAATAAGAAACTGTATAATAAATTAAGAAATTTCAATTAATGCTACTGATTCATCAGCTTATAAGTTAATTTGGATGAAAAAAATAATAGAAAAACTAAATTAATATATGATATCACTTTGGCTAAAATTCATGTATTAAAATTTAAAAGTTGTTGACCTGATGTCGCCCGATCCAACCCATGACCCCAAGGATGGTCGACACTCGTCGACCTAAGGCCCGAACTGATGTCGCCCGACCAGACCCGTGATTGGAAAATTGTCGACACTCGTCAACTCGAGACCTGAAAGTTGTCAACACTCGTCAACCCGATCTCGCCCGACTCGACCCGAGACCTGAAAGTTGTCGGCACTCGTCGACCTGAGGCCCGATCCGATCTCGCCCGACCCGACCCATGACCCGAAACTTGTCGACACTCGTCGACCCGAGACCTGACCCGATCTCGTCCGACCCGACCCGTGACTCGAAACTTGTCGGCACTCGTAGACCCGAGGCCCGACCCGACCCATGACCCGAAACTTGTCGACACTGGACGACCCGTAACCCGATCCGATCTCGCCTGACCCAACCCGTAACAGATCGGATAATTTTTGTTATTTTTTTAATACGGATCCGGATAAAATCGAATATTATCCGATCCGTTTACACCCCTACCATACACAATGGTTATTTATGGCGTGTGCGTGTATGTTACATTTCCTCATCGTTCCATAGCTATAACCCAATTGGAAAGTTCTCATCTAAAAAGGATGATTCGGATTGGGATCCTCATAACTTTTGATGGGGATGCTCTAATTTCTAAACCTGAAACAGTCTGTCCATTTATGAAAATTCGTCAAGCCACAAGTACAAATTGAACGGCTCAAAACTCATAGCTGCTCCTATGGTACATCAGAGAAGATTTGTGTACCAAAAACGACGGAGCAATTTGCTGAGTTGTTTGTTTTTCACTCCAAATTAAACCAAGGTATGGACACAAAAATATCCAAATGATGCCATCAATGAAGTTAACATAGCAACACTCCATTTTGATGATAACATCAAGATAACAGAGCTTAGAGTTGAAAGGTTTTAAACATGATGGAACTCAAAAAGAGCTTAGAACTAACCTAGCCAACTTGTTTGGGACTAAAGGCTCTGTTGTTGTTGTATCAAAGTTAACAAAAACTTTCCTTCGAATCCAAGGCCTGTAGCCGGTTGATGTTCAAAGATACAATCACACCCTCCCTGGCCCCTATGCCACAAGATAGGATTTGATCTTGTGTACTTCCCTAGGAGCAACAGCACAACTTTGTGCTAAGCAGCAAGGGAAACTAATTGGAATTACCAAAGCAGTCGGGCACATCACTCAACAAGAAACTGTACAGGGTCTTTTGACTAGTGAGGATAGTTTATTTCCCCAGATAGCCAGGTAAGTGTTTTACTGTACCTAGAGTTGCTTCTCAAGTTAGGTTGTATTGTCAGTTAACACTTCCCTTTGTTTCAGGCAAGGGCATTCCAAGTTTGGCTTCAAATTAGCTTTTGAGATTTTTGTTTTCTGTACCATAATCAACACATGAAACTTAAGCAAACAAATAGAAGGGAGACATCGAAAAATTAGTTGAACATGTACATATTATAGAAATTTATAGCTGAACTCTGGAAAAGCCACACACTTTATTAAGCAAGCAAAAAATACTGAACACAAGGAGCAAGTAAAAACACTATAAGCAGTAAGAGGCAGAGAATATTCTAGAAATAAGGCAACCTGCTAGCTAATGAAACAAGAAAAAGATAGATACAAAGAGAATAGGATCTAGTTACGAGGATAGCGAGATGGGCTCTTCTTTCTGAGAAACTCTGGTATCTCCACCATACTCCCTTCTGTCATAACAGGCCGACGGCTCATCCCATTAACTTCTGCTATCTGCTGACCACCCTTTCAATTTACGGTAAGAACAATATTATTTTCATGTCAAACTATTTTTCACAAGAATGTTGTGAATTTCAACTGAAAAAAAAGATAATCCTATTTAGTTTCATTGCAATTACCTTTGAAGCACGGCTATCCATCTCATCTTGGCGTTTGAAACCAGTAGCAATTAGTGTTATGCTCACCTGTATTTCGAAAATATTCAATAAAGAGAACAAGTAAAATAAATTGTCTTCAGTATGCTCAATTGATTTCACTTGTATGAAAAAAAAAATTATTCAAAGGGTCACTAAAAAAATGTCAAGTTTCGACATTGTTCAAAATCAGGGATCCAGTTAGTTAATAGCAATGGCAGGTGGAGAAATCTGGTATATGGTCTGACAAAATCAAATTAGTAGTGGACAAGTTCACTATACCCCTCTGGCATCATAAATCACAAATGAAACAGAGGGAAAAAGGAAATCAGACCACCGATTAAAAAGAACCTGTTTTTCTTCAAAACCTTCAATCCACCAAAAGATAACTTGTACAGTATGATAATCTAGGTCTTCAAAGAAGTTAGTGAAGGCAAACACAAATGTTCATCCCAGTCACTGTAGTTTCTACTGAGCCGGAGGAAAAAATTAAAGAATGAGTTTGGGATCAACATACTTGGCCACTGAGAGAAGGATCAATGACAGCACCGAATATGAGATTGGCATTTGGATCCACTAGGTCATATATTATCTCTGCGGCCGCATTCACCTATTGCATGATCATCCAGTTAATTCCATATTAAACTACATCTCAAAATTTGGTTCATATTAAAATAAAATTCTTTATTAATCATAGAACTACAGAGAGAGAAAAAGAGAGCACACCTCATACAAGGTAAGGTCATTTCCACCAGTAATGTTCCAAACAATTCCAGTGGCTCGCTCTATTCCAATATCAAGTAAAGGTGATTGAATGGCATTTAACGCTGCATCTCTTGCCCTTGACTTGCCTATACAAAATTTGACAAAAATATACACATCTTAACCACCACCAAGATTAGCATTTCAAATGGAGATCTTAAGGACAATATTTACAAAGTTTCGTATCTACGGACAAAGATTGACAATACCAAGTTCAAGGCACTTCTCCAATAAATGGAAAAAACTATTTTTTTCTAATAAGGGTACCTGTTGCAATTCCAATTCCCATTAAAGAAGAGCCTGCATTTTGCATGATAGTCCTCACATCAGCAAAGTCTACGTTCACCAACCCAGGAACCTGAAATTATGAAGAAAACAAAAGAATCACTACGATTAAATCTAATTTAGCCAAGGTATCAATATGTTCTGCTCTCAACTGCGGAAAGAATTCATGAACATAAAACATTTATGTCATTTACAGATCTTACTTAAATTAATTTGTATTTAATGTAACAAATCTGTGAATGAGGGTATCAATTTTAAAAGTTCAGATAACATGTGTAATCCAAACTTTATGTTCGCATATATTCAGTGATTAGGTGGCATTATATAAAGAAGACCCTTTGTGAAAATTTATGCGAATACATAAAACAAATCTGCATACTAACATCAATACATTTTGCACACTTCCATATTGTAACTCACAACAACTTCTTTGAGGGTGTTTTCCCATGATACCGTAGCATTTAAGATCAAGGCTGACTCAAGAAAAACTGACTATAGATCCTCAACACTTTTTATACCAACATACAACTGTGCAACCAAATATCTAAGCTGTTTTGGCTTGATTTAGTTCAAGTGTGCCTATAAGGAAGAAAAAAAGGTTCATCGTCTACAAGAAAATGGTTGATATTTCACAGGTTATTCTTGCCATAAAAATTAATCAAACCTTAGGTATATTTAAGAAATACCAATTGGGTGCAGTTGCAAACCTCAAGTATGATGGGTACTATTTCCATTGCAGGAAAAATGTTGTCTTTTATTTGCAACAACCCAAACAGGATCATTATTATCTCACTACAGTACAGTTTACAAAATGAACAAAGGAAATAAACAAAATGAGAAAGACACTCACTGTGATTATATCAGAGATCCCACGAATTCCCTGCCTAAGAATATCATCGGCCAAGTTAAATGCCTCGGTCACAGGGGTATTTGGCGAAACAGCTGACAGCAACTTGTCATTTGGAATAACAATGAGCGTATCCACACTATTCCTTAGAGCAGCTATACCCTCTTGTGCCTGCACTGCCCTTTTTCTACCTTCAAAGGAGAACGGTGTGGTCACAATTCCAACTGTCAGAATACCCATCGATCTTGCTATTTCCGCAACTACTGGTGCACCACCTGTTCCCGTTCCTCCACCCATTCCTGCCTAAAATTTACAGAATATTTAACTGGTTAGTTTTCTCTAAACCAAACTGGTATATGATACCTGACAAGTTTGTAACCTTAAATGAATGGACAAAAGGAAAAATACAGTGGCTGCATCTATTGTCTTTCTGACATACCATGTCAGAAAGAGAACATCCAACCACAAAACACATGCTAAAGACGAAAGGGGAATCGAATATACTATTTGCTAATATAATCTAAAAACTTTCTTCTCAAATGCTCAAGATTCTATTGGGAACTAATTCCCTTCCAAATTCAATGAAATGATTGGGTAAAAGAAGTCGATCTTATCATGGTAGAATTACACCAGGTCGTAGTAATATTCAAATTAGTGAATGCTTCTACTATCTGTTATCTAACTTCAGATTTGAGAACACAAAAATGCATGAAATAGACATGTGAAATGTTCATATGTAACCAGGTTAAAGTCATCATGACAAAAAAGAATAAATATGAAGAAAGATAAATGAATGAATATATACCGTGACAAAAACCATATCAGCTCCACCAACAGCCTCTTCAATCGACTCCCTACTCTCCTTGGCAGCATTCATGCCGATATCAGGGTTGCCGCCTGCCCCAAGCCCTCTGGTCAACTCCTCCCCGATCTGCAACCGGTTTTCTGGGTAAACAGGTGACATGCGCATCGCTTGGATATCTGTGTTCACAATCCAAAATTCAACCCCCTTCATTTCACTCTCCATCATGCGGTTGACAGCATTGGACCCACCCCCGCCAACTCCAATCACCTTTATCTTTGCTGCATTATAATCAACTGGATCTGACGGCTCAAGAAAAGTCTCAGATGATTTGTTAGTTACCGGCTCAGGTCGAAAATCGGCAAGCTCGCTCCGCTCACCCCTAAGGAGGGAGACTTCTGGATGGAGGTTTAGGAAAGGGTCTTTATTGTTGTTGCTGCTTTGGAATGAATTGATTTTGTTCGGTTTTGCCAGGCATTTGATTTGGTTGTTTCCCTTTGGAAGTGATTTGGTGGAGAATGAATAGTTAACAGGGGTAAAGGATGACAGCTGTAATGCCATTTTCCTTCCAGAGTTTGATCAGAAAGTGCAACTCTCAGTAGCTCAGATGTGAAGAGATTGACAGGGTTTTTTTCTCAATAAAATTCAGGTCCATTTAACTCTGGAGCCTAGGGGTTTTCTGAAACCTAGGGGATGAAAACCTACTAAATATAAAAGGAAAACCATGAGATAACAGAGCTATCGGCATAATGTTTCACCAAATAAAATTAAAAATTGCCAAATGAAAATTGTCGCTTTCAATAAAAATAAAAACCTAGGATTCGTCAATTGGATGAGAGAAAGCACAAGATCTAGGTCACACCGCGTTTCCTAACGAATCCTGCTAAGAGAAACTCATAATAAGCTTAGAAATCAATTAGTTGACCGGAAGAAAGTGCACGAAAACTACCTTAAGAAATCACTAAAATAGCAAGTATAAGAAGAAAATTGAGTGTCATTCAATAGTTAAATAAAGAGAAAATCAGTGGAGAAACGAGAAATACCTTGGAGAAGTAGTAAATCTTCGATCGTGGGCACAAATGGAGAAATTAAAGCGAAAATTAAAGTTGCTAGCGCAGCCACAGAGCTAGACAAAAGAGGCACTCGACCTGAGTCCTTATCACTAAAAGGGGTTTAGGGGAATGGAGCGCAAGCGCATGATGTCCCAACTCAGCAACTCCTCCTAAAACCCCAAAACGGGTCGAACTGTCCGAACAGCTTGGACCCAACCCGATCCAAATAAAAAAACGGACAAAACAAACGCAACAGATTAGCAGGTGGTGACTAGTGAGGTTGTTGTCTCGGTGTCTCTAGTAAATTGAATAGTTAGCCTGACCCAGCAGGATAGAAACGTTACAAGTGTCGAGTTGGGTTGGTAAGAATTTGGAACGCAGCTGTAGTGCGCTACATTCACCCGGCTTGTCTCTGTTGACCGTTAACCAGAACAAATAAAGGGCAGGTAGCAAAGGGTACAAAATGAATCGGATACGGACGAATAGTATCATATTATATTTGTTAGACATGATACGAATCATGAATGAATTTGGATCGGATACGACATGAATTCAGATCGGATTAGATAGGATCATAATTATATTTATATTTGTTAGACATATCAAAATATATGTAAGAGACAAATCATAAAAAATACACACAAATATAATAATAATTTAAAACATGTATACAAAACATCATGAACATATAATGTAAACAAGTCTTAATAGAGTCGTAGCAAATTACAACTCTAAACACTACAAGATGTTACGCTCTTCCTCGTATAGTTTACAAGTTATCTTTCTCATGTAAGGGACTCCAAAATTTATATCTCTCAATACAAGATGCATTGTTCATGGAAAGCATTGGTTTATCCAACCTTTCATCCACTCCTCTATAGTATTTTATCTTGTGCAACGTAAGATCATATAATTGATTTGAAAGTTGTTGCGCACTTCCCAATGCGAAACTTATAGGTTGAGGAGATCTTCGAAAGATATTGTCTTGTTGTTGTGGTTGTGCTTGAGGTTGAGGTTAGGGTTTTAATAACGGAGCGAGTCGGGTACCCGTGGATCCGACCCGTCCGAATCCACGGATCCACGGATACGGCGGGGCGGGTATGCACGGGTTCGAACCCAAAACCCCCAACCCGACCCGTGATAAACCCGGGCGGGTCCAGGCAGGTCGGGCAAGGGTCGGATCCGTCCAACTTTTCGATTTTTTTTGAATTTTTTTTGAATTTTTGAATTTAAAACTGCACATTATTTTAATATATATATATTTTTTGAATTTTTGCACGGTTCCACGGGTCGGATCCACGGGTTGGGCACGGGCGGGTCTTGGGACGGGTCGGGCACGGATCTAGACGGCCACGGGTTTAGACTGGTTTGGGGGATTTAGGGCCAACCCGACCCGTGCTAGATCTGTGGATCCGAGATCCACGGATCGGGTCGGATCCGGGCATGGGCACAGGCACGGGTGGGTCCACGGGCGGGTAGACCCGCCCGGATTTTTTTGAACCCTAGTTGAGGTTGAGGTTGAGGTGGAGGTTCGAAAAACACATTCTCTATTGATTCCGGTCTTGGAGGACTAGGTGGAGGATGTGATGAACTTGCTTCTTTTCTCATTTTCTTTTCGGGTACTTGGTTATCCATTGGGGCATCAAGGCTCTCATCCGGGTTATCCCATTGGTTTGGTATCGCATTAGATGCTAAAATCCATTGATTCACCTTATACTTTTTACTTGGTTCCCAAAAAACGCCCTTTTTTATCCATCCAATTGAATCAAGTATATCAACAAGGTTGTCGGGTTTAAAATCCGGTTGATTATTTTTAGGAATTCTTAGACCGACATGGGTCGTGATTTGGTTCAAGAGATGAGGATAAGGTAAGGACTTATTGGCATTGGTCAAGGCAAATCTCATATGGTTCAAGCTAACGTATGAAATTTGAACAACCTTATCATAGCATGCCAAATGTCTAAACAAGTACATGGCATTCATCTCCAAATTTATTTTAATATTGCTTTTAGGGGTTAAGATGTTATTAATGAAAAGGAAACCCAATCGATAACTGACCGGAAGATGGGTAACGGTAAGTTTTTCTTGTGGATTATGTGCCTCAAACCAACTCTTGTAGTCAAAGTGATTGGCATCGGTTGGCCAAATTTTGAATGGATACACCTCTTCTCTGACATTTGAAATACCAAAAACTTCACAAAAGGTATCAATGGTTATGGGTATTTCTTGGCCACAAATATAAGTAGTAACATCTAATGGTTGGCTTGTAGGTTTCATATTGGCATATATAACCCGAATTGGCAACTCTTGGTACATAATGTCACACTCTATGATTAGTTACCATTGCCAAAATTCTATGTAATCCTGGATGATTATGCAAGGTTGATCGGCTAACTTGTTTTCATCATTGATTTTGAAGTAATAAAGTTTTGAGATCTTACTATTTCGAAACTTGTTCGGAAAATTATTGAAGTCCTTAGAAGTTTGGAACAAAAATCGATTTGTGGATGAGATTTCCATGAGGTTTTGTCTTCCACTTGTCTTGAAGATTCTTCTTGAGATGTCCTTTATTTTCCTTTCCTAGGTCATAATTATCTTTCACATGCTTGTTGTCCATAACATTCACCTTTCTCGATTTGAATTCTTTCTTGAATTGGATTAGTCTTTTTCTTGGCTACTAACTTACGGAATTTTGGAGGACTTGGTGCCATAAGGAAAAGTAGGGCAATGATTGCTGAGAAAATCATTTTGGCTTGAGAAAGAAGAAATGAATTGATTGAAGTTGGAGTTTTTTGGAGTGTAAATTTGCTGAGTAACTACTGAGAAAGTGAATTTCTCTCAAAGGGATGCAAGTGATGAGTTTTGGAGAGGAAGAAAGGTCTTAATTAGGTAGTTTATGCTCTCCTGTTACAGCAACCTGTTGCAATGAGTTACACACTCGTTATAACGAGTTCTCAGCCGTTATAACGGTTCTCTCTCCTCTCTGTTGTAACGCAATCCATATTTAAACCTCCAACGACTAGTTTTTTATCCTCTAACCCATTATAACGGGTTTCCAGCCGTTATAATGCCTCCCTGACCCATTGTAATGGGTTCCATAACGCAAGCACCTATTTTTGCATTTGATTGTGTTTTAATTTGCTGCTATGCTCCAAATTTGGTCTTTGATATTAATAGGGATCAGTTCAGCTTCATATGATGTTTAAACTCATGTAAATGCTCCGAATGAGTTATTATTTGGATAAAAAGATCAACCAAGATTCACAAAACATATAATTCAATCAAAAGAGTATCGAATCATACATTTTGCTACATGACTCCTCCTCGATATAATATGCAAAAGGAAATCAAATTGGAGGAATCTAGTGACTCTCTAGACAACCGATTTGGTACCACTTGTGCTTGAAAGAGCGAGTGGTTTCAAAAACTTTCCTTTTCTAAAATGACAAAAGCATTCTTGATGTCCAAATTTCAAGTAAAACGAACAAAAAATTGTCATGGAGTTAATATTGCTATGATCATGATTATTATTGTTAATTGGTTTCTAATAGCTCATCACTAATCTATATTTATCATGAAAATTACTTATGTTTCTTAGATGAGGTGTTGATTGGTAGATACTATTGTATTTCTTTCTTTGAAAATTGCTATTAATATTCTTATGATCATTTATCATATTTGTAGGGTTATGTCTTGATTGAAAATCATCATTATACCTTTTTTTCAAATTATTACCAACTTTCTTGTTATCATGTAGCTCATGAAATCTACTATACATATCCTTAACATAAAGCTCTGGTGGTTGAGCTCTATGTTGATTGGTAATCCTATAATCACTTCTAACTCTAGGTTTATTTACCATATTTCTAGAATTAGGTTTAGTGAACCTGATTTTCTTAATGTATCTATTGTTATACATATATGCATGATTTTTAGCTCGAATAGGTTTGTCATTTGGCATAGTGTAAGGATTATAAGGTTTGGAGAGATTATTGTGTGCAATGTTAGGAGATTGATAACAATTGTATAGAGGGTAGGTAGGAGATAATAGAGTTGATTAGTGTAGGAGATGGTTAGGATAGCATTTCAATATAGCATATAAATACTCGTGTAATTGTACTCAACACAATTAATACAAAATCATTTCTCTCAATCTTTCTCTCTAATTCCTCTTTCATGGTATCAGAGCGGGTACTATACTGGAATTAGGCTTGCGCCTATTCCAGGAATAATGTTTCTATTCCCACCTTATTCTACACCATAAATCAATTTCTACAGCAATTTTAGAATAAACTTGTTCTATTCTACTCTATTCTGAGAATAAGTCTTCCTATTCTTCTATATTCTCAGATCTAATCTCCTAATCTTCTCTCTATTCTACCACTATTATGAAAATTTTCAAGAACAAGATCGTCATCGTCGAAGGTCAATCTCTGTTTCGACTACTGTGCCAAGAGCTTCATCTTTCACCAGGTCGCATATCACATGTCAGATCGAGACAGATGCGCAATGCTAACCCAATCGAAGCACTCCATGCTTGCTTCATCTTCTCAGATCAGTTGTCGGTGTTGTGCTTAAATCTACACTGACCAGATAGGATCAAATGCAAGGAACACACACGGAGCACTACTCGACACCATCGTCGATCACAGAACTGTCGTCTTCAAGATCCAGATCGTCGCTGTTGTGTTCAGATCAGCTGTCGGTGTTCAGACAACTGTCGTTGTTGTCAGATCGACCATCACTAAGCTGTCACGAGCATCTGTTTCAGCTTCGTTCAGGGCTAGAAACCCTCAACTGTCGTTGTGGTCGATCAGATCGTTACACCACCACATCGACGGACACATCAAGCCTCCAATCAGCATCCGAATCACCACTTCAAAGCGTCGGAGGCTTCAGTTCAGGTGACACCTTGTCAGATCTCGTCGAGAACCACGTTGTATCAATTACTGTCACCGAACTAGAGAATCAATTTTCAGATCGGACCTGATGTGGAACTCTGTCAGAGCCTCAGAGGCCTTCTCAACTCGCACACAAAAAAGTTGGGATTGTTTAACGGGTTCGATTCTAGATTTTTTTTTGGATGCGGGTGATTCTTGAATTGAATCCACTGAACATTTTTCGTGGCGCAAACATGTTGGGCTGGTGTCTAGATGATTACCTAATTCATCTTGATTATTCTTTTATGGTTAAAGTCGAAAGCCCATTGGTCCTATTTGCCTAAATTCTGATCCAAATTATATTCACCATTTGAAAGTGTCCAGAGTAAAAGACAAGACAGCAAAAAACTTTGGAATTAAATACAAATGCTCCAATTTCCAACAAACTCCAGTCCTCAATTCAAATTACAAACAAAAGCCAACAAACAAGCTCCATTTCTTTCCTTTGTTTCAAGAAGTCTCCAACGAGCTTCTATAAATACTCAAGCCGAAATGCATGAAGGACTTAGGTAAAATCATCTATGAACCCCATTCGAGGTGATGAGTTGAGGCACTAAAGAAGAAAGCCCCTCTATGGACCCAAATGTGAGGAGACGATGTACCAAAAGACCAATGGTGAAGCTCTCTATGGACCATCATACGAGGTGACGAGCCGAGGTACTAGAGAAGAAAGCCCCTCTATGAACCTGATGAGAAGAGATGCGAAGACCACATCTTCTTCTTTGAATAATTCTCGAGCCACAAGAGCTCATCTTTACTTCTTCTTTTCTTCATGGAGCATTGACAAAAACTTTGGCAATTCAAGAGTATGCTATCAAAGCAATTACAAGACAAGCTCAATGTGATTTTCATCACATTGGCTTGAGGGGTGTGTGTAAGGATTTTAAGATTTGGAGATATTATTGCGTGCAATGTTAGGAGATTGATAACAATTGTATAGAGGGTAGGTAGGAAATAATAGAGTTGATTAGTGTGGGAGATGGTTAGGATAGCATTTCAATATAGCCTATAAATACTCGTGTAATTGTACTCAACACAATTAATACAAAATCATTTCTCTCATCTCTCTCTCTAATTCCTCTTTCACATAGGTTGCTTTTCAATTTTAGAAGATTGTTTCTTTACGAATCCAAGATCGATCTTATAATGTGGACCTTGATCGATATACATCTTATCATAGTCAATTTTAGTGTCAGGTTTGAAGATTTAACAAACTTAACAAATTTAGAAGCCCAAAGTTGTGCTTCTTTTAATTTTTTTTCTTTATCTAAATTGATGGTCTCAAGGTCATTAACCCTAATTTGTATCAATTCAATTTTAGACTTAAGATCATTAATCATAGCATCTTTAACATTCATAGACTTTTTGGACTCATCAAGCAACTCTTTAAGCTTAGTCACATTGAACAACTCTTGATCTTTATCCAAATCACAAGATTCATCATCACTAGACTCATCATGATACTTAAAGAGATCAAATTCTATCGTATTAGCTCGGCTAGGGGCCTCTATTACTTGAGCAATTGTAGTATTTGCTTTTGGTTGAGTTGTCTTCTCTTGTTCACAAGTATCTACTCTTGCAAGATTCAAAGGCTTCTCTATCATCTTGGAGGTGTCTATCATAGGAATGTATATCGGCTTTTCATCTCTCGTAAGAGCTTCTTGTTGCTCTCTAGCATAGTCATTCTTAGCTTGAGCCATTCGTTTTATAATGCGGATCTTCTCCGCATTCGTCATGCCTTGTTCCTATATAATCTCAAGAGCTATTTCCATACATGTCATAGATTTCTTTCCGATGAGAGCTAGTTTGTTTTCAACTTCTCCTCCCCCGAGGTTAACTTCCTCTTCCTCATCTTCACTTTCTTCAGATTCACTTAACCAAGTCGCTTGCATTGCTTTCTTGTGAGTTCTTTTGAAACGTCCTTCTTGTGGCCTTCTTCTTTGAGGAAAAACGACATAGCAATTTTGAATGCTATGTGCTTCCTTGTTACAATATAAGCCTACTACCTTCTTGCCTTGAATCAACCTCTCCTCATTTACTTTCCTTTCGAATTTGATGTCTTCTTTTACTAGTTTGGTGAGAAGGTCTTTGTCCTTGGAGAGTACTTCATGGAGGTTTTTTATAGACGACTTCGCTTGATTCGAATTTGTAAGGTAGATTGTATGAAGAATGTGCGAGCAAGGCCAAAGATTTGGTTGAGGTTGAGCACTTCACTTCCTTATGGGTTTTTTTCATGTGAGCAAAGTTGTGCATACACCTCTTCGAGTTGATAAGTAAGTCATTTGGCTTGTAAAGCTTCGATGGAGCTCACGGCACCATCTCCTCCGGGCTTCTTGGAGACCATCCTTAAGAGCTTACCTACAAAATCTTTATCACAAATATTAGATCATACTTTAACAAATTTATTTCTTAAAGATACAAGTCTATGATAAATGTTTTCAAAAGACTCATTTTCGTCAAACTCCATGTTTTCTAATTTTGTTGCTAATCCAACTTTACGAGTCTTTTTCATGTGTTTATTTTCCTCATATCTAAGTACTAAAGCATTCAAAATTTCTTTGGCATTTGTAGAGTGAGTGGGGATTAGGCAATAGTCTTATGAATTGAGCTAAGTATAATGTTCATGGCATTGTCATTTGAATACTTGAGTTCTTTGAACTCTTTGGTTAAGGTTGCACCATCAATTTCATATTTTGGTGTCCAATCATCCTCTACAATTTTCCAAAGCTCAAGTAGACTAAGGTAGTTTACCATACATCTCTTCCAAAAGGAGAAATTCTTACGACCTACACCAAAAGTTGGTGGTTCTTTCACAAACTTCAATTGTATAATTTTTCACAAGGCAAGATCAAGAACTATCAAGATTTTGACAATTAACTAGGTATGAACCTGTGAAATCTAATACCAATTATTAGAATGATTAGGGGTCATAAGGTCAAGTGTTAGTGCAGAAGCATTTACAACAATTACAATTCAAGCTTTTAGACCTTAATCACCTAGCTAAAAATTTCAGCAAGCAAGTACTAAGAACAATTGAGCAAATCAAAATAACAAAGTGCAAGTATAGTAAAGGGAGAGAGTAAAGAGCAAGAGAGATCAAGAGAACACAAGAGCACGCAATATAACGTGGTTCAGCCTACAAACAAAATAGGCCTACATCCACGGAACTCCCGGAACCAAAACTAACTTTTGGGACCGCTTCCACTAAATAATAAGTGTTCTTTATAATTACGGAACCTATCTTTGGTTTCTTCTCAATAAGCAAACCAATCTTATGTTCATAAACCTATACAAGGAGCTACACCACTATAAAAGATAAAATGTCCGATTGACTACAAAATCAAGAACATGGATGCACTACTTGACAACACAAATGTAGTGCACTAAAAGCTAGAAAATAGCAAGAATGAATGTTCTCGGATCGATAATTAGATGATTGTAGCTATCCTATGTCTCTCAGATTAGACAGTTGTAGGAGAAGGCTCTAATGTCATTTATGGTGCTCAATTGAATGCTTGAAAGTTTGAGGGTTTCAAATGTCTTCCAGGTTCGTATCCCCAAGGTATATATAGGCTGAGCACATCTTGAAATCTTGAAGTCTGGACTTTGGCCTCATGCGTTACACAATTGTACAACGCGTTGCAGAATCCGTTATAATGGGTTGGCACATTTCCAGAAATGCCCTTCTGTGCTTCTTCTACTGACTTTTGGATCATCTTGAGCAGTAACCCATTGTGACGAGTTAGAGATTCATTATGATGGGTTGAGAACCCGTTGTGACGGGTCTATGATGCGTTACAGTAATGCATAGCTCTGGACAATCCTCTCTGCTTAAGCTCTTATCCTCTTGAACACGTTATGACAGATTGGGTACCCGTTATGATGGGTTGGGCACCCGTTATGACGGGTTGAGCATGTGTTATGGTAACACTTGACTCTAGAAATGTCCAATCTGCTTGGTCTTGATGTCTTTGAGTATATCTTGACTTGTATATGCATATTTGAGCCTTGCAACTCAATTATGCAAGGTTAGTACTGATTTCTTTTGCAAATTGTCAAATAAGAGATGAGTTTAATCCAGCAAACAACATTATTCGGTGCATGCATATGGAGAAATTGATACCCTTGAAGTCGTCAATTGTATACCTAATTGCTTTCTAGTCTTCCCTTAACACATATAGAAGCTTATTTGTTTGGTCTTTTTCAAGGGAGAAATTAATTATTACTGGGTACGTGCTTTTAGGCTCGAGGTATTTGTAGCGCAAGGTATTTGGTAAGGGTCTCAGTTCAATTTTGGGTGCATGGTCGAAAGGTTCAACGGAGTTAGGGATTGTTTCGACAAAGAAAATGGTTTCTACAAGCAAATTACAGCCTGTAATCTTAGATTATGGGCTGAAATATGGGTATGTGTAGTTGGTTGGTTCAGGTTTGAGGCCAAATTGTTGGTTGCAACCTAGAATTGCGGGCTGCAACCTGTCAGTCAAAGTTTCAAGTCGTCCTTCCGATGCTATATCTTGGAGCTCCTCTTGCAAAATTACATCCACAACTTCAATCCTGAAAATAGATTCATCTTTAGGCATATATTTCAATGATTTTCTAAAATTGAACTGGACATTGTCAATTGAACATGGGATTGCAAAAATACTGGGATTCATCTTTGGAGGTAAGTGACATATTATTGTTATAATGTTTTTGATATATGAGCTGATACATAGATATCAATATTGATATTGACTATCGATACTGATATTATTATACATATTATTTGAGTTATTATGAATTTTATTTTTGTACTGAAATAGTTATGCATGTTATTTTGTATTGAAATAGTTATGTATGTTTTGCACATTATTTTGTTAACATGCATAATAATTTTTTCAGTACAAAAATAACATGAAATAACATGCATAATAACTCAAATAATGTGCATAATAACTCAACAAAATATATATAATAACATCGGTATCCATAATCGATATCAATATTGATATGTACGAAATATTTTCCTTTGGATCTATTTGAATTTTTTTCAAAATTATCAAAATAATCTATTGTAATGTTATCCCCAAAATAAACGTTGGAGATGAAAAATCCCACCCGCTTGAAAGATTATGATTTATAAATATCAAATCCTTTCATCGGTAAAGAAGCAATACTTTTTTTTTTTTAGTAGAGCAATAATTTCTCGCATTACTTAATCGACGTGGTCCCTGATTCCCTGGTACCGCTAGCTAGCGCTAAGCCGCCACCAAACTCTCCATTAGTTCACAACTTGCAAAGGCATAAAGGCATATAATAGGTCACTCAAACCTCTTTGTACCTCACTTCTAGGCTTCTAGCTCACGCGATTCCAAAACAATGGCAATTGTATTATTTCTTTTTCTCTTCTTCCTGCCCCTAGCAAAACCTGATTCTGACCCGTTACAAGATTTCTGTGTACCAGACACTGGTTCCTCCCCAATTGAGCTAACCAAACTCTCCACATATCCTTGCAAGAACCCGGCAAATGTAACCTCAGGCGACTTCGTCTTTTCTGGCATCCTTTCCCCGGGCAACTTCTCAGCTGACACGGGGTTTTCCGGCATATCTGTTACCCCAGTCCAATTCCCTGGTCTTAACACACTAGGTATGTCATTTGCCCGTGCCGATTTTCAACCTGGTGGCGTCAATCCACCACATTATCATCCCCGGGCAACCGAAACCGCATTGGTTTTATCGGGTCGGGTGTACTCGGGTTTTGTCGATTCAACCGGTCGGGTCCATGCAAAAGTAATTGAGAAGGGTGAGGTGATGGTGTTTCCAAAGGGCATGGTTCATTTTCAGCTTAATGTCGGGGCATCAATGGCCACGATCTATGGTAGTTTTAACAGTCAGAATCCAGGTGTGGTGAGGATACCAGTAACAGTTTTTGGATCTGGGATAAGAGATGCAGTGCTTGAGAAGGCGTTTGGATTGACAAAGGATGAATTGGAGAAATTGGAAAAGAGATTTCAGCCTAAAGGTTTGATCATTGACGACTAAAGAAGCTCAAACTTCAATTGAATCTCTTCTTTTATCTTATAAAGATTTTCGCATTATACTCTAGTGGTTTTTATTTTGGGTTTTTAATTTGAGATAGCAAGCTGTAAAGTGGTGGTGGTTGGAAGGATGGGGCAAAAGCAAAGGGGATAAGCCAATAGGACAATGAGTTTAGGTAAATGCAATGAAAAAAAAATTCAATTGTTTTTGCAATCTTTTGGAAATTGTTGGAAGCTTTTGACAATGAACTAACTTTCATCGTCACTTAAAATCGAAATCGTTTGGTAACATCTGATATTTCTGCACAATTCAGATAAAATGATCATGAGAGGTTTTGTAACAATAATCTCCCAGACACATAGAATTATGAAAACATTGTTGCAAATAAAATTTGAAAACACAACAACTCAATTTGCTCTTAACTTACGGATGCAACAACTGAACTCCAAAGCCTAGATTTAGAAAACAGCGTAATTTCTGAAACAATGTTACATCAATGATATATAATAACAATAACAACAACAATGAAACTTTTGTTCCCAAATAAATTGGGTTAGGCCATTTTTAGATTTGTAAAATAACTTTATATATTTAAAATTTGACTTATTTTACTTCCCTCTAAAAAAAAAAATTATAGATCTTGTCACTTTTTAATGGAAATACTGAATTCGCCCTGCCCGAATGAGCAGAATCAAACACTAGAAAATCAACTCCAACCCAATACTTAGCATTCTCTTCTACAGAATCCAAGTGCAGCACCCATTGGTTGTTTCCTGCTTCCTTCAGTTCTACCAGTAGAGGAGCCCATGCAAATTCAATTGATGCCTCAAAGTCCTAACATACCAATAACCCAAAAGGCCAAAATTGTACAATTAAAGAGTTTTTTGAAATTGAAACAATCATATTTTCCAAGCCTGGACACGTAAACCTTTCTAATTAATTAGCAAACAGTTATAAATTTTTATTTTGTTTTTCTGGCTTCATGGTCCAACAGCCCTTTCATCAAGAAAAAAAATGGAAGCTTTACTTTTCAGTGGCTCAGTTACCCTTTAATCAAGAAAATTGAGGAAAACACATACAACGACATGGAAGGCAGTGACAGGACCATTGGAAGAAACCAACTTTCTATCAGAACAGATTACAGCTTCAACTAAGCAAAGAAGAGACTCCCATTGATTTCTCATTGTAGAGTCGCCTACTAGCATCACCCTTTTCTTCCTAATTCTCCCAAGAAAATCCAGTGCATTAAACCTGATCAAAGTTCAGACAATCCCAATAAGTTGGAGATCATTTGTTGTTTGCATGAAGCAAATAAAACTGTTGAGTACACTATATAATCATGTATATACCTTGGAAGAAAGCAGTTCTATGGTCTCTAACGCCAGTTTTCATAATTTAAATCTGGTCTGCCGTTACTCCTACAGTTATATTCATTGCTAAGATAGGGGCAACTAGAGTCATACAAAGGGTTTGATCAATCATAAACCCATTCTCCTAAGGTCATATCACAACCAATTTGTGATGCTTGGTGACTTTGTGTCTTTACCACCTCATCCTCCTTGGCCTCTCAAAATTTGAAATCCCCAATGTTTATGTTATCCAAATAATTGAACAAAGAACTGGTGTAGAGAAATTGGAAAGCCAATATGAGTATTGTTAAAGTAAGACTTGGTTTGTAGCCATTTTGTGCATGTTTTTGTCTTATACAAAGCTCCTTTTAATATATATATAATTTGTTCCATGATTTGCCAAATTTAGGCTTTCAAGGTGTGCCATGAGTTGCCTCCCATTGAAGATGCTCTATAATTGTAAGCGTTGAGATGCTTGTTTCACAGTTGGCCTTTTTGATCTTTTCACAATTCTGCCTTTTCAACTTGTTGTCACCCTTGCTATCATATTACTTGCAATCATGCATAAGAAAACTACAATGAGTTAAGTAGTTTTTGCAAGTGTGTTGCTTCACAGATTTTGTTTTATAAGAAAAAAATGTACTAGATTGGTCAAAAGCTACATTGTGCAGGTAAACAGAAATAATTAATTTGAATGCAAATATAGTTTCAGTTCTTCAATTCATTAATTTGAGGGCAAACTGTAATAACGAGCTGAGGCTAGGACTAACAGAAAAAAGCAGAGAGAAAATGCATATACCTAATAAGGAATTATCTTTTTTATATTTGCTAGTTCTCAAAATGTATAATTTGATCTCGTTGTATTAATACTCGACTACGACATAATTTATTTGAACATTATTAAATTAATTAATAATTTAGGCACTCATTGACTGTTGAACATGTTTCTGGTTTGAACACTTTGAGATGATCTCGCATTCTCGCCCCAAGTTGATTTTGAGCCTCCTAAAATAGGCTACACCGCATTTCTCTCCGCCCAAGAACACAATGTTTTGAGAGCTATTGACAACCAGTTCTTTCAATGTCACATGTGGAACGGATAGAGCTGTACCAGTTTTTACCAGAAGAGCAAGCAAGCATAACTATTGCAATCTAATTCTAACTTCCTGAATTAATACGTTTATCATCTGACAAGGTATTTTTTATTATATTAGGTTCTTAGATTTCTTTTGTTGGTTTTGTAGCTTTGGATGGGTCTAGGTAGGGCTTTCAATTGAAGTTAAAAGAGTAAAGTTTCTCAGCTGGTTTTCTTGTTACTTCTGTAGGTTTTCCATTTTTTTTGTATGTATATTTTTTATTTTATGTACCGGTTCTGATAGGCAAGCTGTACAATTTAGAAGTTATGATGTTGCCAGTCATGCAATGCATATATACTGATAGGCCTACGGGCAGTTTCCTTCAAAGAAAAAAAAAAGTCAAGCATTAAAAGCCAGCCTTAGGTGCCACAACCAGAGCCATCGGGCTGTTGCTTGCCCCCATCTGAAACAGGCTCGGACAAAGCACTCAACCCACGTCGCAATCCGGTCTACTTTGACTTCCCCCGGAAACTGGCCGGATAAGTAAGCTTCAGGTTTGTACTCCCTGATTGCTGATAAGTAAGATTGTAAGAACATGTTAATTTCTGCTTTTGTACTTTCTTCACCTGCAATATATAATTTGGTTTCCTGTAGTGTATAATCAGGGATTGCTGTCACCTGAAAATTTGATGTCTTTTCATTCAAAGATAAAAATTATTCCAAAAAAAAAAAAATCATAATTTCGAAGTAAAATTATCCAGAAAGAAATCATAAATCTGAAGTGTAGATTGGAACCAAAGCAACAAATAAATACAAATTATTTATTGGCTAAATCAATAATCATGCAAGCATATTCCTTTCCACGGACACTAATTGCAAAAACACCGGAGATCATAGTTCAATTAACATGAAGTGAATCACCTGGTTCTCAAATTATTAATACTAAAAATTCAGAAATAAAATCCAAAATGTACCAGTGCCTAACATTTCTCAATAGGGACAAGGAAAAAGAGAATTACAATCATGATAGCCCTACTAATCTTTAAAAAATGTCTTAAGCACACGATCTGCCATTCCATCGACAAAAACAAACAGATGACCGGAAGTAGGCAGTTCGTGGTACTGAACCCATGGGAGCTTTTGTGCAATGTACCGGGACATGTAAACTGGGACCATCCAGTCTTCTGCACCATGCCAGAGATGCACCCGCCCCTCATTGTTCGGAAATGGATTAGGCAGTTCGAGTGGGCTGAAACCCCATTCACTCAACCATACTATCATGTCACGGTGAAGGCTCTCATATATTCCTTGTTGGTGTGTTATATTTGCCTACATGTATGAAAATAATATAAACACAACTATAATACTTGTTGGTCACTAAATACCCATCAAAATTATCACCTGTTATGAATCAGGAAATTTACTAAATGCTAATCTAATCAATTTTGAGCAAGTTCAATTAAATTCTTCACCATTTATTTCGAGAAAAGAGATTATGTTCAATTAAATTATCTACTGAAAACAAAGAGAGATAAGTTCCTACAAATTCAGCTGATGCTGCAATCAATCCAGGCAAGATCTGCTTGTCCTCAGGAGAGAAAAGTCGCATGTCTCCAGCAATAAGACCCGAATGTGGAAATAAATTTTGAGTATTCCACCAATAGACCAATGATGGGAAATTTCTTGCAACCCAATTTGCCCATTTCTCCTGAGGTATTAACTGGTTCCATGTTTGCATTGTTACATTTGAAGGAAATCCAGACCACCAAAAATTAGCAGCTGGAACCAGAAGTATTGCTCCAGCTAACCTACATTTAGATCATGTTTGAGTACCAAGCTTTTACAAATGTCACTACAACCTTACAAATATAGAGAACGAGGCTTTATTATTTTCTACTCATAGAATTGACATCCAACTACCAAGTAATATAAATAACCAATCAACATGGGGCCCATATGATTAAGCAAGGAAAAAACTTTGATCTTTGCTGAACATCTTCCTTCAAAAGGGCTAACATGTTACATGCTGTAATTTGTGTTCAACCTACTCTGCATATGGTTTAGTAAATACTATGTATATTAATAATGCATTGGCATGGCCTTGCTTGGTAAATTTAGGGCTTTCAGGTTTGCCAAGATGAGCATCTTTCCTTATGTAGTCAATTACAAATAGATTGGGAAAGAAATAAGTAAATTTTGAATTATCTCGACTTAAAGTAACTATATTACCTATGGGGTATGTGCTTAATCACACTCCAAGTAACAGCACCTCCCCAGGAGGCACCAATGACATAGAACTTGGGTCCTAAATTTAGATTATCAGCAAGCTCCTCAGTATCAGTTGCAACTGTCTCAGCATTCCTTTTTGGATCCGGGTCACTTTCTCCATAGCCCGGTCTATCATAGGACAATAAATACACTCCCAACTCTTCAAGCACTCCCTATGAAGATCGAACCAAAACTAAAAAAGCTTGAGAACTTCAATTATCCATTTTTTTTTTCTGTTTCTACATTAAGTATAAAATCACTAAATCAATGATGTATTCTATGGGGATAGACTACTCCCTTTCATTTTCTTTCAAAAGTCAATACATTGAACTGGAAAATTATATATATAGATCTGGGAATAACCCTAGTATTTTTCTCAAAACAAAGGAACATCAACCTGAGAGAAGGGGGGGATACCAAATCGGGAACTTCCGAATCCATGAATATACAGAATCTTGTACTTGGCATTCTCCTTCTGGACACCCCATTCCTTGTATGCTAAATATCTCCCATCTTTTAGCTTGCTTCTAGGAGCAGTAACTGGTGGTCCATTTGGACTGCCGCATAACTTGGGCGCCGGTGAATGCTTTGATATACCCATACAACCAAAACAGCTGAAAACAGAACCAAGAGTGGCTTAATCATACCTGACAAAAAGAATGTGCTGTTAGATACTCTGAAATCATGTACAAACCAATAACTAGCAGAAGAACATATCAATTTAGTACTCAATCATGTTGTTGTGTGCATATATATAGGAATCAAACGTAATATTCAAATTGTTTTCATTTGATATACTTAAATTGCCACATAAGCAAGTGGCTTTTTTGGATGTCAGACTTAGCTTGTAATATAAAGAGAACCTTTAGTTAAAAAATTACCGCATAAGCCTAAGAAAAAAAAAGGAATTTGCTTTCAGGAAAATAAACAACCAATTGAGTGAGGAAGAGAGAGCTTACTAAAGAGAATATATATATATATATATATAGATAATAGTTGCAGCTTATGCCAAGGTTTTTTTAGAGGAGAAAAAGAGAACCCTTAGCTGCCTCTGCCAAGTTTGGAGAAAGAGAGAGAGGTGGGGAGGGGGTGTAAGAAGGAAAAACCTGATAAGTACTTTGTGCTTTTGCACTTTTCTTCGGATGTAATCAGTGATTAATGTCACCTGAAAATTTGATTCGTTTTTTCAATAAAATAGTTTGAAAAAGATATATATGTTGAAATAGTTTGAAAAAGATATATATGATGTAAGATTTTCAAGTAGTTTAAAAGTCTCAGTTTGAAATCTTATAGCAACCATGAAGAAAGGTCAATTCAACCGGGGAAGAAATTTGACGAGGAAAAAGATAATATTAATAGCAGACACCAAAAAAGTAACATGTGTGACGGAACTTGAGTAAGTCTTTGTGCAGTTTCTTCAAATACTATAGTTTTCTGCATGTTTTTCAAAAATTGAATCAGGCGTCTGGCGATTTGAAAAGTAGCTGATGACAGATTATATAGAAGTATAAAACAAACGTCGTGCAAGGTTAAAAATATTGACGTGTAAGCGGATCCAAAGCAAGTCAGTCATAATACATATCAAGGGAAAGGACAAATTTGACTATGATTACAATTTAAAGATAACCCTGGTGGTTTTATTATATTAATTAAAGACGGTGCCTAGACAGTATCTGCTAGTATTAAATGGGTCCGGATTTGCTGTAAGGCAATACATACAACTCAAAGATTGGACGGTCCGGATCAACCGTCCATCTGTAACGAACCGTCAGCGATGAAAATCAGGAGATCAGATTTTTTGGGCACAAATCTCGATGCAAATCAGATGGTTCTGCTCCTGTGCTACACTGTATTGCGCAAGATCAGATTCGATTTCGTATTAAATACACTCCAGGGGAGCGGATTCACATGAGGCATTACCATAATTTCTAGGGCTGTACACAAAAATCCGTAACCCGTTTGATCCGTTTAACTCGTCCGAATGAACCCGTTTTTTACCGGGTTGAGGTATCATCGAGTTGGGTACGGGTTTTGATTTTGATAACCCGTTATTATGGGTTGGGTCATGGATTTGCTCTTGATAACCCGGCTAAACCCGAACCCAGTTGTTTACTCTTTTAAAGTTGCAACATCATTTGCAATTGTTCGGCACAAAATATAGTAGTTTTAATATTGATGATTGTAGAATAAGAAAAGAAATCATAAAAAATGGTCGCTCAAACTTGTTTTTTAAAAGCTAGAAGTGATTAAATAAAACCTCATGTTAGATTTTTTGGTAATTAAAATTTAACATTCTTTTTTTTTCATTTGCATAAGTCACAACATAAAGTCATCATATACTTTTGCATCATAAGAATTCAAGACTAAAATTAATTAATCTCTAAATATAATTTATAAGTAATCAAATATTAAATTATTTTTATTTTATTTTTGTTGTTATTTTTATTTATGCACAATCGAAATTACAACCCGCATAACCCGTATATAAAAAAATAGATGGGTTGAGTTGGGTTGGATTACGGGTGGGTTAACTAAATAAATTTTTTAACCCGGTTATATCGGATTTGGTTGAAAGTTTAATAAAAAATCATTAACCTGCCCGTTGTACACCTCTAATAATTTCTCATTGAAGAAGATTTAGATGAAACAGACGTTCGTACTAGCTGTTTCAAGTATGTTGTGTTCCTGAAAATATGTATGATATAAAAAATATTTTCATTCAAAATATTAATCAAAGAATGAAGTGTAAATTAAATAAAAAAAATGTTCAGACTAGTTGAAACAGGTGTTCATACTAATCGTTTCAAGTATATTAGATGCTTGAAAATATGTATGGTATACAAAAATACTTTCACTAATAATGTTCATCACAAAATTAATTGTAAACTAAATAAAAAAAATGTTCATATTAGTTTAAACATGTGTTCATGCTAGTGTTTAAAGTATGTTGTGCAATTGAAAACGTGTTTGGTATACAAAATACTTTCATTAATAATGTTCATCACATGATGATGTGTAAATTAAATAAAAAAAATGTTCAGATTAGTTCAAACAAGTGTTCATACTAATTGGTTCAAGTATGTTGTGTATACAAAATATTTTTATTAATAATGGTCATCACATAATGAGATGTAGACTAAATAAAATAAATATTCAGATTAGTTATAACCAATGTTCATACTGCCAAAATAAATATTTATATTAAATATTGCGCTTATGTTCGTATGATTTGTTGTGTGTGGTAATTGATATCACGTGAATGATATGTTAACTAAACACACAAGATGTTTATATTACTAAAACAAGTGTTTATATTAGATGCACATCTATATTTTCATCTTTCTCCTTCTCTTTCTTTCTTTTGTGAAAATAACCATGATGAATACGAAGAAAGTCAGATGAAGTCTCAAGATCTAATGAAGAAAGCATGTCTCGCATTTTTTTTGCATTTGTCATACGCCGCCTTCCATCTTTGTTCTAAGATCAGCCACCATTTTTTGTTCTCAGATATGTCGCCACTTCAAACACCATCTTCATATCTAACGGTCATCGTTTTTGACAGTTTCATCGTCGTTTCTAATGATCTCTCGTCAAAGAGAAGATAGAAAAGAGAAAGAAAGAAAGAAAAAAGAAAGCATAGAGATGCACTTGGGAGAGAAAGAAAGAAGTATTAAAAAATGGAGACGTTTGACCGAACAAAACCTTCATCTAAGGGTTTCTTTATAAAGGGCTTAAGTATGAGCCAAATTAAATATAATAGTCTAAGACTTAGAATTTTACAAATAGCCGGAGGCACTATTAACAATAGCGTCCCTACATTTTTTTATTATTTTATTATTTTCGTTTGTTTTCTTCTTGTATGTTTTTTTCCGTGTGTAGAAATAGGAGCGTGATTAACAATAGCTCCCTTTGATTAATTTCAACTCAAACTTCTCTGAAAATTCAGAATCAATTCAACTTCTTAGGTGAGCGACTAACAATAGCGCTCCTATTTTCTGCACCGAAGTGAGCTCCATACAAGAGAAAAAACTGAGGCAAACAATAAAATATTAGATGGAAACTAGGGGCTCTATTAACAATAGTGCACCCAATCATTTGTATTTTTTTATGAATGGTAAATCATTACATATAATCTGGCCTATTAATTTCCTCATCCAGGTTTAGTGTTACGCATGTTGGGCCGTTGGTGCGATATTGGAGTTTCCACATCTGCAAAAGGTGATGGTTTGTAATTACTAATCATGTACTGAGAAACGAAATTCTCTGGAGAGAAAGTTTCTCTCAAGAGAGGAGAAGTTTGTATCTGAACTGTCAGATTAAGAATCAACGGTCCTGATTAATAATATTAAAAATTCTTCCTGAATCATATCATTAGCGATCAAGCGTTGATCTTTTATTCGACGATCAAGATTAACTCTCTTCTCTGGAAAAAATATGTTCTCCAGAGGATACGGTTCCTATGTACCGATCGGAGTCATTCCAAGAAAATGAAAGAGTTGAATGGAGCTAGAAGAGGTGAACGGATGAGATAGTCTTTATTAAATTCTATTGTTTTATGTCCCTTCCGACTTGGAAGATAAATTATGATCATTCTCTCGATTCTCTTCCCCTCACTTTTCATCTCCTTCATTTTTTCTTCGTTTATGAAGCAGACTGTAAGGAGGAGTGTAGAACACCCTGCTGCGGATGAACTGGACAACTCCAGTATGCACGAGAATGGAGAATATTAGAATACGCTTAGATAGTAATTGAGCCGTTAGAACCTCTGTATTAGACTAAGGACTATATATATGGAGTTGTTAAGTCTAATACAGAGGTTCTAACGGCTCAATTACTATCTAAGCGTATTCTAATCTTCTCCATTCTCGTGCATACTGAAGTTGTCCAGTTCGTCCGCAGCAGGGTGTTCTACAAGGAGCTTCAATGAAAAACAAAAATGTCAAAAAAAAAGAAAAAAGAAAAAAGAAAAAGTGATATGGATGCTAAGGAGCAGGGGCAGAGCTATTCAAGGGCAAGCCCGGACAAGTGTCCGGGCTTGATTTTCAAAAAACACAAAATTTAGTGTATTTTGAATTATTTTTGTAGTGAAAAATGAATTTTTTGCGATATTTGAGTGAGTTTTAATGAGTTTGTGCTCGAGTTTGATCTCAACCTCAATGTCCGGACTTAGTTGTGTCCAGACTAAAATAATCTCTGAATCTGCCCCTGCTAAGGAGGTCAAGGAGATCCAATCTAAAGAATTAAAGGACGAGAGTCAGATTAAGTTTTGGTGCTAAGAAAGAGTCTTTAACTAATCCTGACTAAAAAGGATCTGTTGGGATCTGGCATGTGGCGAACAGGAACCGCGAGACTACCTTGAATCAAGGCAGATGAGTTATAATTCGAGCTTATATTTTGAGTTCAGTTGAATTGATATATTTTAAATCAACCAAATGGAAATTCTTGTAGAGAATATTGAGCCTTTCCAATTATAATACATGATAAAAATAATAAACCTGAAAGGACGAGGATGTTTGATTTTGTGACTTGAAATTTGCTCCGTTCTATGAAAGCGTCGGATACAAAAGATAATACAGGACCAAAAAGATGCAGACGAAACCATAGAATTGTTCTTCCCGTTTAAATGAAGCCCAGGCCTGTTTTATTGACAACAGCCCATATAGAATTGACACTGAATGATTTTTCTTTTCACATGAAAATAACGAGCCAGGTGTTGGGTCAAGTCTAAGATTGTCAACGAATTGTTTTGAACGAATTGTGTCTAACGAATTGTCAACGAATTGCGTTTAGTTAAACACAACGTAAATACAAATGATCACTTTCAGTACATTTATTTCGTCTTACTTTTGAAATTCTACGAGTTTGAAATAATTTGAAGTGCAGTATGAAAATATGAATATTATGTAGAAACTTAAATGTTTTTACATATGGAGATGAATAAGAATGACTTTTGCATTAACATGCACATGAGATAATCTATTCTCTTTCCTTGATTGTATACAACATAAAAGTATTATTTTATGATTCAAATTCAATCACAACCATTTGTTCTTACAAATTCTTCTTAGTCTATTTTAAGGATGCATGCATCTTTTTCTATAAGTTCTTATTTTTAGAAATTTGTAAGTTTCATAAGACGCAAACTTTATCTTTTTGTTCTGTTGTGCACTTGACAGACGTTACAAAAAAATTAAACGTTTTTAACGTTTTCTTATGTTTAACTAATTAAAGAAAAGAAAATTTGTTAAATGTAACGTAAGATGCAAGATAATTTTTTATTTTCGTAAAACAAAACGTAAGACGCAAGAGAACATTTGCATGATCGTTTCGTGCGTTTGACAACGCTATAGAACTGAACATATGACTAAATAAATGCGGATTTAAATGGACTTACTATATTATTATTTTTTATTTGTTTTAATGATGTACGAGATTCAGTGCTGGACATAAGACATGTTAGTCAAAATATTAAAGATGAGAACTAGCCTAATTACTAAAAGAAACTCTAAATATTTGAAAACACAAAAAAGAAAGAAAAAAAACCCAAAAAGGTAGAAAAGAAAACAATAGCTCAACAAAGTAAAATTGATTCGATGTCAACCATCCACTCTGCATGCATGATGAAGTAATTGGAGGGTGTAAATTTTTGTTTGTCAAGCAGACAACCTTTTCCAAAATTGTTAGCTTCATTACTAATCAATCCTACTTAGGAAATTGAGAACCAGAGTCCATGCAAAAATGGAAAAAGCAAAAGGGAGAGAAAAATAACAAAAGAATTAGGAACATGGGTATGTGTCATACTGTCATCAGACAAACTCAGTATAAGCTAACAAACAAATGTCTTTAGGGTTTTTATGAGGCGGCCGAAGCCACACAAAGAATTGCACGTTGGTTCTACCTTCAATGGAAACCAATTCTCTCTTCTCTTTTCTTTTCCTGATTAAGTATCAAAAGGGATCGCTCTTTTCTCCTGAAGTGACATTTTCTACTACAAGAACTAATTTCCACTCTGTTCATGCTAGCTAGTGGAGTTATCTTTATATATGCTTGTCTGTGATCGATTTTTCTATGGCACTAACTGTGCAGCTAGCGTATCAGGAGCATATAAAAGTTTACCAGTCAATTTCACATAAAGATTGTGGTAAAGTAATTATAATTTCTATGTCATGTTGTCTGTATACAGTTTTATATTTTGTTGCAAGTTGTTTTATGTACATATATTGCTTCCGTCTTTCATTTGTCATGTATATAATTAAAATTATTTTATAAGTAAAAAAAAATCAAACATACCAGAAAATATTTATAATTTGAAATAATTTAGGTATATAAGTTTATGAAAATGTACCTCTTAATGGTGGCAAACAATTTAATCAAATATGGATAATTAATTCTAACATATAATTAATCTAATTTTATGAGCAACCAACTTTAATGATATATATTTTCAAACAAAAATAATATTCAAATAAAAAAATTAAAATTACGGACGTGTTCTCGAATATCTAGATATAGCATTATCAAATTTGAATCACTTAGAAATTTGATTAAAATTATTCAAATTTACCATTTGAAATTTTAATTATTAGATAGAAGATCGACCAAGCATCTCCAAAATTGATTCAGATTTGATACATACCCTATATAAATAATTGAGAACACACCTATAACTTTAAATTTATAATTTAATTAATATATTTGAAAAATATATACCACCAGAGTTGAATGTATATACATGTATACAATTTGATGCATGCTGAAAATATCCTGCATGTAGTTCTAAGCTAGGTTGCAATATTTGTATTACTGTGGATGGAACCATAGAAGTACTGGGGTGGCATGTTTTCTCTTTTGCAATTGTGGGATCAAAGCATCAAAGAATATATCCATAAATGGAAAGTTTCCTCTGAATGCAGATTAGATTGGGAAGGTTCTTCTAAGACAACCATTTGGTTTAGCTTTTTTACCTGAAGAGAAAAAGGTATATATATATGAGATAGTATAGGAAATCCCAACCCTATTTGTTAATGAGCAGCATATGGGGCATATGCATCCACATGTATATTTCACATTTCTCGGCCTTATTAATTTTATCATTAACATGTTATAAACTTATTCTTACTTTTGTAAACTATTTACTATATATGTGTAAAAAGATGAAATAACTTCTTTCCATATTGATTGTTAAATCATTAAGGGTACATGCATTTGCAAACGTATTTAGGTTAATTAATTAATTTACTTAAGAATATATCTAGCTTACTCTAATTAAAAATTAACATAGTAAAAGTTCTAACTAATGTAAATTAACTACAACACTTTTAATTAACTTAGTAAAAGGTCTAATTAACTTATATCAATTAATAAAAGTATTTATCCATATAATATCTCCTGGTAATTGGTAAATGTTACTTGTGTAGGCTGCCTAACCTTACATATATAGCTCTCTTAAGGATCAGCTATAAAGCAATACTCGTACTATATATATCTATCTTAATTCTTGAAGGATCAGCTATTAAAGCACCTCCCGTACTAATAGCTTTTCTATTATTTTAGGTGCCAAGAAAAAACAAGGTTAAGATGGGTTAATTAGCGTTGATTAATTTAATATATAAACAAGCTGAGTTTTTATTTAAGAAAATTTTACAAAACTAGACAAATAAATTTAAGGGAGCTGATATATCGATACCTCCATCGATACCAACAGAACAGATCCAGTTGAACTCAGTTTGAATGTTGTTTTTTTATGATGCATGTTGTTTTTTGTATTATGCATATTGTTTTTGTTATTATGCATATAATTGATCGGACGCTCCACTGAAAACGAATGTCGCTACGCTCATCGATGCGAACTAGACGAATTCAGTTGCATTTATTTTGAAAAGTTGTTCTAGTTATTATGCATGTTGTTTTTGTTATTGTGCAAGTTATTTTTTGTTATTATGCAAATAAATAACATGTAAAATAATACAAATAACATGCATAATAACAAAAACATCATGCATAATAACGAAAACATAATAAATCATAAGTATAACAAAAAAAAACATAATGAACTTAGCATATAAATCATAAGTATTTGACTGTTATTCATGTTTTTAGATGCACAATAACAAAAACAAAATGCATAATAACGAAAACAATATGAATCATAAGTAAAATAAATTTTCATAATAAATCATAAGTAGAACAAAAAACATAATGAACTTAGCATATAAATCATAAATATTTGACTGTTATGCATGTTATTAGATGCACAATAACAAAAATAACATGCATAATAACGAAAATAATATGCATCATAAGTAAAACAAATTTTCGTCGGAACTTAACTGGACGTGTCCAGTTGGTATCGATGACGGTATCGGAGTTGAAATCCGCGAAACATTTTCCTAAATTTAATATGCTGGTTTAGTACAAGTGTTGATGAATCTAGCATTTCTAGAAAAAAAAAATAATCAAGTTTAGTTTCTGCCAGAGGTATTTAAGAAGTAATGGATCTGAATACTAATGAGAGATCTTATCAAATAGAAAAAATCAACCAACAACTTGCAGGGAACCGCATCTAGTGTTTGTGCTACACTGTTTAGATCTGATCATTCGATTTCATCGAAATTCGTGTTTCAAATATAAGTCTCTTTGATTTTCATCGTTGACGATCAATCTGTACTGAACGGTTTACCCGTGGATCCGACCCGACCCGTGGATCCGGGATCCACGGATTTAGCACGGGTCGGGTTGACCCCAAACCTGTGCCCGTCTAGACCTGTGTCTGACTCGTGGAACCGTGCAAAAATTCAAAAAAATACAAAATAATTCAAAAAAATTCAAAAAAATTAAAAAAAATTAAAAAAAATCAGAAAAATTCGGATATATATAATATATTAAAATAATGTGCAGTTTTAAATTCAAAAATTCGAAAAAAAATTCGAAAATAATCAAAAAAGTTCGAAAAGTTGGACGGATCCGACCCGATCCGCCCGGATTTATCACGGGTCGGATTAGAGGTTTTGGGTTCGAACCCGTGCTTACCCGTGGATCCGTGAATCCGGATGGATCGGATCCACGAGTACCCGACCCGCTCCGTTATTAAAACCCTAACTTCATCACATTCACAAAGACACATTGGAAATGATGATGTAGCAACTGTAATTTTACATAAGCAATGATGAACATTGTCATCTAAATGTTACTTTAACTTTAAAAAGTTCTGACGACCATTTTCTTATCTTTTATTTATTTGGTTTTGACACATTTTGTTTCTTATTTTTTTTTCGTGTTTAATTGTATTATTTTCGGCGATGGATGTCATAAAGCATTTCTATCTAGAATAAATAGAACTTTATGAAGTCAATGAAAAATTCCATTCGGATGGCAAGGTTTTTACCTTTTAATTTACAAAGAGCAAATACATCCAAATAAAGTGAAATATCTTGGTTACATTATTTTTTTTTGTTTCCCATAGTTGGTTACATTTTTTTTTTTTTTTTGTGTAATTTGTGAAATGGAAGAATATAATTGAGGTGCGCATATGTTAAATAAAATGTATGGCAGTGAGAGTGAGATTCTACCTCCCTCTTTGCCTGACCCGGCCCCTTCCACTTCATGCAAAATTCCTAAAGAAAAGAAACCATAAAAGAGCGCTAGAGCTCACATGCATGCCCCACACATTGTTGTCCTCTGACCTTAAACAACTGGATTGTGATGATACATCACGAGCCTTTTTGAGGCTCTATAAATAGAAGACATTGCTCCCTTTGCCTCCATAGAAAACCACTTGAGTCAATTTGTATACCTTTGAAAGACAAAGCACATAAACACAACCAATTTTCCATTTAAAATGGCAAGAGTATTGGAACCTTTGATTGTGGGTAAGGTGATTGGGGAGGTTTTGGATTCTTTTAATCCAAGTGTTAAGATGACAGTCACCTACAATTCTAACAAGCAAGTTTTCAATGGGCATGAGTTCTTTCCGTCGGCTGTCGTGTCGAAGCCGAAGGTTGAGGTTCAAGGCGCCGACTTGCGATCATTATTCACGTTGGTATGTATAAGATCATGATTTATATATGTGCTAAAATTAAATGCTGGTAAGATGATTACTTATGCACATATATTTTGATTGTTTTCATCATTTGCGCTTTATATGTACTTCAGGTTATGACAGACCCCGATGTGCCAGGGCCTAGCGATCCTTATCTGAGAGAACACCTTCACTGGTATGTGCAGTATATGTCACAACAAAATCCATGCATGTTTAAGCAAATGATCATATCAAATAATGATGTAAATTATGTCTCATGGCGTTAATATTTAACACCTCATCTGGTTTCTCCTGCAGGATTGTCACTGACATTCCTGGAACCACTGATGCATCTTTCGGTTAGCCTGTCTCCCTTGTATCATAATTAATTGTTATTATTCACACACAAGTTTTGAGATATATAGATAGAGTTCAGAAGTAGCAAATTAACATATAAACCCAGATTCTTTTGATAGATTTCATTTGCTAATGCACCAAATTCTTTTGTTATGCATGAACAGGAAGGGAGGTGATTGGCTACGAAAACCCGAGGCCGAACATAGGCATCCATCGGTTTGTCTTTGTGCTGTTCAAACAGAAGCATCGTCAGTCTGTCGACGTGCCAACCTCACGGGATCACTTCAACACTCGCCAATTTGCCGAAGACAACGACCTCGGCCTTCCAGTGGCTGCAGTATATTTCAATGCACAAAGGGAGACTGCTGCTCGAAGGCGTTAACATAATAATGTGATAATTTAAGTACCATCATTACCTATGCACGGCTAAGCAAGGTTTTTTTTCTTTGGAGTGATGTTTGTTATGATGTAATCCAATAATTAAGCACATCCTTGTCTAGGATTGTGTTAATTTGATATGGTAATCTAAATTTATATTGAAATTAAATTAAATTAATTAAACATGTAAGGGAGAAACTTCATTGGAGCTCAACAGGGGAGCAGTGTATGAGTAGAGAACCGTGTAATACGTGTCGAGTAGAGGGGAAATGAGAGCAGAAATTGGCCCCATTCGGTGCCCATGGGGTTGTGCACCCTTGAATCTTTTGTTTGACGGAAAGAAGATCGATGCTACTACTTGCATAGTTGCATCTACTTGGTTGGCTATCTTTTTGTACGCACTAGTCTTTCTATTCATATAATAAGTTGATCTTTATAATATAATTAATAAGTAATTTGATGTATGCGTCTTATGTTTGGCCATATGCATGTACATTTTTCTCCCTTGTCTAAAAGAGTGTTGTGCCCTTTGATTTATAATTTCATATCTCACTGTTTATGACGGTTAGCTAGCTTGCGTCGATCATAAATAGTATAAATTGTAGGTAAATAGAAAAATAGAAAGTCACAGCTACATGTACATCATATTTTATTACTTGAAAAACAGTCTGTAAATCAAAAGAAAATGAGAATCTGAGAGTTCTAAATCTAGAACAAATGAATAAAGCATTACTTGCAAAATGGTTAATACACTTTAGAAATCATACTTATAAAAGCAGATGGAAAGATGTTATAGGATATAAATATTCTTCAACTTCAAATAAAGCATTAATATCACCTTTCTGGAAACAAATACTTGCTGAGAAAGATTTAGTTAATTTAGGAATAGAACTGATAGTTGGTAAAGGGGATAACACCTACTTTTGGTTAGACTGTTGGATAGAAAACTGTTCTTTAGCAGTTCAATTTCCAAATTTATTTGAAATTGTAATTGATACAAATGTAACAATAGAACAAGTACTGTCAAATCCTTTAACTGATTCTCTAAAGTTCAGAAGACAATTGATAGGAAATTTAAGATATGACTTTATAAATCTAGGCTCTATGTTACAGAATACCAAATTTGATAGAAATAGTAATGATAAAATTATATGGAAATGGGATACTAAAGGGGTATTTTCAGTTAACTCCTATTATAACTGGCTAGATTTTGGAGGGATTAGAAGTAAAGAATATAATACTATTTGGGATGCAAAAATGCCTCTGAAATTAAAAAAAAAAATTTATGGCTAGTTAAGAGAAACAAGGTTTTGACTAAACAAAATTTAGCAGCTAGGAAAATGAATTTAGATACTAGTTGTGTTTTTTGTGGATCTGTAGAAACAACTGATCATTTGTTTGTTAATTGTCCTTTTGCAAAAACAATATGGGATTGGATTGCTGAATATAATGGTTTTTCTAATCATTTACAAACAGTAAGAGATCTGTGGTATGTCCAAGCAGCAATTTCACTTAAGAATAATGTTATAGTAGAAATTGTTAGGGGAGCTGTACTATGGTCTATTTGGATAGAAAGAAATAATATATGTTTTAATAAAGGTACCTATAAAAAATTTCATTCAATAGGTTTACATATTATTAGAATGGCAGGGTTTTGGTGTAAAAATATTAAGCAAGATTTATTTCTCAAACTAACTCTGGTTTTGCCTCAGAATGTAGATAATTTAGAAAATAAATCCACATGCTTTAGTAATAGTTTCATTAATGAAAGTGATTTACCATGTTTATTACTGTAATGTGGTTAAGATGCATGTAATGAGTCTGATTCCAACTCAGGTTATTCGGGTTGGAATTTAAATGAAATAGATGATGAAGATGTATCAGATATAGAGATTGCACCAAAAAAGATGTATCTAACAGGTATGGAGGTACCACCGGGTGATAAAGGACACTCTATTTTCTTTTGATCCCAATCCAAGCCCGTGAGAAGGTGGAAGGTGAAGATGAATGTTGCTCCAAATCATTTTGGTTTTACTAAAAGCTTAGTTTTTGTTGTTTTGTTCATATGTGAGAGAGAGAGAAAACTGTGTTTTTTGGTTTGTAATTACGTAATCACCCAAGTTATTTTGTGAAGGTTTGTATGTTGATCAAAACATGTTTTGGTAAAAGACAGGTACAGGTACCAGAAGACTGCAAAAGAATGGAAAGAAACATTATGATGGCTTTTTTATTTAGGAAAACATTAATAGAAGCTAGGATTTTTTTTTAAGGACATTAGCAAATTAGTAGTTAATTAGCTCTTAGGTTTATGTATGACTCAGTTTAATATTTCAATGAAATAGGTGGGGAATCCCCACTTCTGGGTCAATATTTTATTACTTCTATAATTTAATAGTTACTACTAAAGGATCTCTTTCTTTATTGAAACCTTAGCAAAATAGTTACTAACATTTGAGGTTTTTCGGAACTATATATTGATATTAACTATTAGGATATAAATCTTTTGACTTTTAATAATAATTAAGTTAAAATGATAGACGATACATACTAGTGTTTGAAAAATCAGTCGTCAAGACCTATTAATCATCTATTAGTCGTAATCGATGAGTAAATCATCACGTATAGTGTATATGAATTTTGCAGATAAAAATACTTAATCGACTGCAAAATTCAATTAATTGAACACAAACCGATGTAAAGTCGAGGTAGCCATGCAATAACACAACATAATAGTTGGAAAGCAAGAGAGAGAGAAAAATAAAAGAATACTAGAAATTGTGGAAAAATAGACGAATGGTAAAAAACCACAAACTTTGCTGACCTAATATTGTTTATAAAGGAGAAATAATTACAAGCTTATGAATGCATGTTATTCTATAAGTGATGATTAAAAGAGCGAGTCTAGACCCTTTTATGTAACTTATAACAATTTGGAGCAAAGAAATCTAATTAATGCAAATATCTATCACAAGATATTTTCTCTATCAAACATTTCTAAATCAAAGATGAGTGACAACCAAATAGTCCATCACCTTGCTTTGCGATCAAGTAACTTATCACATTGCTTGCTGAACAAATTGCCTCACATCCAACAATCTCTCACTTGAAAACAAATTGATAACACTTGTGTCTCAGTATCCCAACTTTCTTTTGCATCTCCTCTACTCCAAACAATCTTTCATAGGACAGCAACAAATCTCACTTGACTAGTGATTGAGCCAAACCGAGGTAGTGCATAACTTCAGTTTATCCGTGGTGACAACCTTAGTGAACATGTCTGCAAGATTTATTGCGGCTTCGATCTTTTTCAACGACAAGGTTCTATCATCTACCAATTCATGTATATAGTGGTACTTCAGCTGGATGTGCTTCGTTCTCGAATGAAACACCAGGTACTTCGCGAGAAACATACACTTTGAATGTCGATGTAGAGTGCTCTGCAACCTTGGTCCTTTCCTATTTCCATTAGAAATTTTAGCAACCAAATCATTTATTCTCCTGCTTCCGAGATTGTTGCATACTCCGCTTTTGTTGTGAAAAAAGCCACATTCTTTTTGCAATCTCGACATCCAGCTTACAACTGTACCTTCATGTGTGAAAACATAATCGAAAGTGCTCTTCCGATTATTCAAGTCAATACCAAGGTCTGCATCAACAAAACCTTCTAGACCCACACTGTCTTTTTTGAAGCACAATACCATACTTGAGGTGCTTTCAAGTATCTTAGCGATCGTTTCACAGCCTCCCAACTGCATGAGCAATGCCGGGTCTAATGCATATCATGACATACATGAGACTACCAACTGCTGAGAAATATGGCGCAGTCATCATGTAGTCACGCTCCTCCATCGTCTTTGGTGCTTGAGTCATTGACATCTTGAGTTGTACTCCCAGCGATGTGGTTCTCGGTTTAGCATCTTGCACTCGAAATCGATCCAACACCTTGTTGATGTTCTTCTCCTGCAACATATTTAGGGTACATGTCGCTCGATCTCGAGAAATGCGCATGCCTAAAACAGTTTAGTTTAATATTAAACAAACATGACCTTTTCAGGACTGTTTTTAAAAAATATTTAAAATATAGCTAGAAAGTTCTAAAAATCACGAAATTTAATTTCATACAATATTTTGATATGAAGAATTTATTGAGCAACTTAAATTTAAATTTTGACTATAAAAAGTTAACTAATGTGAAACTTTTGTACTTCGGCCGAAGTGCAAACGTTTTCACATTAGTCATACTATATATATATATATATATATTATGCTTCATGATGTTTGGCTTCAATTACCAAAGAGGTGTTACTTTTGAAGAGCTAGCAAAAAGGCTAGCCATAAGTAGCAATTTTTTTTTATAAAAATATTGTTGTTCCATTACAAGTTCAAGGTCATGTACAATTTCCTGGGAGATTACGACAAGTTCAAGGTACAATTTCCTCTACACCAGCTTGAGGACAAGATTGATTTCGAAGAGGGAGAAATGTCAGGTACAGGCATCCAGCTACAAGCCGTTGGAGCCGAAAGGAAATGAATGTTCAAACTTTGGGCTTGCGGGTAATATTGGGCCTAGGCGAGATTACAAATTATGGGTAATATATTGGGCCTAAGCGAGATTACGAATTATGGGTAATATATTGGAAGAAGAGAAGAAGGAAGAAAAAAAACAGGTAATGCTCTTAAAAATTGGAGAGGCCGGAAACACAACCGATAATATATAGGTACAGTAATACGCTTTTGAATGCTATAAAATACTTGTTCTAGATTGTTTCTTTAGATGTATGATATTTCTCTGAGCCGGAGAACATTTTATAGTCTTCCTATTCTTGTATGTTACAGAAGTATGTATGACAGTATGAATCATGGTCTTTATTTTAACAATGAATTCTTTTGGAGGCAGACTTTGTCATTTTTCACTCGGTTATCTTTACTAAATCGTGTGATGAAGTTCGTTGAAAGTTAATAATGTTACATTTTTTATGATCCTTTCAATTTGACCAGTCGGTAGGGAACTGAAGAAAGCCTTCATTTTTCTTTTTTGAAATATAAAACACTGAGCCTTAAACCTTGTTTCTCATTGGCTTGCCTTTGGAAATTGGAATGATTATTACATTAGATCACTATTGCAAAATGTTGGCCTGACTTGCGCTATGTTGATATTTTCTTTCGAATTTATTCATAGATTTGGTCTAATTTTATGTTTGATATTATATATATACCAGTAAAATATCTTCTTTTAATTAGGCGTGACTGTGATTGAAAAATAGAGCACGCTATTCACTAGAACAAAAAAGGTCTATAGCAACACTAGCAATGCTACATGATGTGTTTGGTGTTGCCATTTCCCTATGACTGCCACATTTTTACACCAATGCTTGTGTTAGATGTAGAAGACCATACTTTACCAAATTCTATTAAAAAATATTTTATTCATGTTAACTATTTGGCTGTGCAACACTGAATTGGTGTAGCAAAGACACCAGCTGGTCATAGATAATATCTGATATAAGATCTAAACCATTCATTAATTTACAGTCAATCTCATCCGTCCATATTAACTTCTCCTTAATAACCTAAATTTACTCCTCTCCTCTCTACACAGCGGCGCACCCACCCTCTTTCTCTTTTCTCTTCTCCTCGTCTATTCCGATTCGAACACTGAGCCTCTGCCGACTCTTCTCCTCCATCCCTGCTCTCTCTCTCTCTCTCTCACTGCGCCGTGTGAGGTGCGGCTTGCTCCGTTGTCAAGGTAAAACAAAGCGCCTTACTCGAACATTCGTTCTCGAGTCGCCGCAGTAGAGTCTAGAAAGCTGAAAACAGTTCTTGAGCTCAAGGTCCTTCTACCTCTTCTTTCATACTCGTTTTTTCTCAAGTATTCTTTTTTCAAGAGATAATACTCGTCAATAGGTGGGAGTCTGGACGAGGTGTGATGTGTTGGTTTGATTGATAATCTTGGCACTAACTTAGACTTGAGTGAGCCAAATTTCTTTTATTAGATTGAACTAAAACCAATCAGTTTGAAAGTTGGGAACTGAGCCAAATTTATTTTGTTAAATTGAACAAAGAATGATGTATTCCATTCTTTGCTTATTTTTAAGATTACTTATTGGGATTTTTCTTTTCTTCCTTTACCCAAAGTTAACGTAGTGAACAAACTTTTTCTTCTCTTTTAGTGTTTGGTTTTATTGACTATGAAGCTCTGAATTGAAACTTTTAACTGTCATCTTTAGGGTTCAGTAGATACAATTTCGTTATCAATTTGGTTAGTGTTCTTCAAATTTGTTTCTTCCATAAACTAGAGTATGGCAGGATTGGTTTATGGGTCTTAATTGATCATAAGTGATCATATGTGGGAAAGAGATAAAATACTACAAATATTAAAAGTACAAAAACAAGATACTAGCTTAAAAATCTAATAAACAAAATGTAGAAATAGGGTTTACATGACATTGGTATACATGCTGAAATGATGTTACAACATTGAACATCACAGCCCAGCCCCTACTGTTGTGTCCCCATTTTGGGCAAAATGATATCTACAGTTATTTAAAAAAGAAGGAGAGACCTTCCTCTTGCCCATCAAACATTGAAGCTTTCCAGTTCAGCTTGCCAGAAAAAGATGAGTTTAAATAGTTGAAGTCTAAATGCAACTTATAGATCGAGGTGCCGCAACTACCCTGCTTATGTGCAGCTAATGTATAGCAGTCTAGTGTCCTATTATTGCCTTGAAGGCATTGAACCAATAGTTCAAAAGAAACATAAATCAAATTGGTATGGATCTCGTCTAGTGGAACTTATTGATTTTTTTCTCTTTGAAGCATTAAGTCCGTTTATATATTCATTTATTTTGTTGTATATGTATTATGATGAATCTGTATTTTTATGATGAGTAGGCCATTGGAGGTTGTTGACATCAAACTGCACGTGAATACTGTAAGAATATTATACATAGTGCAAGTCAATATAAAAAGGTTTTTTATTTTCTTCATATTTTGTAATTTTTTATTTTACAGCTTACAAAATTAGTCAGAATGTTAGTAAAAAATATCATAAAAACTTGTAGCATCTGCAACAGCATGGCAAACCAATATGAAAACTACTTCGCACACCTATATAAATCCGCTAATTTAAACTTCGTAAAACCTTTAAAACCAAGCAGTGTGAATATTGTTGGTGGGTGTTAAAACTGCCAATTGTGTATCTACTAATTATAAACTCAGTTGTTTGAGCTATGAGGTTATGTTAAACTGTTAGGTGCAATTTACTCACTTATGCATCTCTTACTACTAGCTTGAATGTTTGCAACTTTGCATGACAACCAATAAGGTGTCAGTGGATGAACCATAATTGTTGGGTGTCAGTTGAATAAAAACTCAAGTACAGGGTCAGTAGGGTCAGTTGTAAATGCACTTTTCCCCCTCTTTTACAAACTTCTTTTATTAAGGTTTGGTAGATGATTTTGCGAACCTTGTTTAAATAATCTTAGTGGTGTTCCAGTTCAGTATACAAGAAATTGTATATCAATTCACTTTGTTAGTTTTTTTAACATTATTTTACATAGTTTATTATAAATTTGATGTAGGCTCTCCAGTGGCATTGATTGAAAGCGCGCAAGAGTGCCAAGTCTATGAGCTTGCAGAATTGATGAATATGTTGATGTGTTAAGATAGAATATTATGTTTTTTTGGTGTTAGAATAATTGTACATGTATGTTTGTTAATAATTATGATTGTTCTGTATGACATTTGAATGATATATTTAAACCGATTTTTAATTAATTATGGGCGTGTTGCTTTTTATTTTGAATATTGTATGAGATTATGACAATCACATCTTAATATATATGCAAATATAAAATAATCAATATTTCTAGATACAAGAATACATGTTGCTAAATTGACCTTGTAGTGTTGCAAATATTTTAGATTTATGTTAGATTAAATTATTATTTTGTCATATTTAATCTAACTAATTAACTACACTTATTAGTGTTGCAAACTATAAAAAAGATAGTGTTGTTATTTTGCAACATTACTTTTTAACTTTTACCCACACCATAAATTCATGTTGCTATAGCACCTAGCCACATAAGCTATAACAACATGAAAAGAGGTGTGGCTAAAAAAATTAGCCACATCTATATGGACTTTGTGCAACATGATGAGGTGCGGCTAAATACCCTTTTATGTTCTAGTGATTATAGCAGAAAAAACGGTGACAAAGTTCGTGTAGCATATTCATTCAATCATTCATGTTCATAGTGATAACTACATGAAATTACATTGCAAAGGACCCATAAATATTTATGAAGTACAGAAAAATATCCGTAGAAAAAAAAAATTTAACACTAGCATGCTGAATTCTATTGATAACTTCTACTTGGCCAATCTTCACAAAAATAGATTATCTAAGACAGAACTAAAAGCCACAGAATGAGCTGAAGTGGAATATTCTGCAGTTTTACATTTAATCCTGGAGGACGAGTACATTTCCAAAATAAGTTTTTAAGTACAGAAATCTGAGAGAGGCATGTAAACGTATAATAAATGTGCAAACAAGAACACCGAAAATTAAGTGAACCCACAATTTATTCTAAATTTTCGCAAGATACATTTGGTTGTTTGCAGCAGCGAATCTAGATCTCAATTAAGTTCAGGACACAACTAAATTCGAATACTGATGTTAAAATCAAATCCGAACGCAAATCTACTGAAGTCTTTTATAATATCATTAAAAATTCATTATTCACCACAAAAATAATTAAATTTGGCATGTGCTAGACATTAAATTATATGACGTGTTTTGTTGGATAAATATGGAAACGCAAATAACCTATTACTTATTTATTTTTTAAATTGCGTAGTGTTTGACAAAATTCTCACTTCCGTGATTTATACCTCCATGGTTGCTTACTTGCTTTTGATTTATGCTTTAATTTTTTATTGAGTAAATATAACTGTCACACGTATTAACGTCCTCCTTACGCGTCCTCTCACTCAAATACAATGATAAATTATTTTTAATTCTTTGTATAAATATTTTATTGAACAAATACAATGATAATATTTTTTTAGTATAAAGACTGATACTAAAAAATATAAAGACTACTACATTTGAGTATAAAAACTTATATGAAAGTCGTGTAAAGAAAACTTGTAAGGAAGACAATTAGTCGCTTCCTTTTTTATTACATAGATTTAATGGGAAAAAATAAACTGAGATACTTTTATTCCTACATAGGGAATTACCTCATTACCTGGTGGATTGGTGTTAATTCTAGCATATATACAGTTCATTAATTAATTGCAGATGGGAGATGTTCCCGCCGTGAATGAATTAATGATTTTGGAAACGGATCCGCTGCCATAGTTCATTATTTATATTACAGGGGATCTCATAAAATATAATTTGACTAGTAATCGTACACGTACACAATAACAGAAGAAAATAATGTATACAAAAAAATCATCTGCATATTAATCAGTGCACTGGCGTCATGCGTCATGCAGCTTGCACCGTCTTACGTCATGCAACATGTGACTTGCAGTGACTTGTGTCATACGTCATGGGTCATGCGTGTTGCACCGTCTTGCGTCAAGCGTAATGTGTTATGCTTCTTGCGCCATGCGACATGCAGTGTCATGCGTGTTGCATGTTGCGTCTTGTGTCAGGCGGCTTGCAGCGTCTTGGGTCTTACGCCATGGGTCATGGGTCATGCGTCATGCGGCTTGCAGCGTCTTGGGTCTTACGCCATGGGTCATGGGCAGGCTTTTAAAAAACTTCGTTTTAACCGTTTTAACTTCGTTTTAACTTGGAAAAAATCTTTGGCGTTAAGTTTTTGGGAAATAACCGTTTTTTCTTGTTTTCTATGTTTTAACCTTTTTTACCTGGATTAAACCGTTTAAATCTGTTTTATTTAGTTATCGTTAAAACTGCTTTTTTATATTTTACAAGAGCAAAATTCCGCATGTTTAGTCATATGACCTCCAAAATAGTTCTACTCTAACATAACTAATTGTACATAAGCAATCAACCGACGAATCATATCAAATGCCTTTAAACAAATTGCTACACTTCTGAATTAACATATTTAACTTAGTCGGGTAGTTACCAATGTTATGATGGAGTGTTGATTGATTGGGTATACTAGCTTTGTATATTATATTGATGCTGGCATGAGATATTATTATGTTGGTGCAACTTATGCAATTAGATAGTGGAGCTTATAAAAACAAACATTGAAGCACATTCTCAAAATAAAATACATCATAAATCTTAATTATTAAACATATCAGATCACATCATGTATATTTTTAAATGATGCAACAAAAAAACAATGTTAATAATATTGTTAAATATATTATATAGTACATAATTACATACAATCATACATATGACAAAAAATATGCATGTTTGCATCATAATTTGATATGAAATAAATATATAATATATAAAAATGATTGTCTGTTTTTTAATTTAACTTCCGTATAATACCGTTTTAACGTTAAACTGTTAAGCGAACACCTCACCGTTAAGGGCCGTTAAACGTTTTTTAAAAGCTTGGTCATGGGTCATGCGTCATTCGTCATACGTCAAGTGTCTTGCACCGTCTTGCGTCAAGCGTAATGTGTCTTGCGTCATGCGTCTTGCATCATGCGACTTTGAGTGTCCTGCATCATACGTCTTGCGTCATGCATCGTGCGACTTGTAGCATCTTGCGTCATGTGTCATGCGACATGCGTCATGCAGCTTCAGGCGTCTTGCGTCATGCGATTCTTATTTTTTTTAGGGTCAGACATGAAAAACACTTCAGAAATGTATATTGAAGATGCGGAGCACTATGTTGTGTGAGTGCGGGTGCGGGTATCGTATTCAGTACGATACGGGTGCGGTGAACGACGATTTAAAAAAATAAGAGATACGAGTGCGGCTATATATATTAAACTTTAATTAAAAAAAATTAATATGATATCATTATATTAGTAAATATTTTGTTTTTAGTGCAGTGGTAGCAATGATAGTGTGATAGACAAGAATAAATATTGATAAATAACATTATGGACAAAAAATATTGCAGAGCAGTGGTTGGAGGTGAGTAGGATAACTAAGGAAGTCTCTAGTTCGATTCCTGTGTGTAGCAATGATTTTTGCAACAAATAAACCTTGAAGTGATATTCTGTGGTGGCACTCAGCCGCACCCATTTCGCAGCTGGATAAAAGAATTCAGCGATCAATTGTGGTGTCGACCGCGTATGTTTGTGTGTTGAAGTTCATAATTGAAAAAGAGTTTAATGTGCGAACTTGTTAGAAATTTAATACAACGGTTGATAATCTATTAGTCAAAAAACCATTAATCAAGAACTTTATAGAATCCAAACATTAATTAAGCTCATTAATAAAAAAAATGTAATAAAAATATATATATATCTTCTCACTCGAGTTTTACCGTTCAAAATTAATCTTACTGTTGTCATCCATTATGGCAGCAGATACGTACCATAATGATTTCATATGCGACTCGGAATGGACTTAAAAAAATTGGACCTCTTATGATGGGACTACAAACTCAACGAGCCATGACGTATGTTTTTTTGCTATTAGGTCAACCATCTCTGTACGGTTTCCTTTCTCTCTCTTCTTAGTCTTTGGATCACTAATAAGTAATAAGTAATAAGAACTAGCTGTAAAGGGAGCATGAAATGAAATCTCTTTAGATTTTAAGGAGAGGGATGGAAGGTCCATAATGTATTGGAGATTCAATTTGACACCACGTGTCCACGTCGCATCTCATGATACTACTATCCATCTCTTTGACCAGCATTCCTCTTTATCTTCTTTCCGAGTTTTACCATACCGCCATTTCTTTATTTTTTCTTTGGGAGCGGATATATAGATATTATATTTGATACTAAATATTTATTTTATTATGCATATTATTTGAGTTATTATGTATTTTATTTTTTGTACCGAAATAATTATACATGTTATCGATTTTATTACGTATCTTTAGTGGAATTATCATGCACATTATTTGAGTTATTATGCACGTTACTTTTTGTATTGAAATAATTGTACATTTTATTTTTTTGTACTGAAATAATTATGGTATAACATGCATAATAACTCAAATAATGTGCAGAATAACTCAAATAAAGATGCATAATAAAATCGATATCAATATTTGATATTAAATGTGGTATCTACCAAACATTATCCTTTTTCTTTTACTTTATTATTATGTCCTTACGAGTATTCGTATTTAAGCTAGTTTGGGGAATTGGAATCATCATTTTGCCAATAAATTGTTTCTAAAACCTTGCCTATTAAATTATTTCTTTGACCTTTGACTACTACTTTATTTGGGTTGTAATTGCTAACTTACGACGATTAATTATTTGTCTAAATTTTCAATTTGGCGTATTATAATCGTAATTTTACCAAAATAATGAATTTTTACCCCTCTAATGTTAAGTAAATTACCTCTAGAATAACTATAGTACGCCTAATAAAATATATTTGATAAAATTCATTATTAAAAGGCAAAAATTTTGGTAATTCAAAAGATGAGTACACTACATACTTCAACTCATTTGAGTCCTTCAATTCATCAAGATTGGTGAAAGATGATTTCTTAGCGAACGTAGCAAAAAGTTAAAGTGAAATTGTTTTTCATCAATCTCGATAAATTTAACGACTCGGATAGGTCATAATATCTAATGTATCTATCTTTTGAAATACTTAAAATTTTGCCATATTAAAATTTATTAGGTGTATATATTAGATATTTTTTTTGAAACAAATGAGGTATTACCATCACTTACTTTCATTCAAAAAAGCAGTACAGACAAAATCAATCAAACGTCAACGGCTACTTTGGAGAGATCTCGTTCGCCTGCACAACTCTCCTGTACAACACCAGTATCAGTATCTATGATATTGATGCACTATACCATGATTTAAAATTAACCATGTTGTTAAATCATGATTTCAGAGTTGAATGTTATAGATGTTAAGTTCGATCCAGAGAATGATTATAACAGATAAAAAAGATGAGGGGTGGTCACTTTGACGGTCTTAATATAATGAATTTCAAACAATTAACAAAAATTTCAAGAATGAGAATATGTTTTACACGTTCTTATGTTTGTAAATTAGTTGTGTTTTCAATTTCATATAATTTTAATATCACTTGATACTTCATTAAAAATTATCAAATTTAATACAATTATGTATCAGTTCAAAGTTAGTGGTCTGTGGTGGAATAGAAAACACAACAAATCTACGAACTTAAGAATATCTAAAAAGTTTTATTATTTACTTAGAAAATTGTTATTTGAAAAGCTATTGTCCAGATTCTGAAAATAACCATTGTCAAGGGATCATTTCGCTTATTAATGAGGGATCACAAGATAATTAATTGTTATCTCAACAATCTTGACAATGAATATTCAATTAAATATACAAAAACCTTAAAAATTGAAAGAAATACCTAACGTAGTATTAAGCTTGTATATTAATTGTGTTTTTAATTTCATGCAACATGAGTATAATTTGATATATACCCTATCAAAAACTATCGGCTTTAATACAATTATTATTTCATTGTTCAAACTTAATGGTCCTTAACGGAATATCAAATGGCATCCATGTTGCATGAGTGTTTTTTTTTTCATTTCATAAAATTTCACGACTAAAATTTTCAGTTTTAATAGCGATCAAATAAGGAATTTAATAGCAGATGTAGGGTCGTTGTTGTTAAAGGGAGGCTATTAAATGTTCAAAGGATAAATTATAGAAAGTTGGACCTTTTGTAGCGAACTTCCTGGGAGCTCCGCTATAAAAACGACCTTCTATAGCGGACGCTAGCAAAGGTCTGCTATAGAAAGAGGGATTTTATGGCGACGCTTAGGCTAGGTCCGCTATAATAATCCTCTATTCTACAGCGGAGGCTGGGAAGATTCTCTATTAAAACAGTTTTTTATTATTTATCTTCTATAGCGGCCTTACATATAGTCCGGTATAAAAGCTACATTACACAATGGTACATTACACAGTTTTATGCAAACATAACTGGTACATTACACAAATACTTAAACCAATAAATTTGCTTGAACAAAGGTTATTTTTTATGCAAACACAACTGGTAAAAGGTTATTTTTATGCAAACATATATAACTGGTACAAGGCTATTTTATGCAAACATAACTAGTACAAGGCTAGTTTTATGCAAACATAACTGGTACAAAGTTAAATCTAGAATAAAAATAGAAGTTAGAGGAACTGAAACCAATAAAAAGTTTACCTTTAGCTTGAGTTTATTATGTACTTAAAAGAATGTGGAATAGTCTCATAACTCATGCCTCCGGGGACAACACAATGGAATGGTGTTTCTGAGAGAAATAATCGAACTCTGCTAGACATGGTTCGATCCATGATGAGTAACGCCACTCTTTCGAAATCATTTTGGAGCACGCACTAGAAACGGTCGCACGAACAATAAACATGATTCCGTCTAAGTCAGTTGAAAAGACTCCATACGAGTTATGATTTGGGAAAATCCCAAATATGTCTTATCTTAAAATATGGAATTGCGAAGTATTTGTCAAACGTCCGATGTCTGGCAAACTTGATCCCAAGTCTGACAAATGTTTTTTCATAGGATATCCTAAGGAAACGAAAGGATATTACTTCTATCACCAGTTCGAGAATAAATAGTTGTTGCTCGTGTTGGTGTATTTTTGGAGAAACAGTTTCCCGCAAAATGAAGTAGTGGAAGTAATGTAATATTTGAAGAAGTTTGAGACACATTACGCAATATAATATCTGAACCAGATCAGATTAACCCACCACTTGATACTTCGGCTGAAGAGCATCTGGAAGAATCAAATCCACAAGTAGTTGTGGAGGAGGTTCTAGTCCCGAGCTCGAATACTTCGACGCAAGTTGAAATAGAACTAGATCCGCAAATAGTTGTAGATCAAGTTCAACAGCTCGAAAGTCCAGTGCTACGTAGGTCTACAAGGACAGTCCATGCACCTTAGAGGTACTTGGGACTGCACGAGGTCTCGGTATATGATACTGAAGATCCTATGACCTATGCAAAAGCAATGGATAGGCTCGACTCTGAAAAATGACTAGAGGCCATGAGATCCGAAATACAGTCCATGTATGACAACACGGTGTGAAACTAGTTGTACCATTTGATGGGGTAAAATCCCTAGCTAACAAGTGGATTTTTAAAAGAAAAATAGACATGGATGGTAAGATGACTGTATACAAAGAAATAGACATGGATGGTAAGATGACTGTATACAAAGCACGGCTGGTTGGGAAAGGTTTCAAACAAATTCAAGGAGTTGATTATGATGAAACTTTTTTGCCGGTAGCTATTTTTAAGTCAATTCGAATACTCCTAGCAATTGTCGCATTTCATGATTATGAAATATGGCAAATGAATGTCAAAACTGCCTTCTTAAATGGAATTTAGAAGAGGATGTGTACATGACACAAGCTGAGGGTTTTGAGGATCCCAAGAATGCTGGGAAGATATGCAAGCTTCTTAAATCTATTTATGGATTGAAGCAAGCATCACGGAGTTGGAATCTTCGGTTTGACGAAGAAGTCAAAAAGTTTGACTTCGTCATATGCGAAGAAGAACCATGTGTATACAGGAAGACTAGTGGGAGTGTCATCGCTTTTTTAATCTTATATGTAGATGACATACTCTTAATGGGAAATGATATTCCTATGTTGCAACAAGCTAAGTCTTCATTAAAGAAAGTTTTCTCGATGAAGGACTTAGGCGAGGTTGTCTATATACTAGGCATAAAGATCTATCGTGTTAGATCGAAAAAAAACTTATAGGATAAGTCAAGGCACGTACATTGACAAAGTGCTAAATAGGTTTAGCATGCAGGAATCTAAGAAAGAATTTCTGCTAATGAATCAAGGTGCGTAGCTTAGTAAGACTCGGTGTCCTTCGACAACTAATGAGCGAAGCATAATGAGTAAAGTGTCATACGCTTCGGCTATAGGCTCTATCATCTATGCCATGTTGTGCACTCGCCCTGATGTCTTGTACGCTTTAAATGTGAGGAGTAGATATCAGGCCAATCCAAGCATGGAGCACTAGAATGCTACAAAAAATATCCTTAAGTACTTAAAAAGAACTAAGGATATGTTTCTCGCCTATGGTGGTGACTCCGAGCTCGTAATAAATGGTTACACTGATGCAAGTTTCCAAACTGATCGAGATTATTCGAGATCACAGTCCGTATACGTGTTCATACTCAACGGAGGGGTTGTGAGCTGAAAGAGCTCAAAGTAAGAGACTACAACAGACTCAACCACCGAAACTGAGTACATAGCCGCATTTGAAGCAACAAAAGAAGGGTTCTAGATCAAGAAGTTTCTTAGCGAACTAGGAGTGGTTCCCAGTGTTCAAGGACCTGTGGACCTCTATTGTGACAATAATGGAGCTATAGCTCAGGCCAAGGAACCGAGATCGCACTCGAGATCCAAGCATGTTCTACGATGTTATCACCTGATACGAGAAATCATAAATAGAGATGATGTAAAGATATGTAGAGTTGACACCGTCAGCAACACAGCTGATCCACTCACGAAACCTCTTCCTCAAGCCAAGCACCAGTTGCACACAGCTTCTATGGGTCTGAGACACATAGGAGATTGGTTGTGAGATTTTCTTTAGATCTATGAGATTTTTGGAAAAATTAGAGATGTGTATGTGTGATTGATATCTAACGTTGTCGGTAAAACACAATCATAATGGTATCTTTTCGGTATACATAGCTTAACTGGGGTAGTGATGGTTTACCAAAAGTACTATTGTCCCTCGTATCTATATACGAGTTACGGTATCACTAGACTCCTTGATAGAGTAGGATTATCTACATGCAGTATAATTACAAGAGTAATTATATTTGATACATCTCCTCAAGATCGAGAAAAGATTAAGTTTGCAAAGATGACACACACCTACCTTGAAACTAATCTGACACTGTGAAAAAAAAAGAATTAACACGACTAAAATAGTTTAGTGAATCGTGGTATTGTACAGTACAACATCATACCGAAACAAAACCGATACCGAACCCTGATAAATATAATTGTTGAGAACAATTATATATTTATATATATTTAATTTAGATTTTAAATATTAATTATGGTTTTGAATTTGGGATGAATGTCATTATCGAATTAAAATCTTAATTAAAAATAAATAAATAAAAAATAAAAAAATAAAATAAAATTGATGTCGGCAAAAAGAAATATTTTGAAAAATCAAATTTTGGATATTTTTGTGTTGCCGACTTCATTAGGGGCAAAAAGGTCATTTTGCCTTTTCATGGATATTTCGGTTATCAGCTAACCTCCTTATTTTCCTATAAATAGAGTGGCATGGGGAGAGAGAAATCACCTCAAAAATCGTATCATATCTGTTAACTCAGGATTGAATCGATAATTATATTTTCTCTCTATCTCAGTTATGATTATTTACGGGATTCGAAAAATAGTATTTTTGCGAAAAGAGCGATATTTAATATTTGAATAATTGTGAGTCATGAATATATTTATTTAGTCCTTATCTCGGTGAATAGTGTTTTTGCAGAATTCTGCGGTTTACAGTATTTCTGGCAGAAGAAATAAACTGCTCTCTGGTCATCCTGATGGATTACCGATAGAGGTATCAGACGTCTGATACTTCGAAAAGAGGAGCTTCTCAGATTCAATCTTCTGAGTCTGCTGTAATCCAATTCGAATTTGGATCAAGGTATAAATGTTATATTAATCTATTTAATTTGTAAATAGTTTAAAGTTTTAGAAATCAATTATGGAGTAGATCTGTATAAGGATTAAATCGGGTTTTGATGTCAAAGATAAACGGGAGGTGGACACCCTCGATAGTTTATCTGACATATCTCGTTTAATCCTTGGCTTAAGTTAGAAGTAAAATTTTTTATTTACGATCTTTCCGCAGCTTAAGCCAATTGGTGGGTTTGAACCGTTCGTGACCCAACAGCCAACACTTGGTAGAAAATTATGCACATTTTTAAATCTAACAATTTTGATGAAGTTAACTACAAATACCTTAAAAGTTTTAACCAAAATTTTAAAATAAATGTTTAATGTACGATCGTTAAAGAAACTCAAAAGAAGTCTGAATAATACTAAAACATACATATAGTACGAAATTTAAATCAAGCACCCTCAAATAAATCTCATTTGTATAACACATGGATCCACCATTAAACGAGCACAAATTAACGAATCCCACTTAAGTTTCGCTAAGTGGGCACGAATTAACGGGGCCAACTTACAAACTTACCAAATTCGAAGTCCCAAGGTAAATTAACCCTACAACGCTGAACGGCCCGAGGGCACACACTCGATGGTAAAAAACAGACCCAATACCTACCTCACCAAAACATATATAAAAGAAATAATAATTATCAATATTTCTACTATTTTAATTAATATTTGTCAAATGACAATTTTGTTTTTTCGGTTAGCCAAAAATAACACTCTTCTACCACTTTTCTATCACTTTCAAAATCACATTATTGTGTTTTTAGTATTCTAAATTGTGCTCTTTAGATGATATTACTTATTTTACCAAACGGACCCTTAGTATTTTACCATTTCAAGTTATTTTATTAATGCACGCAAACAAATGATAAGATCATTCTTTATTTGGTGAATTTCTTTTGCATATGTTAGCAATTTAAGTGCTACGAAATATTGAAATTAAACTGCATTAATTCTTACCGTCTCCTTTCAAGCAAACAACGCTAGAAAAACGAGCGAGGTCTCTGTTTTTACTTTTTAGGCTTTATTTAATTTATTTATTTTTCAATTGAGTCCTGAACAATTTCTTAAATTCGATATGTAGCAGCCATTATACCTACCTTAAGTATGTCAGAAAACAGTTTGGATCTATGACTTCTTGCTTTCCATTTCATGACTATATATGTCAGCATGGTACTGGTTTACGGGAACAATAGAGGAACTACATACACAACTTTTGCATGAAAGACAAGAAACAAAATAAAATATGTGCTGCAAAATCTTCCTGTACAGAAATTCAAGAATAAGCACTGTTCACCGGAAGACAATTTAAAGGTGAATTACATGATAATAATAACCGAGCATATATTAATTAGCCAACAAGAGATAAAACACAATTCTAAACAAAAATTTGGTCGAAAGAGAACACAAGGTGAACACCAACTATGTGGCTTTATAGATATACCAACACACGCAGCTAACAATGCATTTAAATAAATCAAAACCCATAGCCAAAAAAAAAAAACATCAGCAAAACATGCATAAAAACCCTGATCAGAACCTATCTATTCTTTTGTTACACATGACAAACGCAAACAGAGACTCTAATTGCACCACTAAAACCTCTCTATTTTCTCAAGCAGTCTTGTTTGCAGGAAGAGGAGGTACATTCAGGTCAGGAATTTGAGCTGTAACGCGAGAAGTAACGCTAGCAACACCATTGATATTATTGTTTGGATGAGATGCTTTCGCCTTAGACTGGAGCCTCTGTTTGAGTTCGGAAAGGAGAGCTTGGTTCTCCTGGTTTAGCAGCTGAGCCTTCTTTCTCAGCCTCTCGTTCTCTTTCATGATGTAGCAGTTCTGAAGGTACAGTTTTGTGTTCAGCCTCTCCATTTCAGTTGCTTAAGGATTCGTACTAATTAATGATCCACAAATCCTAGGAACATAGATGCACATAGAGACAAAAGATTTGTTAAGTTGCACTTCCCAAAAAATAATGCAAAAGAAAAAAAAAATGTAATGTGGGAGCACAGCACAGTGTATTGTTTGTTTTCTATCTTTGGAGTAAGAAAAACTGAACCATCCAAAGCCGAGAAAATGGAAGTGCTCTTAAAAGCTATATAGGCTATGAGCATGATAGTGGAGATACTCTCAAAAAAAAAAAAGCATGATAGTGGAGACAAAAGAGAAGAAAAGAAAGACAAACAAGCAAGTTTCTCGGTAAATGTAATCACTTTAAGAAGTTTTCCTTTATAAAACTGTAAGTTATGTTCGCACCTGATAAGAAATTATTATTGAGATATTGATAAAAGATTACAAGAAACTCTGCACTTTTCTCGCGTCTAAAATCCGTAATAATAATATAATTTATAAAATAGTGCATTAATTGTTTTTCTGAAAAAGAATTTAATCTTTGCATCTCCAAGAATATATATATATATATATATATAGAGCTAGTTGTGCTAAAATACTTTATAAAACACTAACATTTATATATTTTAGACTAGTATCTCGAGATACAAAGTTAAAACGGCCGATCAAGACCGTTAAAAACGTTCTCCATATTAACATCTATTCAAAGACCAAATTTTACATTATTTTGAATTTTTTTACTATTTTATCGGATAGGTGAAAAATTCGTTAATCTAACGATTTACAAACCTCCAAATTAACCAACTTTGCACCCATCCGAAAAAATAGTAAAAAAATTTCAAAAAATGTAAAATTTGGTCTCCAAATTGATGTTAGTATGAAGAACATTTTCAACGGTCTTGATCGGCTATTTGCATTTTGTATCTCGAGATACGAGCCTAAAGTATATAAATATTGGTGCTTTATAAAGTATTTTAGCACAACTATATATATATATATCATTATGAATATTCAAAACATATATACTAAATATTCGAGATGTATGATACAGATTCCTAAGTAATTAGCCAAAAATACACAAAACAGAGTGAACTTAGTAACTAACATACAAATATATATGTTTATTATTCGTTCCAAAATGAATATACTAACACATGTGCATCTAACAAGACGAGTCCGTATCTGCTGTTATTATGAGGGAATAATAGGGTTCTGTTATTTTCGCTACTGACCGTCTGATCTATACGGATGGTAAACTGCACCGAGTTCGCTGTATTATATAAGTTATTTGTTAGATCGAAAATGAACGGTAAGATATGAAATAACAGAGCCCTCGGAATAACAGCGGATATGAAATCTAACAAAGACGCCATGCATCATGCATGAGCCCTAGCAGTTAAAAGTTATATCCATTCTTAACGACAAAAAGACGAAGAGAAGAGCAATAAAAAGAGCCCCTGAAAGAGAGAATCTCCATAGACATAACATTATATGTTGCAATACAATGCAAAGTGATCACCTTGTATCTTTGTATGGCTTGGAAGGAGCAAGGAGAAAAAAGAAACGGTGTCGCTATGAACAGTTGAAGAGAGAGTGTTTGTGTCTGTGATGGCTTTTGGATGGTGGGGTTTGGGTTCTCTTTATAGGCCCAAAACATGGGGCTCACACCGATAGAAATCTTAGAGAAAATTAACATCGTGTACAAACTCTCTCTTTCTCTCTGATCATGCATGTAGAAAGTTTGTGTAAACCGAATAGATAGATATAGAGAGAGATTCTTGGCAGCTTCTCCCAAGCTTTAAAAAAAAGAAGAGAGAGAGATAGAGGAGGCAGTTTAATGTTGGCTAATGATGAGGCTCGAGAGGGGGTTAGTGGCGTCACGTGATCTAGCCTGATTTTTCTGGTTGTCTTTTTAAGTTCAAAAACAAACTGGATTGCAATAATTGTATCGGATTAGAGTTAGACAAGTGCACTGTTTAATTATGCATGCACTGATAATTTAAATAATTTTTTTTTAATAAACAGAAAGCGTCTGTCAACTTAATTTTCATAGAAAAAAATGATCGGAATTCAAACAACACAAATCATCATCTTAAATCTAAAATTCGAAGAACTTGCAAAATTAGTAAGCTCTCTACTAACTACACAATGTTCTCAAAGTAAATAATCTAACTACAATAACAAAACTAGAGTTATCTCATGTTCCTTAACATCTCCGCTCATTTCAAAATTCCATCTAAATGAATGACATTTGACCATCGATATAGCCCGCAAAGCAGTGGCGGAGCAACATGCATTCAGAAGATGCAGCTGAATTTTCATGGAAATTTTTTTTAAAAAATGATTATATATATTACTTTTTTTCAAAAATGACCATATATATTACTTTTTTAAAAATGACCATGTATTTAAAAAAATTTGTACAAATGACCATATAAGATAAATTTTTTTAAGAATCACCATTATTTCGAACCCCAGGAAAAAAACCGTAAATCTTAAACCCCCTGGCGAGAATTCGAGATCCGCCCCTGCCAACAAGGTGTCTTGTACTTTTAACAACCGCCATCTTCGTTACTTAGCTAGCCTTTGCACCCGAACTAAAGTGGAGTCTGGCCCAAGACCGCTCAGTTATATCTTGCAATCCCCAAATCACCCCTCGATCAGAGCTGATCCAAGCCTCGCACACGTCCTCAAGCAAATCGCTAGTCGCACTCAACCCTCCCAGCAAATGCGATCAATCCCGAACACCCAAGAGAGCCATAATCAATCCCTCGATCAATATCAGCAACTATGAAGCTGAATCGATCTCCTCTCACATCTCCTCGACAGTTAATCACCCCATAGTGGCACTGTCAGATCGACCACTATCAACAAATGTCAAGCTGAATCAAACTCAGCTCACATCCACTCGATAGTTAATCACCCCACAGTGACACCAGATTATCTCAAGCAATATGTTAACTGTCCCCTTGATTCAGCACAACACCTCATTACCTCTGATTTTTATGAGCTCTAAGTTGCATGATAGAATAGTAGTACCTTTGATCCTAAACTCTGCACCATTCTCAGTCTCCTCAGACATCATCAATCCCATATAACACTGACTCAGTTCAGTATCAATTCTCAGCTCTCTTATCTAACGATCTGCTAACTCATCAGTACCGGATCTGATTCAACATCGGATCTGGGATCAACCCACGGTCTCATTGTCGATCTGGGATCAACATCGGGTCTGGTTCACTTAGTGCCATTTGCATGGTAGCTCGGCTTCCTGATTAGTTCACCATCGCACAATCACCATCAAATCTGGTTTTCAGTTCACTTATAGATATGTTATCTTAGTTCACTGATTTGTACACACAACATCTAGTGCTCACCATCTCTTCTGATCATCTGGTACGATGGCTTACTGACAGCGTCGGCTCTCAGCCTTTAGTCTCAACATGAACTCATTTCTGAACTCTTCTCATCATCACCTCTCAGCATCTCAACAGCGATATCGTCAGAACCCTTTCTATCATAGCAACACATCGAAGCACCATCTCATCTCGCGCATCTCACAACTTCTCATCATCTAATCTTAACTCCTCACATCTGATCTCATCTCGACGCATCTGATCTCGTCTCATCTTCTCTCAGCAACTAATCTCACAACATTGCCTCTCTTTGAAATATCCATCATCTAATCTGATCTCATTTCGGAACCGAAATCAGGAGAGAAAGGGGGACATGCAGAAGGAGGAAGAGGGAAAGAAGGGGAGAAGCTGGAGGCGAGGGAGAGGCTGAAGGCAACCTCCACCATCTAGGATTTCAAAACCGTCTTATTTGTCGCTTTTGCTCTCTCAACTCTTCGCGAATTGCTGTTCTTGGGAATATAAAATGCGACTTTTAATATCGGGTTGCTCTGTAACAACAGATATAAAATGCGACTAACACTAGGTGACTAACACTAGGTGCTTTGTAACAACAGATATAAAATGCGACTTTTAATATCGATTGCTCTGTAACAACAGATATAAAAGATAACTTTAAATATCGGGTGCTTTGTAAAAACGAATATAAAAAGTCTAACATTTAATATTGATTGCTTACTATCTTTCACAACCCTCTATAACACCCTCTAACAGATATAAAAGTTCCCATTTTAACATATATTGAAAGTAAATTTTGTAGAAGTGCCACTTGATAAATTAATTAACTAAAAACTAAAATATTATTCATAAATCAGCAATTATATTTTTAATGATTTTATTTTAATAGAAGTAGGGGAGCATCCTTTATGGATAATATTATAGATTTTTGTCGGTCACCTTATGTTAAAGGGAGATACATTATAGATAATGTAAGCATTGCTAATGAAATTTTTCATCAGGTTAGAGTAATTATATAAAAGATGTGCTTTTCAAAATAAACTTTAAAAAAGTATTTGATAGAGTTAATTGGAAAATATTTAGAAGAAGTCTTATTTGTAAAGGATTTTGGGGAATTATGAACTTCTTGGGTGATGAGTATACTACAAGATAGTAGAACATGTATTAATTTTAATCATCATTTAGAAGAATATTTTAGTTGTAAGAGGGGATGAGACAAAGGAGATTCTCTCTCCTCTTTCTGTTTATTCTAGGTGCAAAAGGATAAAATTGTAGTTTTAAAGAAAGCTCAGTTAAAGGTGAAGTTAAAAATTTAGGAAACTTTCATCAAAATGGACAAATGTTGAATATGCATTTTGCAGATGATAAATTATTGTTCTTAGAAGCTATTGAAAAAATATAGAAATTTTTAAATGAATTTTAATTGTCTTTGAAGACATTAGATTTAAAAATTGATTTCAGTAAGTGTAAACTTATACCTTTGAACGAAGGTGAAGCTTATGCTAGATCTTTAGGTTGTAACTTGAGCATTCTTTCCTTTACTTATTTAGGAGTTTCAATTAGTGGCAAAACATTACATGTAAAAGATTAGGATTTTTTACTTTAGAAAATAGAAAAAAAATACTTAAGACTGGCATGGATCAGTATTTTCTTTAGAAAGAAAATTAGTGCTTCTTAATTTAGTTATGTGTGCAGTCTCATTGTATTGGATGTCTGTATATAGACTATCTGCTACTATTAGGATGAGAAAGAGATTCTTATGGCACGGAGGAAGTTCAAGAAAAAAATAACATTAGTTAATTGGAGGAGGATATGTAAGCTTAATGAATAGAGTCTTGAATACATAACGCTACCTTACGTTATAACGTCAGACCAAAGAAAATTAGAATTTTGCTAAGTACTGAATTGTCAAAGTCATGTGTTACATAACGCTAAGTTAGTGCTATGACTCTATCCCATCCTTTCTGAAAATTTGAAAATAGAAAATAATCATTCGAAATTTTACTTCGGTGTTATAATGCTAGATTTCGTACACAGTTGGCATTATAATGCCAGATCAATTTAATTGTATGAGATTTGAGATATATTCTATCATCTCTTTTGTTTATGTAGCCCTTGTATTACTATTTTTGGTCATGTCTCTCATTCTTTGTGTGTAAGAGGACAAAGTTCAACTTCGTACCAAACTTGGTATATAGTGCAAACAACTCGACATGTTGCTGCATCGGGGGGTCGTAAGTCCCGGAGAGTAGGCTCGTGAGTACTCGAACTCTGTTAACATGTCGATTTCTCTTGTGCATGATAGCTTTATTTGCAATTTCTCAATTCTTCTACTTATTTTTAATTGCTATATATACTGTTGTAGAATAATATAATATAATTACAATAGTTATAATCTTGAATTGTTTAGAATAAATTATATTGCTAGAATTGAATTGCTTATAATTGTTTATGCTTCCACAACTTAAAATAACATTAAGTAAACATATTATTTGTGTAAATTGAATTGGTATAAATTATTGAGACTTAGAAATTATCAACAAAATTCGAATTGCACACTACATTGCAAAAAGAATCTCAGAATTTACAAATAACTCTATTCACCCCTCGTCTTTAGAGTTTTACAAATAGAAGTGTCGAGGGAAGATAAAAAAAATGGTGATTGCACTCTTTTGATCCAAATCCAAGTTCGCAACAGAGTGTGCAAAGAGCTGGCGTGAAGAATGATGTTTTTTCTTCGAATGTTATTTTGTTTGATAAATGTTTGTTGTTATAGATTTATATGTTACGTTTGTTGCTGTTGGATATTCCTAACCTGACGGTTAGAACTTAGATGATATTTTTTGTTGTTGGTTGTAATTAATTAAGGTGAAGATATTGATTTAGTTTGACGTTAAGGACAGATAAGTAGTTTTTTAACTAAATTTTTTCATTGAGAAAATATTACTTGAATTTTTTTTGTATGATCTATTATTCTTGATTTCAATGAAAAAGTAGGGGAGCACATTTTGTTATTATTATAGTTGTAGTCAGCAACAATTATAAAGAAAAAAGAAAAAGAAAAAGCTGCATATGTAAAAGGGATTTATTCATTTATCTTTTTAATTATGACCTTTTGTGTAAAATGGATGGATCATATAAAATACTTCTTTTTAAAAATCAACCCCTCACTCATCATCCATCCGTTGGTTTCAGAGATTTCTGATCCCGATCTTTGCTCAAACGAACAGCATATACGGATCAATGTAAAAATGGGATAAGTAAGGGGTGAAACGGGGAAAGAGAAGGCGCCATAAAATTGAAAAAAATGAGGACGATTATGATAAAATTCCGTATACGGCTCAAGATTCGCAATGAATAATGGCTTCTCCAATCTCAATCGATGCTATTTTGGTTTTTTCTTCCATTATTACCCTCTTTGGTTATTATTATATTTTGCCTCCTCTCTTCATTTATTAGCATTGGCTCCTGAGTTCCTCCCTCCCTTCGATTCATGTTGCAAAACTCTTTTATTTATGGCTGTCAATTGTACTATTTTGTTCGTTTATTTTATTTATATTATATATGATAAGGCGGACATGAGTAATTCGAATATAAATATGGATAAGATTTATTTATTTTAATTAAATGAGTAATAGTATTAGTAAAGACTATGTCGCTCAGTTATTCTATAGGATAAATTATACAAAAAAAAATATTAGTAGAAAAATTAGATAAGAGATGAAATATTTGCATTTTAATTTGATTGTTTTGATAAAATGATTTGAGCTGGAATATGTGTTCCACAAGTGTTGATGCAGGTATCGTATTAGATACGATACGGGTGCGGCGATACGGCAATTTAAAAAATTCTTAGATATGGATGCGGCTATATATATATATTAAATTTTAATTAAAAAATAAATAAAAAATATTAGAATTTAATAAACAAATAAAAAATTAATAGTATGGCTTGTCTTGGGTTCGAATCTCCTTCATGCTTCATGTTTCATTCATTTTTCTAGCGATATAAAAAAAATTATCAGCGATTTTACAAGACATGATTGTCCCATGGAGTTTCGAAACATATCGTGGTGTATCGGAGATCAAATTCGTTGGTCAAAGTGAATAGAATAATCGAATACGTCAATCTCGATACACCACATGGCTTATCGGATATGTATCCCAAAGACTATCCGAGTATCGGATACGTATCCGATACAGTGCAGTAAGGTACCCTGAAGTATTCGGGTAGCATAAGTTGGAATAGATTATATATTTTTATTTTTATATAGAGACACGTTTGTATAAAATAAATAAGTTTTGATAGTTTATTTATAAAAAAATTTAAAAATAATGATTATACACATATTATCCGTTTGGTCTGTTATTCGTTCATTATCATGTAATTTTAACGAGTAATGATATAGTACGGTTAAACTAAATTTTAACGGATAATGGTAGGGTGAGGGTAGTGTTGACCAAACGGGCAGGTACATGTTGGAGTGGGTTGGGACGGGTTGTGGGCGGATTGGAGCGGGTTGGGGCGAGTTGGGGTGGTTTATGGGTGGGTTACAGGTCACGGGCACGTGCAAGGACGGGTTGGAGACGGGTTACCACGGGTGAAATTTCGAATGGCGATTCAAACTCGTACAAAATCCGCCCTTGACAAGGATACGGACGGGCACATGTTGGGTTCACAGGCGGGTTCGGGCGGGCGAGCGCGATTCGGGTTGACCCGCACATGTTTTCTCACAACACTAGGTAAGGGTAAGACAAATTTCAAATGGATATGAATACGAGAATACAACCACCCGACCCGTATCGTATCCATTGACACCCCTAGCGACTTTTGTCATTTTCCTTTGACAATTTTCAATCTCATTCCGAATATCACATTTCAGTCTGTTCCATCACTTGCCAAGTGGAATAGCATTAAAATCCACAATTTTTTTATGTAGGCTTGTACAACACACAAACAAATCAGAAATAAAGTTGAAAAAAATTCTTCTAAAACTTTCATCGGAACATGAACCACAACACTCTTCTATAAAAATTTTGTACCATACCATTACACGCGTGATTTATTAGAGGTACTTGGCTAATTAGATGCTTAATGACACTCGTAGAAATTATCAAATCAAAAGGATTGCGGGGCCGATTAACTAAGTGATTGCTTCAAGACAACACGCAAAATGACATGAAAATAATGATCATTCGTAAAAATTTGAAAATTAGTTTCTGATTTAGTAGACACAAACACTACTACGCGTGGGATGTGAGATTCTAGATCCAAAACCTGAATAGTATTTGTTTTTATGATATTTAAACTATATCACTTGATTCCCTTTTTTATCTCAAAATAATGATCACCAAAATCTATCGTCAACTATCAAATCAATTGATCGATTGTCAAATCAAATTAAGTTGTCGATTAATATATGCCAGGCGACAATGAGTTATGAGTTATTGTCCTTGTACATATCTTATTCATTTTCACTTTGATTTTAAAGATCGCATACCTGTAAAATTTATGACTCACGAGCTTTCACCTCATGTTGTTTTTATCTCATTTGAGCTGTTCATAAGAATTTCAATGTTTTTTTTTTCAATTTGACTTATTCTTTTGCAATATGGCAATTTGCAACAAGTTTTCCTGACGAACAAGTATTATATTTTTTTTTCTCTAATCAGGCTGTTAGTTTAGAAAGTTTCACAATTAAAGAAACTTTAGACTTAAAGATCTTTTATGAAATACATTAAAAATATATATATATATATATATATATATATATATATATATATATATATTGTTTGGAAAGTCATAAATTTCTTCTACAGTTTAGACGATTCATAAGTGTATGTTAATTTTTTAAAAACAAATCATTTTTCTAATTTTGGCTCTCTAATATGATGGAACTAATTATTGTATGAAAAAGAACTAGAAGTAACAAGATGGTATATTCTAATCTTTTACGTTAGATTATTATTTTATTCTTCAATAAAAAAATTGATACATGTTGTCAAATATGTAAATAAATTTTAAGTCAATTATCGGAGCAAGATTAAAATAATATGCATAGTACACCACCTTCCATACTATGCATATATATAGCTCAATAAGTAGAGATTTAAGTTATTCAATATAATATTTATATCAAAATATTGTAGGAAATCAAATTTCGTGATTTTTAGAGCTTTCTTGCTATTTTTTAAATATTTTTTAAGAACAATTCAGATTTAATACTACAAAAGTGCAATTTCTGAGCTGTTTTTAAAAAATATTTAAAAAATAGCAAGAAAGCTCCAAAAATCACGAAATTTAATTTCCTATAAGATTTTGATATGAAAAATTTATTGAGCAACATAAATCTCAATTTATTAAACAAATTAAACATGCATAACCGCATAGTACGAAAGATGGTGTACTATGCATATTATTTTAGCATTGTTCGATCACTTTTTTTTATTAATTATGAAAAATGATTGGTTTTTTAACATCGGTTTTCAATTATTTTGATTGGATTTTATTTGTAGTCATTTCCAACTTATTTGAGATTGAAGATTTTGATGTTGTTGTCATAACTGTCGTAAACTTGCTTCATACAAAATCTTCAATCTCAAATAAGTTGAAGATTGAAGATTAATTTTGAAGATTTTTTTTAGATTGAATATTCATACAAAATCTAAAAACTTACTAAACTAACTCTGATTTTAGTTTGAAAAGTACAAATGAGATATCAAAGTCCCAATAACAATTCTCGCCAGCACAGAATATTCATGAATTAAGCATAAAAAATAGAGAAAATCTTTAAATCTTCAGTCTTCCGTTCTTCGCTCTCGTCTCTCACTCTCTTTCATATGTTGTCTTATTCTTCTATTGTCTTATTTCTTTTTTGAATATTTCTTTCTTTTTCTTTCAAATGCATCTTTCTTCTTCCTTTTTTTTCTTATTATTCTTTCTTTTTTCTACCTTCTTTTCGACAAGAGATTGTTATAAACGACGAGGAAACTGTCAAAAACGAAATAATATTTAAAGTACGATAATTCTAAGAACGAAGAAGTGATGTAGATCTGAGAACGAAAACAAAATACAACGAACGATCTATTACCTCTGACTTTCTTCGTATTCATCATGAACCATGATTGTTATCTTTTTCACAAAAGATTGAAAGAGAAGGAGAAAAATGAAAATATAAATGCATCTAATATAAATGTTGGACTTGATTTGGTGCAATTCAATTTAGGGTAGAGCCAATTAACCAAATCCCTAAATTACGACTAATAATTGCAATTCAAATAATTTTATGTGCTACATGTTTGAAATAAATAAATAAATAGTGGAAGCGAAAACTTACTATCCATCTCTAGTCTCGTCTTCTTCTTGAAAGCCTTGAGAAGTCGAAGAGATGTCCTTGCACAACCACAAAAGAATCGCCAATAAGTCATTCCAATCAATTGCGGGGAGCTGTCTTTTCTCCAAGAGCACGAACGCCTCAAGGAGTATAACCATCAAATGGAGAGGTAAGCTATGCACAGTACATGTGCCCTAAACAATTATGTTTTGATTACCCGTAATGCTTGGAGACCCGACGCTATTTATGATGGTGTTAGCTTATGTTAGAAAGATACAAAATTAATTATCAAATATTCATGGAATAAATCATTTCCAAATTCTATTGTTCACTTCTATAAATAATTCCACAGAATTTGGTATAAATCCTAAAATATCCAATCAGAAAGATAACGATAAATCTAGGCAGTCAATACTTGCCTTGGAACAGGTCTCTTGCGGTCGCAATGAATCTCATTACGACCGCAATTGACTTGGCTTTCAGGCTTGGCAGGTTTCTGCCAAGTCTCTTGCGGCCGCAACGGGGGCTATCGCGGCCGCAATCAATCTTCTGAAAATTCAGAAAATTAACTGTCAAATCTTTCTATTCTATTGCGGTCGCAAAGGATCTTCTTGCAGCTGCAACAGACTTGTGTTTGGGTTATTTTGCTTAGGCTTTTAGTCCAATTTGAGTTGAGTTTAGCCCAAACAATATTTCTGGCTTTACATTAACACCAATATATAGTTTAATTAATCATAATCGATCCATCAACAATTATAATAAATTTATTTGAATTTTATATGCATTCGTGTCAAAATCTTAGTGAAATGTGTATTATGCCTTTGAATATTGGTTAATCACATTTCACGGCATATCAACATATTACTTCTCGTAATATTAGGCAATAGTACATGACATGCAGTAATCATATAAGCCGTAGTGTCACACCCCAGAAATATTAAGTAGCTTAGGGGTGATAATCCCGCCACGTGTACTTGTTTACAAGTACACGAAAGGCTTAATTTATTATTATAGAAACAAGGTGATATTAACAATTTTTATATAAATAGAGGAACAGCACACACAGTGAACACAATACATGAACATCCAACAACCAAAAAAAAATATATATATATATATATATACAGTGCCTTTTTACAAAATTTACTACGGAAGCTAAAGAAATATAAAATACATACAAGAGGTCGGTCTCATCAAAATGACATGAGACGATCCTCACTAACCTACTACAAACTACTCCTAATCGAACGAAACAAAAGAAACAAATCAGACTGAAGGTCTACAAAACGGAAGGCACCGGAACTCCATCCTAGCGCTCTCCTCCTGGACTTCAAAACAGCTCTTGCTTCTTACCTGGACCCCACAACCAACCGTGGAACGTGAGATAAAAATCTCAGTGTGGATTAAGGTCCAGCCTTTGGGTTTATATCCGATTCGATTTGGACCATACACATTTAGAAATCTACTTATATTAAATTTCACTATACCTAATTTAGTGTAAGTCAACCATACTTCCATTTAGTTGGTAGCTTATCTAGATAAGACGATACGAAAATAAACCCAAAAGATATATGAGGAAAAATTATGTATATACATAGTAAGGAATGTTATCAAATCTCCCGATCAAAGGAATGAATTTATCAATTTAAAACCCCGAGTGTAGGACATCAGGATTCGCCCCCTTAGACGGGTCACGGGATCGCGCCGCCAATCTAAGGGTATCATTAGACGGGTCACGAGATCGCGCCGCCAATCTAACTTAATTCTGAGTTTCCAGAACGAAACGCCCTGGTAAAAGCATGAGCGGCTACAAAAAAAGCACACACTCGGTCAAAGAGCGAACCGAGATGCCTACCCTTACCAAAATAGAAAATAAGGAAAATAAATACTCGGTCTCAGTCGTCATACGAAAATAAGGAACCGACTACCCGTTTGGAAAGAATATAACAGAATGGGAACTCCCTGTACCAACCAGGGGCCAAAGGGGAGCCCCAGACTTCCTCTGTACCAACCAGGGGCCAAAGGAGGAAGACCTTCGAATATTAGGAGATCCCGAAATATCGGCTAATAGAAATATATAAAGAACGGAATAGCTCCAATACCTCACATATGACACGCATACTCTAAACTGAGAAACCGAACCTTAATCACTCAATTGAGGAGATATTATAGTGCTATTTACTAGTAAGGATATTGAAAAGAAAACCCTCTATCTGGCACTACGAGCCATCAAATGATGGACATCGTTGGTGAGAAGTGATCGAATGTCCTTAAAGACATCCCGACGAGTGGATCCCACGGGCATTGAGCTTGCGTACGTAATCCAACCGTCACGATGCCCCCAGACTACATCCAATCTAAGCCTCACCGGCCCGACACTCAGCACTCCCGACGTAATACATATAATATTGAATACGCGTCTACATATAAGTATCTAATAACCTATACGATCCGTATATCGGATCTTACATGCAATATGAGATGCACATGACATGCAATGCAGGATGGTCTCAATTTATGGTACAGTTACCAGTATGCATGGATGACAGTTCAAGTTCTACGTACCTGATTAACATTTGTTTGGTAATTTGGTACCGCAGTTCAATTTAGGTAGGCCTGGTAGGTCCTAGTTATAAAAGAAAGGGATATAAACCCCAGGAACCACACCTGAGATAGCTGGAGCGATATGCAAGGCCGACTCTACTCCGGGGGCAGCTCTGAAGCGTCTGCGCCTGTATCAGCGTCGACAACGTCAGTAACGGCCTCGTCTCCCGCGAGTGGATACGAGTCGGCTAAATCTCCTAAATTAGTGATCGGATCGTGTTTAGTTAGATTGAACATTTGAGTTCAAGAATCTAAGCGTTTGAGACGTCCTTGATGCTCCTAACTTAATTTAATTGTTGTTATTACTTAGTCAAAGTTTTCGTGCAGTGTCCTTGCTGCATGGCAAGCGGATGTGAGTTATGCGTCTCTATCCCTTTGTTAAATGTTGTGTGAGATTCTAAGTGTTCTACTACTTCCCATTTATTTGATGACAGGACGATATGCTACAGAACATCAATAAAGAACAGCACGAGGAAAACATGTTATAAATTCAACCACTTTTAGTCGGACTTTTAATTAAACTAAGCAAAGAAGGGAATAAAATATTCTAATAATTATAGATGCATATTGTTATTGTGCTTATAGAGAAATTGATAAATATATTTTATTAAACGTTTACTTAGTCATAATTGTGTGTTTTATGTGTAATATTTAATTTGGTGCATGTTTGTAGTTGGTGGGATATAGAGAAATTGATCAATATATATTATTATGCATATAATTATACTTAGTCCATTTCTGACGATAGTGGGAGATATTTTACTACTATATTTTATATATATATACGTATATTATATTTAACTCGTTTTATTATATTTAACTCGGTTTATTATTTAATTAATCATGTTATTATAAATAATCAATTAACTTAATCGTCACGTATAATTGTAAGTCAAGTGTCATTAAATCAGATGCGTTGTCTTTCCTAAACAACTATCCTACTATATAGCTATGTCGTATATTATACGTTATATTGTTTTGTGCTAAATATAGTATAGAAAAATACATAAAAACACAAGTTGGTTTATTTTAATTATTTAAGGTTTGTTTGTGTTAATCCTGAAGTGGGATCAGAAGTCCGTACTCATGCGTCATAGCCGAAGCTCGTGCTGCACGGACTTATGGTCGTCATTTCCCTTTTTAATACCTTTCTCGGTCCTTTTATTTTCTCGGGTCTAGTCAACTGAGTATTATGGGTAGGGCCACCAACCGTGTAATATATGTTTTATACCCGACTCGACCTAGTTAGGGCCCAAGCCCACTTATACTCATGACTTGGATTATCTATCTATAAGCTTATCAATTTATGCCCTTTTGTAATATATGTTGGGTCCATTAAGGGTCCACGTGCTCAAAAGCCCAAAGGCCTATTTTATTCATTTCTAAAAGTTCCTTTTTAAGGCCCAATATGGTTTTATAACGCATAGTAAGCTCTACTGGGCCAGTCATCACCTCTGACCCAGCTTCAACTCTCTCGACGAAAAGTATAACGACTCAGCAAGTAACACAGCAAATCAAAACAAAATAGGGGGCCGAGCCCATGTGCTGGTACTGAGTCGGCTTACACTGTACTAGGTAACCAGCATATTGGCCAAGCAAGGATCAGCTTCAATTTAATAACAGAGCTGGTAACGAGTGTACCTGACCCAAGATTTACAACAGTATCCAGCATATACCCCGATATAGGTCAAATCCCAGCAATCCCCTCTTAAGTGCACAATTCATCAGTTACCAGTACCCCAAAATAACTCAACTCAAAATTTCACATCAGGCTCATTGCTCTATATCACAGAGTCTACACAAACCATAATCAGTAAGCCGAATACACACAGAGTCCAAACTGATCCACACAGCAAACAACATCATAGCAAGGAAAACAAATAGAACACAAGGCAAATCAAGGCAAGAGGAATAAAAGTGCTTCTGGGGTTTACCAGAGCAGAGGCCTGGTTGAGAACGATAGGCAAAACGCACCCCCGCGTAAGTCGCCTCCCTCCTTCCTACCTCTGCTTGAACCAACTCCGAAATGCTTGTTTATTGATCTTCCAGAGCTCAATTCGTTATGGTTAAATTTCTCAACACATGAGATTCAAAGTGGCAAGAGGGCAAATAGAAGGAGGAAGCCTCGTTTTTATAAGCGCAGGGTGAGGTGGGAAGGCAGTGGGGTAGGGGGTGTGTAAGCTTACTGATTGGGCGCGGGGTGTCAGATCTGAGTTATCAGACCACCGTACGAGACGAAAGTGAGGCACGGGTACTCTCAATCCAAAGTCGAGAGAGAGAGAGGTCGTGCGATTGGTAGGCAGAGAGAGTGTTCGAGCTCATCATTACTGGCGTTCAGTATCGAAGAGACAGGAGACGTGGTGGTAGAGTTACGGAGCGAACGGAATGGAGCGAGGAAAGGAGGAAATGACAGAGCGTGGGGTTTTTCGCTCGCCATTGGCGTGCACAGAGGGATAAGACAGATCAGGGGTTGAGGGTGCAAAGAGAAAAAAAAGGTTTCGAGAGTCAGAAGGGTGGGAGAGAGAGAGGAAAAGAAAGAGGGGTAATTAATGGGAGAGAGAAAATTCGGAGGCAGAGAAATAGGTGGCGCGGGGTTCAAGGATATTTGCAGAAATTTTCAGAAATAGGGGAGTTTATCAAGACTCCGGCTGGCCCACTCGGGTATCTTGTGACCTCTCTGGTTTGGTCATGTATATAATATTGCTTCTTTAAGGGAACTGGTTACTCGTTCTAACCCGTCACACCAATTCGTACTGTCCTAGTAGTGGTGCATCAGATAAAAGTGGAGAGAGTATAGGAAACCTAGGTAGAAGGTAGCACAGGCTCCTAGGCGAGTTGTGACGTAGGGGAAAAGAAGGTTTTCTAGGGGTTTTCTAGGGGGTTTTGCTTAAATCCGTGGACGGTTTTGCCCAACCCAAGGCGGTTTCGATAGGGCTAAGTGGTTTCATATATATCTGTTGGTGGGTTTGGGGATCTCGTGCGACATCTGTTGCGGTCTTTCATGTGGTGACTCTTGGGTATTTAAAACAATCCTATGTGCTGTATGACCCGTTATATAATCCGCTACGTATTTAAATAGTTTAATAAGGGTACATTATAAGCGCATAACATATGGTATTTTATTAATTTGATTCAGTGATGCACCCAGTTTTACTTTTATGAAGTATTGTAACTATATGTATATATACATGTATATATATATATATATATATATATATTTATCTTTTATTTTTCTATCTCCAATTATTCCAATTACTAACTTAAATCTTTATCATAAATCCGTAAAATTTTAAACTGCTCAAAATTTTACGGGTTTTACATCCTCCCCCCCTTAAAGAATTGTTTCGTCCCGAAACATGATACTCAAGTGGTGAAGAGATCGGGGTATCTCTCCCGCATCTCGCTCTCTAACTCCCAAGTAGCCTCGCGAGGTGTGTGATGCTCCCACTGAACTAATACTCGCTGAATAGATCGTCTGCGGAGGCGTGTCTCCTGTGTATCCAATATACGTAAAGGTCTCTCCCTATAGGTCAAATCTCTCTCGACTCGTAGGGGCTCTATCTGAAGTACATGCGATGGGTCAGGTACATAACGTCTCAACTGTGATATGTGAAAGACGTTATGTACCCCTGCAAGGGAAGGAGGGAGAGCAAGTCGATAGGCGCACGGTCCAACTCGCTCTAATATAAGGAATGGTCCCACGTAACGAGGCGCAAGCTTCCCCTTAACGCCGAATCTCACTACGCCCTTAACGGGCGATACTCTCAATAAGGCATGCTCACCAACAGTGAGCTGTACGTCTCGTCGTTTCGGATCGGCATACTTTCGTTGCCGATCCTGTGCGGTCCTAAGTCGTTCGTGAATGAGTCTGAGAATGTCACTACTCTCATTCACGAGCTCTGAGGCTGTGGGGGTGTACGTGCCGGATGGACCCCAACAGATAGGAGTACGGACGGGATGTCCGTATAACGCCTCGAAAGGAGTCATGCCGATGGATGCGTGATAACTGCTGTTATACGCGAACTCAGCGAGGCTGAGGTGTGACTCCCAATCTCCGTCCATGGTGATAGCGCATGCTCGTAGCATGTCCTCCAACGTCTGTATCGTGCGTTCTGACTGACCATCTGTCTGAGGGTGGAAGGCGGTGCTAAAGCTCAGTGTAGTGCCTAACGCCTCCTGGAAACGCTCCCAAAAGCGTGAGGTAAATCGTGTATCTCGATCGGAGATGATCTGGGTGGGGGAGCCGTGAAATCTAAACTGCCAGCTCAGGTATAGCTTCCCCATTCCCTCGGCCGACAACCCAAGTCTGAAAGGGATAAAATGAGCTACCTTAGTGAGCGTGTCCACAATAACCCAAATGGCATTGCGGCTGCTACGAGTCCTGGGTAGCCCTGTCACGAAGTCCATGGTAATGATATCAAATTTGCGTTGGGACTTCGGTAATGGGTGTAGTAGTCCTGCTGGTCTCGTACGCTCGGCTTTGACCCTCTGGCATACTAGGCACTTAGCCACATATTGGGCTATCTCCCGGTGCATCCTCTTCCACCAGAAGTGGCGTCGGAGAGTCTGGTACATCTTGGTCTCACCAGGATGGATAGCGTAACCCGAGTCGTGTGACTCTGCAAGGATCTTGTCCTTCAGAGCTGAAACGTGGGGTACGCAAAGTCGGTCATCGAAAAGTAAGGCCCCGTCCTCAGCGATGTGGAATCGAGGTACGGTGCCTAGGGGTACACGGGCTATGTACCTCGCAAGTATGGGATCAGAGGCCTGAGCCTGTCGGATCTCGTCTCGTAGAGTGGGCTGAATGGTCAAGGGAGCAACCATGGCCACGTGGGAGGGCCCGGAATCAGACGAGACCCTATCCGACACAGTCACCACTAGGTCTAATCGTCGCATATCCTCGAGGAGGTGGTGCTGGTCAGTAAGAAGAGTCACCAAGTTGGCGCTACTCTTCCTACTCAGGGCATCAGCCACGACGTTGGCCTTGCCCGGGTGATACAAGATCTCCATCTCATAATCCTTCATGAGCTCAAGCCAACGCCGCTGGCGTAGGTTGAGCTCACGCTGTGTAAATACGTACTTGAGGCTCTTATGATCAGTGAAGATCTTGCTCTTAGCACCGTATAGGTAATGGCGCCAGATCTTCAAAGCGAAGATCACGGCGGCCAACTCGAGATCGTGGGTTGGGTAGTTCCTCTCGTGAGGTCTAAGCTGTCGTGAAGCGTATGCGATGACGTGGCCGTCCTGCATCAAGACGCAACCGAGTCCAAGTCGAGACGCATCTGTATATACTGCGTACTCCAGATCTGGTACGGGCATGGCTAGTATTGGAGCAGAGACAAGACGCCTCTTGAGCTCCTCGAAGCTCTGATGTCGCTCAGCGGTCCACTCGAAGCGCTCACCCTTCCTTAACAGTTGAGTCAGAGGTGCCGCCAGTACCGAAAATCCCTCGACGAATCTCCGATAGTAACCTGCGAGTCCTAGGAAGCTACGTACCTCTGTCTGAGTGGTCGGAGGTTGCCACTCAGTAACTGCGACGATCTTCTGTGGGTCCACCGCAAGGCCATCCTTGGATATGATATGTCCAAGGAATGCAACCTGATCGAGCCAAAAATCACACTTGGAGAGCTTAGCATAAAGCTTGTGCTCTCGCAGGCGTTGCAGCACCATCCCAAGATGGTGTGCGTGCTCATAACGACTCCGGGAGTAAACAAGTATATCGTCAATGAAAACCACTACAAACCGATCCAGGAAGTCTGAGAACACCCTATTCATGAGATCCATGAAGTAGGCGGGAGCATTCGTCAGACCAAATGACATGACCAAAAACTCATAATGGCCATATCTGGTTCGGAACGCGGTCTTCGGGACATCGCAATCGCGAATGGTCAATTGGTGATACCCAGATCGTAAATCGATCTTGGAGTACACCTGCGACCCCTGCAACTGGTCGAACAAGTCATCAATCCGAGGTAATGGATACCGGTTCGGCACAGTGACTTTGTTCAACTCCCTATAATCTATGCACAAGCGTAAGGTGCCGTCCTTCTTTCGCACGAATAGGACTGGAGCACCCCACGGTGAGGTGCTCGGTCGGATAAAACCCTTTTCCAAGAGTTCTTCGAGCTGCGTCTTCAGCTCTCGCAATTCTGCGGGGGCCATACGGTAAGGGGCGCGAGCAACGGGAGTCGTGCCCGGCTGTAGCTCTATACAGAACTCTACGTCTCGCCGTGGGGGTAAACCTGGTAAGTCACTGGGAAAGACGTCAGGAAACTCGCTCACGACAGGAATAGTGGCCATATCCACCTCCTTGGCATCTGTAGCAACGACAGATGCCAAGTAGTAATCGCATCCCGCCGAAATAAGATGCTTCGCCCGAAGGGCGGATATAACTTGCACTCGTGAACTGGGATGGTACCACGGAAGTAGTATGGCTCGGAGGGTGACATCACCAAACCTCACACATCGTCTCTCACAGTCGACAACAGCGCGATGCGTAGTCAACCAATCGAGTCCGAGTATCACATCAAAATCGCGAAGATCGAGCACGGTGAGGGTCACGGGTAGGTCTCTACCCGAGATCCTCACCGACCGATCTCTACAGACACGATCAACGATGACAGACTTCCCGAGAGAGTCTGCACCTCCATAATTCGTGCCCTACGGCTGGTAGGCCAGTCGTGGGTCTAACAAAGAGAGAAGCAACGAAAGAATGGCTAGCCCCCGTATCAATAAGAACAAAGGCGGGGCAGCCTGAGATATAGAGCATACCTGAAATCAAAGTGGCATGTGGGGTCTCCTCATAAGTATACTCCTCGCCATAACCCTCTGGAGTAGCATCGTCAGCCACAATGGCATGGACTTGAGCTACCGGTCGTGTGACCAGAGCCCGTCCGCCGCGCGCTCCGCCTCGAGGCGGGGCTGGCGCGCCTCGTCCTGTAGATGGGGAAGGTCGGACAACTGCTGGAGAAGGTCGAGGAACACGGGATGGGCACTCGGGTGCCCAATGGCCGGGCCGCTGACAGATATGGCAAACGCCGGGTCGAGTGGGGAGAGGTCTCAGCTGAGGGGGTCTCGGCTGTGCCGGTAAAGGTCTCGGAGGATACTGCTGTGGCCTCCGGCTAAGTAGGGGAACAGGTGGGGTAGAAGTAGATGGGGAGGCCCCATCGGTGCGGGGCCGCACATTACGGGCTGCAGCCCGCGCACCAATAAGGCCCTCCTGGTACTCGGCCTTATCCAATAAAAACTCTATCGAAGTACCAGGGTAGATGTCGAGGACACTCGCGAGGGCAGGCTGAAGTCCTCGAATGAATCGTTCACGACAACGGGTCGGATCAGCAACCAGCTCCGACGCGTATCGGGAGAGTCTAATGAACAACTCTCCGTACTGACGAGCCGTGCGAGACCCCTGAGTCAAGGTCTCAAAGCGGTGACGTAGAGCAGAGAGCTGATACTCTCCCATAAATCTCGCACGAAAGCGATCCGAGAAATGCTCCCATGACATCGCTCGGACGCCTCCAGTGTGCTGAGGCTCCTGGATCGCCCACCAATGCCGAGCATCTCGCTCGAACAAGGTGGCCGCCAGCTCAGCCATAAAGGCCTCGGGAGTACGTGACAAACGAAAAGTAGTCTGTACTGAGGCAAGCCACTCCTCAGCGGCGTCGTATCCTCCGCTACCATCATACCTCGGGACATGGTGTCGCTCGAACTCACGTAGAGCATGCACGAAGGGGTCGCGTGCGGGCTGTGCCTCGGGAACCCCGGTCTGGGCAGTGAACTGGGCCAGTCCCGCGAAGAATGCCTGCATAAGCTGGGCTGGGTCCGTGCCGGGTGCGAAGACGATGGGGGGTGGTGGATGAGGTCCCGGCTGCGGCTGTACCGCTGGCTGGTCCCTAGCCCCAGGGTGTGAACGAATCGGGGTAAGTGCCGGTCCAACAGGTGCAGACGGTGCCGAGGCGACCCTCTCGGGTACAACCCCTAAGGGAACGGGGGGTGGAGGAGGGATGGATGGGGTACGATGACCCGGTGCTGTGCGGGGAGGATGTGTGGAACTGGCTGTGTCATGGACATCACCCTCTCTCGACTCAGCACGAGAGGGTGCAGGGACAAGGGCTCCTCCAGCTCGGGCTGGAGAACCCCTAAGAATAGGAGCTGAAGCGGAAGGGGCATGACGAGGTTGGGAGCCTCGAGAGTGAACCATCGTGACAGAAGGTGAGCTGTAAAAAGGGTAAATTTATGTAAGTCGTAATCTTATTAAGGGAATTTTATATTAGTCTAAATCTAAAAATCTTCTTGTCCATCCCGGCACTGAATCGAGTGACATGAAGTTTGAGAATCTGCAGTCTAATGCCGATAAAACGAAACAAATGTCGTCACCCCGTGTCTCATCTTTCACACCAAATCTGACGGTTTTCTATGCCTTTGCAAGAGTTGAGTCGTAACAAATGTACGTCTTGTGAAGACACACGAAACCACCGAGTGCTACTCAACTGAACTCGGAGCGTCATTATTAGACTCGATTATCAACTTGCCCAATGGTCTAAGACATCAAATACCGGAATTTCGAACGACTTATTGGTTCTTACCGTTCATGACGTACTTAGATACTAGGCGTAGCTACAAACTACCCTCGCTCAGACCTAAGCGAATGACATGTATTGTTATGTGTGCTCATACTGACATGGCCTTGATGGTAAGCGGCAATGTTTGTTCACATGATTGATCTCGTGTCTTAGCACGTTTTATTAACCTGGCTCTGATACCACCGAAGGATGTCAC
>CAXKVX010000949.1:0-92951 GCA_964058865.1 Eleocharis quinqueflora | reverse complement strand
ATTCAAAAATAGTGTTGTCAAACAGACCCCAACTAAAGTATAAATGGCTTAATGTACCACGTTACTAGATCGTAATAATAAGATTAAAAGCATGGCATGTTACCAAGTCATAGTTATGTCATTGAAGAAAAAAAAATGAGAAGTTACAAAGAATGTGCATTTTTTTTCTACATTTTAGTTGCGAGTCAGACGCAGAATGAAAGAATAAGCCTTTTTTTATATAGAATTGGCCTTTAATTGAAATAGCAATGGCCTTAAAAGCTCGCACAGACAACTAACACTACCGCAGATAACTAACACTACTGAACCAAAATGATCAAGATACTGATAGATATCTTCTCAAGTATATCGATCTCATCATCAATAATGAAAAATGGGAGCTCATACTGACAACCTCCATATTCAGAGAAACGACGCGACTGGCACAGATCTTACACTACACACCAGCATTCTTCCCTACCAACTACTTAGATATGCCACTGAGAGACACAAGACTCACCAAAGAAGATTTCAAGCCCATGATACAGAAAATACAATTCAAACTAGCAGGATGGAAGGCATCATTGCTATCCATAGAAGTCATGCTCGTAATGTGCAATGTCGTACTCTTAGCAATCCCAATCTACTACATGACTATGTACAAGCTTCCGACATGTGTAATCAACGAGATGGATAAGATTCTACGTAGATTCATTTGGCATGAACACAAACCACATCCTTTGCATACTACTCGACTCACTTTGGTCAGCTGGGCTACGGCCTGCAGACCAAAACGCATGAGCAGACTAGGGATAAGGAATCTTCATATGACAAACATAAGCCTACTCATCGGGTGGATGTGGCTATGTTAAAGCAATGAGCAACCATGGTGGATACTCACTGGTTCACCACCATGGGAAACTGCACGACTCTCTCCCTTCTGGAAATCTGTCAGTACCATTCTACCGCATTACCAATCTTGTGTGCGAACGAAGCAAGGAGCTACAACTTGGATCAGAAGTCCCACAGGACTATATTCAGCAAGGTCAGCATATCACTTCCTAACTTGCACTTGTTGTCAATAGCAAAAATTGCGTCCATTTGAAAAACCAGGGCTCCTCACAGAGTTCAGATATTCACTTGGACGATGTTGCTCAACAGACTAACCACGTTGGACAATCTCATCAAAAGAGGATGATACTTGCCAAACTTTTGTCACATGTGGAATTCAAATGGTGAATCGATGATCCATCTTCTCGTAACATGCCCTTATGCAATTACACAAGGCAGTATGTGACACAAATTCTAAAGGATGATATTCCAAGCCTTAAAGTCATATATATGGGTAGTCAACCACATAACTTGCTAATAGAACATCAAAAGTTAAGCTGGACAAAAACGGAGATTATCACTAACTTTGTAATATGGAGGGAGAGATGCCGAAGGATCTTCACGGACGACGAGCAATCCATTGTGCAAACTACCAGAGAAGGCTTTCAAGAACGAAGACTATGATTTCCTTCATGCTTGATTGATAAGGATTCGACAAAACTGTCATGCAACAGAGCCTTCACAAGAAACACCAAACTAATTATGCAGCCCGAGGTCCTATTTTCATATTCTTCATCACATGAATGTAACTCGTTGTAGCGTTCACGTCTCATTATTTCTCATAAAACTTTTTCTTTTTTTCAAAAATAATCATGTCAATATTACTTCAATCAATGAAAATTTGAGAGCCAAGAACTCTCATCTTTTTCTTAAAAAAAAAACACTATCGAATCATACTAAACAGTTAATTGTAGAGGTGTAAGTCCAACCCGACTAACTCGATTAACCCGACCAACCTGGCCAACCCAACTCGAAAAAATACAAATTTCAAATTTTTATGGTCGGTTACGATTTTTATTTTGTCGAATCCGATATCTAATATGTGGGTACGGATTATAGAATAAAACGTAGGTGAAACTCGATCTGACATTTTATATTTAATTAGACAATTATGGTACTAGTAATAAAGTTTTTTATTCGATTTTCGTCAGAAACTTACATGTATATTTTTATCAAACTTCTTAATTTTAATTTTTAAGTACAAACTGACGACAATGTGTTATTTAAATTATTTTCAATTGTTATTTTTATTTTGTATCATTAAAAAAAATTGTGTGAAATATTGAAGTTTGTGAAACCCGCAAAATCCGACTGCCTAAATAAAATATGAATTGAATGATTTTTATTTTTTGTTGGTTGGTTACGAATTGAAAACACTACAATCCGAATTATTATAACGAATTAAAAATTTATATGAAATTCGACCGACTCGACCCATTTACACCCCTAGTTAATTGGTACCTTCAGAAGAAAGGAAAAATGAAATGATGCTGTGGATTGCGAAACTTGAAATGGCGAAAAGCTTAAAATATAATATATTAATAAACAACTGTCGGTGGTACTGGTTCCTTCAGTTTAATTAAAAATCAATGAATAGTTAGTCCACTGTTTTGAATTTAGATTTATGATTGAAAATCCACATGTGAGTTAGGACTTAGGAGCCATACATCCTTTTCTGAATTAAAATTCCAGCCAGTAAAGTACTCTAACAGTAATTATCACAATTTATGCTAGTGTTTATGGTTATATCATATATGACTATCTTATATAGCTGTTTTCATGTGGTGCTCAGTTATGATTGTTTGATAGTTCATAATATAATAAGGTTAATTCTAGTGGAAAATATATGATACATTTATTGATAGTTTGTTGACCTTACTAAATTTAAATATTACAATTATAAATATATTACCCATAATTTTAAAAGTTAAAGTTGTAATGTATAAATTGACATTTGTTTTCTACTATTTTTATTACTCACCAGTCATCATCAAACAATTCAAAATAATACAATAGTTTAGAAACTTATTTAATGGTTAAACTTTTCAAATTAGTCGTTTGACAGAGTATATGTGGGTACATAAATTTATTATTTGAATAACATCTAAAAAGGAAATTAAATGAATTTGGTTGGCAGGAGGATGAGATTATTTGGCGTGATCATGTTTTATATGGCGAGTCATCCTGAAATTTTTTGGGCTCTTTTAGAAATTTTTTTAAGGAAAATGTTTCGCGGATCTCAAATTCGATACCGTCATCGATACCCACTGGACACGTTCAGTTGAGTTCCGACGAAAATTTGTTTTACTTATGATGCATATTGTTTTCGTTATTATGCATGTTGTTTTTATTATTGTGCATCTAATAATATGCATAACAGTCAAATACTTATGATTTATATGCTAAGTTCAATATGTTATTTTGTTATACTTATGATTTATTATGTTTTCGTTATTATGCATGATGTTTTTGTTATTATGCATGTTATTTGTATTATTTTGCATGTTATTTACTTGCATAATAACAAAAAATAACATGCAGAATAACAAAAACAACATGCATAATAACTAGAACAATTTTTCAAAATAAATGCAACTGGATTCGTCCAGTCCGCATCGATGAGCGTAGCGATCCACGTCGGTGAGCGTAGCGACATTTGTTTTCAGTGGAGCGTCCGATCAATTATATGCATAATAACAAAAATAATATGCATAATACAAAAAACAACATGCATCATAAAAGAAACAACATGTCAACTGAATTCAACTAGACTTGTCCGGTTGGTATCGATGGAGATATCAATGAAAATATCGATATATCTGCTCTCTTTTTTTAATTGCCCAATATGATCGGATGATAATAAAACCAGTAAAAATAGATAATATCAATACATAAATTTTCATAATATTTTTTTAATAAAATTGTAGGAACAAAGTAACTAATTTCGTAGGGTCGTAGTGGTATCTCTTCTTCTTTTTTTATGTTCATTTTTATTAGATTGATATTATCGAAGATAATGCTACAACTTCAGTCATATTTGCAAAACTTAGAAAATATTATACTTATAAAAAATAATAAAAAGACAAAACAAATGTCATTGTATCGATAAGTCTGCTACTTCACATAATTAAATTTATTTAATAGTCAGCTTATAAATCAAGTAAGAGAATAGTAAGAGAATAATTGGCAACAATTAAATTAGTCACGTTCATAAATTTAGTGAAAAATATATATTGTGACTTGTTTTTAGTTTAATTGGTATTACAACTCTTTACTTTTGAATCATATATAGTTCGAGTATAATTGGTGATAAATTCCGCCTCGCTATAAAGAAATATAGATTCAAACCCTGTAAAAGAAATTAAAAATAAGAAAGCAAAATCTTGCAAAATCTTGTGTATAAAAAGAAAAGTTCGACTTTATATGAACTATTGATCTCTATTTACTTTCTGGTTTCATAACTAGAGCTGTCAACGATACTTTTTTATTTGTTTATCCTACTAATATCGTATTCGATAAAACAAATATGGACAAAAAAAATTCGTTTGAAAGATAATCGGATATGGGTATGAATAATATTTATTTTTCGTTAATGAAATGGACAAGGGTACGGAAAAGCCTATTTTGTTCCCGTTATTCTATAGAGTAAATTATAAGAAAATTTTATTAATAGAAAAATTAGATAAGAGATGAAATATTTGCATTTTAATTTTATAATTTTGATAAAATTATTTGAGTTGAAATCAACTATACATTTATATTTATATTTTTGTATTTACATAGAGGCACATTCATATTAAATGAATTAATTTAGATAGTTTATTTATAAATATTAGAAATAATAATTATGCAAATATTATTTTTTGTTTGTTATCCGTACGATACTCTGTAATTTTAACTGGTAAAAATAAGATATAAATAAGTTAAATTTTAACGAATAAAAATAAAATAAGAATAAGAATAATTTCAAATAAATAATAATACGAAAATAATTCCATCTTACTCGTATCTTATTCACATTCCTATCCATAACTGTATCATTTGTACATGAATATTCAACAAGATAGGGTCCGAATCTGCTATTATTTTAGAGTAAAAAAGAAGGATTCTATTATTCTCTTTTGAATCGTAAGATTAAAAATGAAGAGTCCGAGCATCACAAATAAATTGTAAAAAAATCTTTTGATTTTAATCTGATTCACTTATTATAATTCAATCGTCCGAATCAAAGAGAAAGAAAATAGAGTATCCCAATCCCTACGAGATATCTTAATAAAGATGTGGCATCATGTAACTCGCCGCATGAAAGAAATTCCGCTCGCTGTTCACTTTTCCGTTTGTAAGTCAATGAGCTTTTCTCTATCAAAAGCCTCATGCTGTCATGCAAGCATAATTATGTGCACAGTGACTTCATTGATTACAGACCACGTTGGTTGTCTACACATTTTTCGTCTCCGAAATATGACTCAATGGTACAGACAGTATCTCCCAATTGCTATGAATTCACGTTACCTGAAAATGGTTAGCATTAGTAGATTTTTTCTGCATTTTCACCGCTGCTACAGCGTCGAGTGTTGTCTGTACAGTGTTTTTGTTACAGTATCAACGAATTTACAACGTAACAGTACTCGCCGCATAAAGAAATTCCGCTCGCTGTTCACTTTTCCGTTTGTAAGTCAATGAGCTTTTCTCTATCAAAAGCCTCATGCTGTCATGCAAGCATAATTATGTGCACAGTGACTTCATTGATTACAGACCACGTTGGTTGTCTACACATTTTTCGTCTCCGAAATATGACTCAATGGTACAGACAGTATCTCCCAATTGCTATGAATTCACGTTCCCTGAAATGGTTAGCATTAGTAGATTTTTTCTGCATTTTCACCGCTGCTACAGCGTCGAGTGTTGTCTGTACAGTGTTTTTGTTACAGTACCAACGAATTTACAACGTAACAGTACTGGCCGCTGACCATTTCGTCACCCGTATTATTTCGGGAGGAGATACGGATTCAATTGTTATAACCAAAACCAATGGAATTCGTACTTCTGGGGATACACATGAACAGCGAAAAATGCTGTAAACAATAAAAAAACATTGCAATAATTATACACGGACAATAAATTTGACTGGGGTCGGAACTTTTTTGCTGATCCTTTCGGTTTTCGGATCGGATACTCCATCAGATGCAAATTCAAGCCGATGATGAATAGAAAAAAAAAAGGGTGTATTTTTTGCCGGAATAATTTTCCTTTCCTTGCACGTCTAAGGTAATAAACTTTTAGCGGATTTCTCAAATTCAAATCCGATTGTATTTTGATCAAATTATGATATTTTTGTCATAAATAACAGGTTAAATATTAAATTTATCAATGTGCAGTTTATTGAAATTTAAAACGTCAAATTACAACTATAAATTGGACTACGTATTTATATTTATATGTTTAAATCTGTCATAGGATAATGTCTTTAACAATCGGTCAATTTTGCAAAGTTATCTACATTAATGACATACATGTATTTCAAATCGGTTTTGAACTGAAAAATATGAAAAAATAGAAAAAATAATTCCAATTACTGATGAACCGGTTAGAACTAATTCGATAATAACCAATAACAAATTACAACAAAATGGAGCTTAAAATATAATTTTAGACACAAAGCAATCAGAAAATGGTAAATTGGAGGACATATATGATGCTGAGCCGGACCGGCTAGCTTGCACTGATCAGTCGGTCCCTTGTCAAGATCGAATCGGTTGGCACTGTTAAATACATGACAAAATTTAGAAGTAATACATGTCCGATATTTTTTTGTCCCACTCTGACACAGACTAATTTAGCATTAGTTTGTCTTGTCTTGTGTGTGTTTGGAGATTCGATCAACTAAAGTGAGTGTTAATCTGTCTCTTCGAGTACGAAGATGTTGAGAGTAGATTTTGGCAGCGCCTCTATTTTGTTGTTAGATTTTTGTCTCCTTTGGAACTAAGGAGTCGGATATTTATAGTTTGATCCCACATAACCGCTTTAATGGGTAGTTTTCTAACAATTATTAGAACTTGTTAGGAGGTGTTAAGTAATTGCCTCCTCGAGACGTGTAGGAGATCGTGGCGAAACCGTTTGTAATCGTCTACGAAGTCGGTCGTGAGTTGTACTCGGAAGGTGATGAGTGTCACCTTCTCGAGTGTCATTCGAGAAGTCATCCGTCCTCCCGAGTGTAATTTGGAAGGTTATTATCATCTATCGTTTGAGATGCTATTCGGGAATCATTACTAAGAATATGTAAGTCGTTAAGTTCTCAATATGTTTTCTAGGTCTTAATGGGCAATAGGCTTACGGGTCTTTAGTACAGACCTATCATCCTATGAGTTTATTTTTTGATCCCCTTAGGGTGTGCTCCAGAGTTGAAGCGGAAAGTAATGGAGTGGAAGGGAAAATGGTGGAAGGTCATCGTTTTTAACTTCAAAATCGAGTGGAAAGAAAATTCTCCGGAATTGAAGAAATGAATTGAACAATTCTCCCCGTTCACCTCTGCACACCTCCTTTCACCCTCTCCAATAAAACTCTGGAGCGGAGTTACAAGTTGATGTTCTCCTCTTTCTCCTTCTCTCCCCCTGATTTCCACTCGAAAAAAAACTTTGGAGCACACCCTTAGAGCTCTAGCATGCTTGAGTCTGCTGGATTTGGTTGGGCGGTCTGAATTGAAGAAGAAGAAAAATATCTCGTAGAAGAAAACGTTCTTTATTGACATAATTATCTATTATTCGGATTTTTTAATATGTAAAATGAAAAAACTTTCTTCATTGACTTGAATATTATTATTTTGATTTATTATTCTAATATTTTTAATAGATAAAAATGTAGGTTGAAATTTTTATTTTTTTTATTTGACATCGATTAGCTAATAAATTTAAATCCAATAAATCATTACAATATGCTACTGAATTTAAATCCGATAAATCATTACAATCTGATATTTGATTCCCTCTTACAAAAATGTTGCATCCGTTCGGCGCATCATTGTTAGCGAGTTCCTCACCAAAATAGTTTTATAGATAATAATTAGCAAGTCCTAAAAAATTTTAATAGTTTGCATGAGAGAGGATGTCATTGTCTGCACATTTTTCTCCTTAACATTTTAGGTTTTGTAAAAATGTTCTTTTTCTTTTTCTTTTTCACTCTTAGTAAATATTTTCCTTCAATTTAAAAGAAAAAAAAATTGTAGGCTTTCGCCTCCATTAAAAAAAAAAAGATCATAATAGTTGACATGCAGATTATACTAAACAAATAGGATTCATTGTTCCATAATCCATACATCTTGTTTTGTCCTTAAAAACAATTTATTTGACATTCGTATTATATGAACAAATTTCTTAGAATTTATGATACATAAGAAGTATAACTACAGGAATTGTGCCGTATAGTTCTATGGGTCCGAATCTGCTGCTCGTAAATTCCTGCTTGCTTTCCTTTTTGTCTTCATGGACGGCTGTGATTTGATTCAGAGAGCAGATGCTTTGACCGTTAGATGAGTTTTGAACGGTTCGGATCAAAACAAACAAGAAAGCAAGCAGGGATTTACGAGCAGGAGATCCGGTTCCATAGTTCTATATGTTTTTACACAGAAGTGCTTTCATATTAAATATTAAACTTTATGTATGAAATTTGACCTAAAGCTTTATAATTTTTTATATTAAAATCTCGTAAAATAAACTTTAAACTTCTTATATTTGCTTTGATAATTTTGAAAGGAAGTCCTAAAACAATATTAAAACTAATAATGTTTATGTCAAAAAATCATATTAAAAAAGTCAAATAATAAAAATTGTGATACAAAGTTTTAGTCTAGTATCCACAATTTTAACATAGTTTAAAATTTAAATTAAGTAAAATGATATCAGTCGAAATACACAAGAAAGTGCACCAACGGGACGTAAACTATAGGTATGAATTCATAATTAAAATTTACTTAATAGTATAACGTTTACATTAATAAGGATATTTAATATGATACTAAAATTGGTCATTCAATTTTTCATTAAATTGATCGGTTATACTTAACCTTCTTCTATTTTGCTCGCCGGTTGCCACCGAATTGCGGAAGCAGTCCTTCTGCACCGCAGTAGGAATGAACGGTTCAGATTTTTTGCGTTGTAGTGTAGGCTACAGACGACTCAGATTTAATTCGAGAAGTCTGATATTATAAATTTAACTTGTACGAATATCGATGCAAATCAAAAATTGAAATTTGATACGCAACACGTACAGTATTTTTGCTGCGCGGTAGAAAATCTCATTCCCCGAATTGCATAGTGCATACCCTTGTAGACTTTAAAAAAAAATCCCGGCGGGTCTACCCGCCCGTGGACCCGTTCGTGCCCGTGCCCGAATCCGCGGATTCCGGATCCACGGATCTATCACGGGTCGGGTTGGCCCCAAATCCTCCAAACCCGTCTAAACCTGTGCCCGTGTAGACCCGTGTCCGACCCGTCCCGAGATCCGCCCGTGCCCGACCCGTTGATCCGTGCAAAAATTCAAAAAATTCAAAAAAAATACAAAAAAATTCAAAAAAAAATCATAAAAATCGAAATATATATATATATTAAAATATATGTGCATTTTTAAATTCAAAAATTCAAAAAAAAAATTCAAAAAATTCCAAAAAATTCAAAAAAAATTCAAAAAATTGGACGGATCCGACCCGACCCGTCTGGACCCACCAGGATCCTATCCGTCCGGATTTATCACGGGTCGGATTGGAGGTTTTGGATTTGGACCCGTGCATATCCGCTCCGTCGTATCCGTGGACATGCCGTAACCGTGAATCCGTGAATCCGAACGAATCGAATCCACGGGTATCCGACACGTCCCGTTTTTAAAAGCCTATACCCTTGCGGCCTCACTTTGTCACTTGTAATTCCAATACAGATAGGATCATGTTATCTCTTCTGGCATTGGAACTCACAGCGATACAGAACTCGAGACAAATTGGATGCTGCTGCGGTACCGCGGATAAGCTTATTTGTTTCTACGAGTGCTACGCGGCAGCAGGGGAGTACAGGTCTGTTTGTAAAAGCCAGGGACACCACACCATCACACCAAAAACCGGATCCGAATTTGCTGCTTGTATCTGAGGTAAGCAGGATCTTATTTGTCTCAATTCGATCATCATGAATCGATTGACGTCACAGACGATTGTGATTTAATTCAGAAAACATATATTTTGACCGTTAGATGAGTTTTGAACAGTTCAAATTGAAACAAGCAGAAAACAAGAAGAATTATAAAAGCAGCGGATTTGGTTCCCCAAAAACCGTAGTTGTTCATCTAAAATTGGACGGTAAGCTGTTCTTGTCCAACTGTTTTGGATATAAAATATAAGATGATTTATTATTGGATTATATCAGTACATCAAGTCATTAAGTCAATATCTCAATATCTCATCTAATTTACATTTAAGTCATAGCAAATTGCATACACAACCAACGCTCCCAAACAAAATGTTATAATATTTGTTTAAGTATTAAAATTTCTTCAAAAATCAAAATTTACATATTTAAATTTTTTATTATTTTTAAAGGGGTGAAAAATCATCATATAAGTTGATGTGATGGTGAAACAGTATTCTTGATTATTTAGAAGGGGTGAGATAGTATCATATTAAATTGCATGCACGACCAACGCTCCCAAACAAAATGTGCATAATATTTGTTCAAGTATTAAAATTTCTTCAAAAATCAAAATTTACATATTTATTTTTTTATTATTTTTAAAAGGAGTGAAAAATCATCATATAAGTTGGTTTAGAAATAGTTAGATTAACTCTATTTTCATTTTGTTGAAAATAGTAAAAATTACAAAAAATGTAAATATACAGAGACGAAGTACCGCGTCAGTCAAGTATCTTCCCTTAATATTTGGTGTCTTAGATTGTTAGATTTGATTTGGTACTCACATATTTTGCTTGAATTTTCTTCTTATTCTTTGGTGCCCGTGCGTTGCAACGGTGATGAGTTACGTAAGGACAAACAAAAGTACATATGACTATATGAGTTAACTTTTCTAAAAAATAATTAAAATGAAATGAAACGTTTATTACTCTACAATGTAGATCTAAACAGAATTAAAAAGGTTCAATTGAATTAATTATAAGAACATATTGATCTGACATCTCATATTTATGAGTGATATTAGATTAATCAATTGCATTATTGTCCGAATAGAAATCCATCAAAATTAGCTTGCATGAGCATGTAATAAAATTGCAGTACCACTACCACTATCTCACTTGTCTTTTCTATTCCATCTATAAAAGAAAAAAAAAACCATAATCCAATCAATAACAAAAAAGACATAATGTAATGATTTAAGAAAAGTCTTTGAATATGGACAATTGTAAATTTTAAGATGGATAAAATGACCAGTGTGTCTCTTTTAACACATAATCAGCCATGTTGATTCGTGACAGTTGTACATTTTGTTTCAATTGATATTGATTGGTACTCTTTTAGCAATAGCAAGTAACTAAAATGATGGATTTGCTAACACAAAATACATACTGGTAAATGGGTACAACCAATGATTTAAACATTTAATTTCTCAGATTTGCTAACACAAAATACAAACTGATAAATAGGCACAAGGCCACAAGCAATGATTTGATACAACCCCCTTAACAATGAATATAGCAAGTGATACCAACAGCTTGCCAACCAGCAACAAACAAATGTTAAAGTCCTTTCGCTTTTCTCAATTATTTTTCATTGACACTCATTTCGGCTACCTGTTTAGATGTAATTTTTATGTGTTACACTACCTTATGGACAACATTTCTCTGTATAGTACAATCTGCTTGTAGAAAAATAACTGGCATTTCTTCGCAAACTGACTAAAGCATTATTCCATGCAAGAAAAGGAATTTCTACATCTATTTATTGTTTTAAACTTGTAAGATGTAATAGAAAAGAAAATACATGCCTCCTAGATCCCTGTATTCGCTCCATCTCAATTTGAGAAAGAATTATCTTCTTCTTCTTTGCTATATTCATTTCTATTGACTGCAGCAATTGCCTCTCCAAAGCCTTTATATCTGTTTCATCAATATCCTTGCCCGATAACTATGCATTCTTAATAATAAGCAGTATGTAAAAAAACTTAGACATAAGTGACATGGGAGTTTGTAAAAGAAACCTGATGAAGATCGACAAATAGCTATAAGGGAGATTGACAGCTCCAAAACCAGAGAGCACAGCCATGACTGATACACCTATTACCCTGATTATGCTTACCAACTGCGTCGTTGTGAAGAATCCTACAATTACACTCTATGTCCTTTTTCCTATTTTTCTTTCTTTACTTAAGTAGGCTTTCAACAGTACCATGGAAGCCTCTTTTTACATGTTAATCATCAAATTTGAGTTCAACTCAAATTTCCCCCATACGACTAATGTGAATGGTAATGGCATTAACCAACCATTTTGTATGTCAGAGTTATAAAAACCTACTATTCAGCATAATTAAGCCTAAACTCAACCTAAGTTTGCCTCACTTAATAATCCACTGTGCAACCAAAATAACTGCAATTTATCATTCACTCCCTCAAATTTCCAAAGAATCCCAAAGAACCATGAATTGAAATGCTACATTCTAGGATAAGTTTAGAATTAGAACAACTTTTAGGAGAAGGCATGGGAAAGTGAATCCCCATGCGCCAAAAATCATAGAGAAATGCCAGTAAAAAGACAACTGCTCCCATTCCAACCCTTTCTCTTCTAACCCCTGAAAATTCAAAAGTTGAATTCAACGTGCTTAAATCACTTAGTCACAATAAGACAAAGAAAACACAAACAAACTACTTCCTTAGCATTCTTGTTGAAAAAGAACTTTGCAAGTAATATTGAACCATTTTATCAAAAACATATTGAACCCAGTAAACTTTCATTTCTTTAGTTGCTTTATGTCATTTCAATTTGCCCATTTGAGACATAGTTGGTGATACTGATTGATGGCTTCAAATCAGCAGAGACATAAAAATCAAAGAGGGAAGAATTTCATATCCTTATGAAAATAATTCAATTTTTGGAAGTATTTAAGAAATATTTAATTCAAATTCATGCAAAATGATGCCCAATTGTCATATAAATGGACCTGATGATGTTAACGGGCTGACAAAAGGACATATTAAACCATAACTTGAACATTTCTAGGTTCTATTTATGCATGGAGAAACAGTAACACCAGCAAACCACAGTTCTTGTTCACCAGATACTTCTTAAAAGTTTACTTGTGTCAAATTCTAATTATAAGTGGAATCAACATCTCAATTAGTCTACCATTAAAACCGTCCCTTTTTCGTTCCTTAATTAGACAAGTTTATGAAATTTTCCAATTTTTCTCAACTTCTCAACGTTTTCTAGGGTTTTGACTTCTGAGTTTCTGAAATCAATATTGTGCAATTTTTTGTTTCAGATGTTGCTATTCATATGCTTCTACTGTTAGAAGCATTTAGATTTTGCAACAACACTAAAAGAGAAAACGTAAATGGATAGATGAAAATGGAAGAACCGAGAGGATTCTGAATTTACCTGTGCAAAAATCAATTCACCTCTTTTAGCTGGGGAGTTACACAAAGTATCTCCTCTCATTCACATCTCGCAACAATTTGTAACGTGACTTCTAGGTTTGGACGGAGAAAGGGAAGACAGTGTCGTGAGCAACGACGGGATGTGAAACAGCGCTACAAGGACAGGGAGGTGAGCGACGACGAGAAGAAAAAGTGGTATTGTGCCACGAAAGAAAGTTTGCGATGCACAACCACATGCCTCTGATGCGAGTGCAGTGATAAGATCGCTCTACGGCGAGGTCGCATGGTGGAGCGTCGGAGATCGAGCATGGAGACCACGTCAGGTTCATTAAACTTTGGATTGGAGGGGCCAATGGAGGTGATTTTACTGAAGAGAATAACGTTCGGCGAAAAATATACGAGAAATATTCGGCGATCTCTCAGGAGAAGGGGAGGGGAGGAGGAGGGGGAGAGAGAAAGAGAGAGGGGGGGACAACGGAGAAGACCTAGGTCACTCGGACATATGCGAATCTCTGATTCTATGTGGCAAAGATTATAGCGATTAGTGGCGAGACAATCCGCTTCGCCTTGTATTTTTCAGAAATTTCCAGCTTCTACACCTAACAACAAAAGCGACGCCGCAAATCAGAAAAAGATATCCATCAGATGGTTCGTATTAGCTCCGAAAAATGGAGAGAAAATCTTGACCGTTGCCGGATCAGACATTTTAGATGCTTAGTAATATAGCAGAGATATATATATATATATATATATATATATATATATATAGAGCATGGCTAAAATAATATGCATAGTACACCACATAACGTACTATGCGCCCATTTGTATTTAATTTGGTCATTAAATTGATATTTAAGTTGCTCAATAAATTCTTCATATCAAAATATTGTAGGAAATAAAATTTCGTGATTTTTAGAGCTTTCTTGCTATTTTTTAAATATTTTTTAAAAACAGCTCAGAAATGACACTTTTGTAGTATTAAATCTGGACTGTTTTTAAAAAATATTTAAAAAATAGCTAGAAAGCTCCAAAAATCACGAAATTTAATTTCCTACAATATTTTCATATGAAGAATTTATTGAGCAACTTAAATCTCAATTTAATGACTTATATCTATATGCATAGTACAAAATGGGGTGTACTATGCATATTATTTTAGCCATGCTCATATATATATATATATATATATATATATATATATATATATATGAGTAAAACTATGGTGCTTCTAAAAGCACCAAGGCATTTCGTGCTCTTAACTCTAAAATATCATTCGACACTTTTAAATTTCGATTTATCATACTCATTAATTTCTTTATATCAAAATTTAGTAGAAAACAACTATTTTTAGAATTTTTTAAGTACATATTTTCATTTTTTTATAAATGGCTTAAATTTATATATAATCATTGATTTTTTTTTATTGTTATTTTGGAGTCACTCTAAAAAAAATTCAATTTCTGAATGCTTTTAAGTGCTAGTTTTGATTTTTTTTTAAAGTGACTCCAAAATAATAATAAATAATCAATATTTATATATAAAACTAGAACATTTTCAATAAATCAAAATATGTACTTAAAAACTAAAAATAGAAAATATTGTTTCCTACTCGATATTGATATAAAGAAATTACTGAGCATGATAAATCAAAATTTAAAGGTGTCTAATTAAATTTTTGAGTCAAGTGCACGAAAGATCTTGATTGGAACCGGATTTGGTGATGTGCAACAGGCGCCCTATACCGTCTGTGGGTCGTTTGATTTTTTGGGATGCTTCGAGATTCGTGCGGAGATTTAAAAACCTCCTGATTTTCTTCACCGGCGTTCAATATGGGCTTGATGGTCGTTGATTTTTTGTAGCGCCCCTACTGCGTAGTAGCAGATTCGGTCCAATCTATATGATGTTATTCGTGGAGAAAAACATGACCCTATTATTCTAGATTTGACCGTCCGAATCAAATGAATGACGCTGTTATGATGTACGGTATCCGAATTATTATAAAGCTTATATGCGAAATCGAATACGAACTGTCAGATCTGAAAAAACATGTTCCTATATTTTTCCAAAAATAACAGCTGATTTGTATTTATGACCTTAATGTTTCTAGCAGCTCCATAATTGTATTCATATATATACAGAATTGCGTTATTTTAACACAAATTAAGTATATACTCGTTCCTCGAAATATGAAGTGGATTCCATCTGAGCAGAAACAGAGAAGAGACGCCAAAGAAGAGATGCCATGAAAATGAGCTATTATCTCTAGTCTTTTTTGCTCTTTAATTTGAGATCCAGATCGCGACCGAATTCTAGATATGCTGTTTTTAAATTTCTCTCTCTTTTGGTATTTTGCGATTATTTTTTCAGCTTTTAATGTTTTTTCGGATCCGACACAAAATAAAGCCCGTTATTTAATTAATCAATTGGGTCAGTATGCACAACTTTGTTTAGTGATCAAAAAAAGAATGCACAAGTTTGGGCCACAATTTTCTGGACCAATTTAATTAAAGCCTAGTAGCAGTAGGTGGAAATAGTCCGTCAAACGAAAGGAAATTTTTGTTTTAACGTTTCATTTCATCTGCACGAAACGTTCAACGAAACAGTTTTCTCTTTTGTTTAAAAAATGAAAACGAAATTTATTTCGTTCCAATGTATTTTTCGCGAAATTTAACGTTTCGTGCAGAAGAAATGTTAAATGAAAGTTTTTTTGTTTCGCGAAAAAACGAAACGACAAAATTTCGCCAACGTTTCGCACGTTTGACAGACCTAAGTGAAAATAATCTTATTTACTGTTTTTTTATATGCCATATTGTCAAGCTATAAGTCTATAACCTAAAATAATTAAGTGACGAAAGGTTTCTCTTTTATGATCTTCTTATGTTCCTGAGTTTCTGTTTACTGATTTTACCACGTTTCGTTTAGAAGAACTTTCGAAAGCTAATGGAAATGACACTAGATTTTGCATATGTTTTATCTTATGTAAATAAAACGGTGATGCAAATAACAAATTAAATGCAAATACTTATCACCATTAAGCATATTATAATCCGCGCCTGCGCATCTGCTTTCGAATGCTAAATGTCGTTAGCATTTGTTTGCTGATGTAAATGAGTTTTATTACATATGATCACTCAGATGCAAATAATACATCTTTCTGTAGTGAAAAAATGTGGATGATGAATTGTTAGACGAGCATGTGATGCACATTTGTTCTCACTCTTGCTCTTTCTCCATTAAATAACAATACTTTATACTCAATTCGCAAGTTTAAGAAAAGATAGATAATCAACACTAGCTTAGAAGGACTCGTGAGCGATAAATTGTAGAGAAAAAAACACTATATAAGAAAAGTATAGAGTCTCGTCTAGTGATTTTGCTCGAGATGCAAACAAGACACTAGAAGGATGAAAAATAAGTAAAGAGCTTTCTCTATTTTATTATCTTATGTCTTATATAGAGATTAATACAATTTCTTAGTTATGATTTGTTTGAATTTGACTCTTTCTAATTTTGAATTGTACCAACAAAGCATTTTAATTTATTTCTAAATATTATGAACATTTTTATTATAACAACAGTAAAGATATTGTTCTCTTTACTGGTAAAAAAATTATCACCTCAAAAAATATTAAAATATCAAAAATGAAAATATTTTAAAGTTGATATGAAGAAATTAAAATCACAAACACATATTTTGCCGGGAACAAAACTAACTAAATTGAAATAGTCCTAAGGGTTATTACCCTTACTCTTGATGTCTAGGATCGTACCAGAAAAAAAAGCTCCATCTCTCTTATACAAAATGGGAAAAAAAAGAACTAGGGAATTGTTTCTACATTCCTCCAACCTGCTTAATTAGTTACCAGTAAAAGTAGCAGTTCAGCAAAGAACTGCAATATGCGATCAAGAAGCTTACGGATTGCTGCGCCTGCATGCATGAAATTAAACACAACTTGATAGCAAAACGAAAGATCAAAGAAGACCATGCCGAGATTGAACCGGAAAGTGATACACGACCAACGGTGCGGTTTCGTTCCTCTTCGTCTTCTCTGTTCTTCTCCCACCGCCTTTCTCTTTCTCCAATACCTCAGTACTATCCTTATCACATCCTTTATTTGTTGTCTCAGTTTTCAGAGAACCAACTTTACTGTCAAGCGTAGTAAAACACGAATAGCTCAGACCCATTTCTCTCCTTTTCCTCTGCTCTGTCGATGCTTTTATCTCTGTGTGTTTATTGATTGATTGATCTCGTTTTATTGTATACCGTGAGTGGTGCTAATTAGATTTGATTTTTATAGGAGCAATTAAGTGGCTGGTCAGAAGTGGCTTGCTACGAAAGGGACAGGTGGCAAAGAGAAATTTGACTTGAAAAGTGTACTTAATTAAGCAACGAAGACCATGGTTCCTGAAAGCTGATCTTGTACCGCGCAGCATCGACGGACGGTTTAAATTTTCTGCGCTGTAAGTTACGGACGATTCAGATTTGATTCAGAAAGTCTTATATTATAGAATTTAGCTTGCACGAATCTCGATGCAAATCAAAGACTTAAATTTACTGCGCAGCACATACAGTATCGATGGTGCGCGTTAGAAGATCTCGATTGATGGTTCCTTGGCAACGAAGTTCCTTGTGTAGATATAACGTAGGATGAGTCAACATAGAACGGACAAGATTGTATTTTTTTGCTTGCAGGAATGTTCTTATATCTTCCTTTGAAATATTTTCCCAAGCATCTAGATTTATCTAGGCAAATAACTTATTAACAAATTATTATAAAAAATAATTTGAAACGGAATCAGTATTTTTCATCTTTTGAAAATGTCGAAAAGACCTCTTTTCTGAAATTCTACAGCGAAAAATATCCGAACAAACACAAATAATAATAATAATATTAAAGAGCGAAATTTCTACTCTTTAGCTTTCAAAATTAATGTTTTCAAATGGATGCAAAATAATAACTCTACAATTGATCATGCATTGTGATCCATTTAATTTGAGAGCTGAATCTCATTTTTTCTCTTTTTTTTAATTTTAAAGATCGAAATTCTTAATTTATTTCCCTTGCGTGACTATTTTTTAAATAAGTTAGTTATAAATTAAAACCAAGGCGCTATATGTATTAAAAAGTTCCTTCCTTTGGTGCAACCATTTTTATTGCTCACTGGAGATTCCGAGATTTATTTTGATCGTCTGTTTCGGACCTGGTGGTCAATATTTTGATCTAATTCACTATAATAAAAAAGAGATTTAACAAACTCTCATAAAACAACGTTAGTGAAGAATTTGTTAAATATTTTTGAGAGATGTGTAAAAAAATCTCTAAACATAAGATAACAGTTATTTAAAATAATCATTGTCTTAGAAGAAGCAATGCCAATGGTTATTTATTAACAATTGTTGTCTTATCTTTTCAAAAAGAAATTCCAAAATTCTAAGACAACGATTATTTAAATAATTGTTTCCTTAGCTTCACCTACGCCAATGATTATTTTAAATAATTATTGACTTATCTCTATACCTAGCTTAAAATGAGTGCTTCGCGACTCTTTCTCTCTCTGTCTCTCTGCCCTGGTCGCCTCCACAACTTCTCAAACTTATCAACGATCTCTATCACACACACCCAAGATTTAAAATAGCGGTTCGCGCGGTTTAGCGGTGGAGGAGTGATTTAGCGTTTAGCGTTTTATCGGTGATAAAACGGTCGATAAACTACCATATCGATATTTATATCATATAAATTTATTTCAAATGATATTAAGTATAAATTATAATTAAAACAATTTATATGCTTAATAATAACATATAATAGTAATTTGTTATCAACTACCATATAGATATTTATAACATATTATTTTATTTCAAATGATATTAAGTATAAATTATAATTAATATAATTTATATGCTTAATAATAACGTATAATAATAATTTGTTATCAACTACCATATCGATATTTATATCATATTACTTTATTTCAAATGATATTAAGTATAAATTATAATTAATATAATTTGTATGCTTAATTATAGCATATAATAGTAATTTGTTCACAAAATATATTTTCAAAGAATAATATATTGAATGAGCATGGCTAAAATAATATGCATAGTACACCCCATTTAGTACTATGCACATATATATAGGTCAATAAATTGAGATTTAAGTTGCTCAATAAATTCTTCATATGAAAATATTGTAGGAAATTAAATTTCGTGATTTTTAGAGCTTTCTTGCTATTTTTTTAAATGTTTTTTAAAAACAGTCCAGATTTAATACTACAAAAGGTGTCATTTCTGGGCTGTTCTTAAAAAATATTTAAAAAATAACAAGAAAGCTCTAAAAATTACAAAATTTTATTTCCTACAAGATTTTGATATAAAGAATTTATTGAGCAACTTAAATATCAATTTAATGACCAAATTAAATATAAATGACCGGGGATGCACTATGCATATTATTTTAGCCATGCTCTATATTGAATAATTCATAAGCAAGTATATTAGTAGTTTAGAAGCATAAAGTAAAAAAATGAAAAAGTCACATAAAACTTGATCTGCTAAAAAAATAACAATTAAACAGCAAAAACAACTATATCACCACTAAAACCGCTATATCGTCGCTAAAATGCTAAATCGTGTCCGCTTTATCGGCCGCTAAAATCGCTATATCGCCAAAAACCGCTAAAACCGCATTTTTCAATATATCTTGCATTATAGCTCCAAAAAACGCTAAAACCGCTAAATCGCCGTTTTATCGCCGCTATTGAAAAACTTGCACACACCTCTTGTTTCTTCTGCCTCTCGTCGACGCCTTGGACATGGGAATGATCGTCTCCGTCAGATCATCCATGTTTACCATCGGTCTCGTGTTTTTCTCCTCTCGATGATGAGCCTTGTCGTGTTTTTCTCCTCTCACCGTGTCATTTCTGAGTTGTTTTTAAAAAAAATTTAAAAAAATATCAAGAAAGCATATTACCATATCCTTGTCATATGTATATATAGAGTTAGGCTTTGGTACTTACATAAGCACCAAGCTCTATCGTACTTACGAATATCATATCTCGAATTTTGAAGTGCAAATGGCCGATCCGAGCCATTGAAAATGTTGTACATACAAAAATCTACTTGGAAACCAATTTTTTTATTTCTTTTATCATTTTATCGGATAGGTAGAAAATTGATTAAATTTGAGGTATGTATATCATCAGATTACTCAATTTTTTACCAATTCGATAAAATAGTAAAAAGTTTCTAAAAAATAAAATTTTGGTTTCCAAGTAGATTTTAGTATGAACAACATTTTCAATGGTTCGGATCGTCCATTTGCATTTTGAAATTCGAGATATGATCGTAAGCACGGTAGAGCTTGGTGCTTACATAATTACCGTAGCCTAACTGTGTGTCTGTGTGTGCGTGTATGCTTGATGAATCAAATTAGGAACTCGTAACTATTCTTATTGTTCCGGTGTTATTAACAATAAGTAGCCCATTTACAAATTAAATCTTGAGCCAGTGGCCCCAAAGTGAACCAAATCAGGTTCAGTCTGCTAGGCTTTTAACTGGCTAAGCTATGGAATTTGAGCTGCAGCAAACTGGTTTTTCTCAGCTAACTCTTTTTAGCTGGTAAAAAAAACAGAAATTGGAGAAAGCAAAGCCGTTCTGGCGTTCTGTACAATTATGTGATAATTAAGTTGGATCCACAGTTGGAGTTGTGAGATTGAATGATTAAGTTGGATCCACATATGGAGTTGCGAGGTTGCAATTACATCTGTAATAGAAGTAAGAACTGAGATAAACATAATTGAAACCTAGTTAAACACACTTTTTTTCTGCTTACATGTTTGTCATTTCTAGTTTGCTTATACCATTGTAGATTGCCTAATAATATCATTAACACACTATTAGTTATGGTGCACATAAGATGCTGAAATTTTGCTTCTAAGAAATCTTGTATTGTGAACAATAGAATTAAGATATATAATCCACAACTCGTATAAGTATACTAGTTACCAGAATTATAGAAGTAAAATTGAATATATTTCGGGAACCCTCGACTATCTCGTTGAACCTTTCACGCCTCAAGAGATACGAAAAGGGGTTTTCTCCTTAGCAAAGGGTAAGGCCGCGAGCCCAGATGAATTTCCATCTGAATTTTTCCAACATTATTGGAACACAATACAAACATCAGTTTGCAACATGGTGCAAGCATTCCACCGTAATGAACTAGACTTGTGGCGCCTAAACAAAGCCACAATTACAATCATCCCAAAGGTACAAAATGCACAAAAAATTGAGGATTTCAGGCCCATAAGTGTGCTGACAACAATCACTAAGCTTATCTCAAAACTCCTTGCGATTAGGCTACAGCTGAAACTTCCAGAGCTCATTTCAAAGCAACAATCAGCTTTCCTAAAAGGAAGGAGTATAATGGATAGTTTTCTGGTGGCAAGGGAATCACTCATCCTAAGGAATAAACTCAAAGTCCCTTCGTTTGTATTCAAGGTAGACTTTCGAAAGGCTTTTGACACGATCTCTTGGGAATTTCTCTATGCACTTCTGCAAGCCAAAGGATTCCCTGCTCGATGGGTTCAATGGATCAAAAACATTTTGATCTCTTCCTCCTCTTCGGTTAGAGTCAATGACATTCTAGGGCCACTTTTCTTTCACCAGCGAGGTCTCAGACAAGGCGACCCGCTCTCACCACTTCTATTCATTTTGGCGGCAGACATATTGCAAACACTATTGGATCATGAAAGACACACTTTTTTTAATATGCCAGAAATGCACCTAGCAGCCTACCAATTCGCGGATGATACACTTATTATTAGCGAGGCACACCCACGTAATATAACAAAACTAATGTCTATCCTCCAAGCTTATGCACAAATTTCAGGGTTGAACATCAATCCGTCGAAAAGTTCGTTCGCCCCGATTTGCATTCCGCAGAATCTCACCAAGGTCCTGAAGCATACCTTAGGCTGTAAAGCTCAAACCCTACCAATGAAATACCTGGGATTGCCATTGTCCATTAAAAAACCTACTAAGGAATTGTACCTACCTCTTCTGGAAGCAATTCAACAGAAGCTCCAGAGCTAGAAGGGTAAAACGCTATCCAAGGGAGGTCGCCTTACACTAGTAAATTTCCTATTGCCAGCCTGGCTGATCAAACACATAGAAAGAACCAAAATGCGCTTCTTCTGGAAAGGAGAAATATCCCCATCATCGGGGGGCTTTATGGTGAGCTGGACCACATCTTGCTTACCACGGACGAACGGAGGATTAGGCATTGTCGACCTAAAAACCTTCAACATCTCCTTGATCCTCAAATGGGCTTGGCTAACTTACAGCCAGCAAGACACCCTTTGGACAACATTCATTCGAACACACTATAACATCCCCCAACTACACACCGAGGAAAATGAATCCCCATCTCTCCCTTCATTTTTTCTCAAGCAAGTCCTATCTTTTTCTCACTTCATGCGAGCATCCACCACCACACAAGGAGGAGAATTACTATGGAAATGGACATCATCCGGCCGCTACTCATCTAGCTCAGCATATCGAAATTAACCCAGAAATTACCTCAGCAACGTTCCATATTACATGGAAATCACGCTCACCCCTGAAAGTGAAAATCTTCAGATGGACATTACTCAAGGACAAGCTCTCAACACTTCAAAATTTCCAAAGGATGGGATTGATCCAAACCTCTCAATGCACACTATGTAATGGATGAAACGGCGTCACACTTATTCGTCTCCTGCCCTACGACCAGGCGCATTTGGCAGAGGATACACCCTGGCATTCCAATAAATCACAACGACACACCACTCGACTTTTGGATGAGAGGGCGAGGACGCCAATCTCAAATGAGTAGCATATCGTGGGACACACACACTCAAGCGGGCCTCTGGATCATTTGGAAGGAAAGAAACCGGAGAATTTTTGCTGGAACTGCCACTACAATGGACCTACTACTGCTCCAGATCATGAATGACTCGACCTTATGGATGGACAACGGCTGAGAAGTGCAAATATATCCTAATCTGGAGGGGATAAATTTAACTTCTCTTTTCTTTTTCTTTTTACTTTTTCTTTTCTCTTTTTTTCTTTTTCCTCGAATAAAAACATTGTACATGTAATAATTTTGTTTTAATGAAAATTGTTAAGTAGGCAATGCCAATTTTCTCAAAAAAAAAAAAATTGAATATATACATTCTTTATAGTTCAGATAGATTTTGTATCAACTCTGACGCAAGTTGGAAGCTGTTTCATAAAACTCAGAAGATGATATATCTGAAATATTAGTTTTTTCAAATCTGATTGAGAGTAACAAATCAATTTCAAACTTAACAAAAGTTCCATGCACAACACATTAAAGTAAAGTGCAAATATAATTTACAATAAATGTGTTTCAACGTAATCTATTTCGTGGTTTGACTATGCTTAAATTTAATTTGGGTACAAGGATAAGCATAAGCATGACATTGATTTCTTGTAGAGTTATTGTCTACTAATCATAGCAAAATGAAGAAAACTCTCTTTGTAAACAACACCTGAGAAAAGATCATTTATTATTCTAAATTATTTTCTTTACAGAACAGAAAAGAAAGTTATGAAAAAACACAAAAGTAAAGATACATCCGATCAGCAGTAATACAACTAAGATGGAAATGCAAAACAAAACTCAGTCTACCAGAGTCCAACCATTTATTCAGTACCTCACAATATCTCAATTTACGTGGATAATCATTTCCAGAAGTCACAATTTTCATGCAGAACAATAGTTTGTTTTACTCATCCATGCGAATTATACAACGGATGCTCTCCCCCTTGAGCATGAGGTCAAATGCAGTGTTTATCTCAGAGAAAGACACACTATGGGTGATAAACTTCTCCAACTCCAGCTCCTAAAAAGGAAACCAATTACCATATGTAAATTAGAAAGGTAAGCTGCTAGAACTTGATTAACAAAATAAAAAATTAATTATAAACTACATACCCCAGCCATGTATTGCTCAACGACAACAGGAATGTCGGTACGGGGCTTGTAATTTCCATAGAAAGTTCCCTTGAGTGTTTTTTCATTAAGAAAGTGTATCGGGTGAGTCTTGAACACAGCATCTTTGTGCGGTACACCAACCAGAACCGCCACACCCCAACCCTAAAGCATACATCATGTTAGTTAAATAGAAATATGAGTTTCATATTTACTAAATTGTGATCTAGTGAGCAAGTAAAAGAGGTGGAATAGTACATCATGAACACATTCGAAAGCTTGAATCATGGCATTTATGTTTCCAGTGCACTCTACAGCCCGGTCAACACCACCATTAGTCATCTCAGCAAGAACCTAGAAGCAAAACCGAATCGAATTACAATTTTAATTTTTAAAATGTTATGATTATTGTCTGGTATGAAACGTATTGTTCTACTTGCTAACCTCTTGCACAGGTTTTGTGTGTTCAAGTGGATTGACGAACTCCGTACAACCGAACTTTCTAGCTGCAAAATCAATATTTGTGTGATTCAGCAATTTAAAATGAATTACAAATTCCTATAATATGTATCTAACTAAAATCTTTTAATACCAGTTTCAAATCTATCCGGATTCAAATCAATGCCAATGATCCTTGATGCTCCTGCAAATCTGGCGCCTTCAGCAGCCTAATCAATATTTGAGAAATTCCAATTAAATATTAAATTATGAAATACCAAATCGACTTAAAATGAACTGAATAACAGATAAGACTTACTGAAAGCCCAACAGCTCCTAAGCCGAAGATTGCCACTGTAGAACCCTTCTTTGGCTTCGCAACATTAACAGTGGCCCCAAAACCTTAACAAACAGATTACATTGAAATTAGTTTTGATAAACCAGAAAAGCAAATCAACAGAAAGTTGGAATTCTAAACAAATTTGGACACTGACCTGTACAAAAGCCACAACTGAGAACACAAACTTTGTCGAGGGGAGCCTGTGGGTTAATTTTTGCGATGCAGCCAACATGTACAACAGTGTACTCACTGAAGGTGGAGGTACCAAGAAAATGGTAGATGGGTTGGCCATTCACGGAGAAGCGGGACTGTCCATCACTGATCATGACCTTGCGATCCGGGTTGATGCGGAGGAGTTCACACATATTGCTTTCCTCAGACTTGCAGTGGGCACAGTCCCTACATTCTCCTGTGAAAATCGGGAGCACATGGTCTCCTGGTGCCAACTCGGTCACTCCTTCCCCAACGCTCTCTACAATCCTGCCGTTATACCAACCATTATAGTTTAGACAGACTAATGTCAACACAACAACAAAACCTTTAGTCCCAAACAAATTAGGGTAGGCTAGAAATGAAACCCAATCGGAACATGTTGAAGTTTATGTTACTTGAAAAATTATTGAGCTAGTAAAACTTAAGTGCTAATTAAAGAAACAGACCCACTTGCTTAGGAAGTAATAATTGGTACTTTTTTAGTGGAATGCAGCCCTAATTAGAAATCAATTTCAGCTTCTACAAGTTACTAAATTATCATGTGTTTGTGCTAAATGTCATTTTTTTTTTCAAAAAGGAAAATGTGATAAATTGAAGGGCTTATATACAGTGCCTTCATTGTGCCATGTTTACTCCTAGGGACAGTATATATTTTCCTTTATTTCAAATCTACAAAATCAAATAAATGTTTGAAGGGGGAATTCATACTTACCCACCAGCCTCATGACCTAGGATCCGAGGAAAGATGGGTGTTTGTCCCTGAAAAATAAGAAAATATCTTGAATCAGCAGCAAATTATTTCCCTAAAGTTTAAGAAAAGGGTACGAAATTTCCAATGGATGGATTAAATTAAAAAGAAATTGAAAGCAATACTAACCTTAGCTTCCCAAAAGTAGACATCAGTGTGACAAAGCGAGGTGTACAGAATCTTAATGCGCACCTCCATTGCTTGTGGTGGGGCCACCTCTACCTCTTGTACTACCAGCGGCTTCCCCGCTTCCCATGACACAGCAGCTGTACTCAAAATTTTCACAATTTGTTGGATCAATTTGCAACATACAAAATAATTGTGTTTCTCTACTAGAAAAATTCAATATTTTGAAATTGAGCAAGTAAACTAATTCTTCAGAAGAAAAAATAAAAGAATAAATCCAGTATAGGTTGAAATACTCTATATATCAAAATGGAAGCACAAACCTCTGCACTTGATAACCTTCCCAGCAGTGCTTGCCATCGCTTTCTCGTTTCTCTTTCTCTCTCGCACAAACAAAAGAATCTCGGAGAATTTTTTTAATGTTTCGAGTAACAAGTGATTTGATTTGTAGATGGAGAGAAGTGAGTTAGGGGTAGTGGGTATTTATATGAAGCGTCGTGCGGGTTTCGAATCTTTTTTACTTTTGTGGAATCCGCAACAAAGATTGGGACCCGCCGCAAGGCTAAACCTGAGTGCTAGCTGTGGTTTTGGTTAGCTGCTTGTTACTCTGTATTCCTGTTTTATGATAGGATATGAGCTCGTGGCATTGCTCGATAGTAATGGATCTATTTGGCTTGTTTTCTTAGCAAGTAATGACGAAGTAGGTAATATGGTCCTGCGGTCCCGATTCGTGGCATAATATGCACGATAATTCATCTAAAGTTGCATAATAAAATTGATAACGATAATTGCTATCAAATATGATATCTACGGAACATTATCCAATGAACTAATGGTTCGCTCAAAACAACGAATTCGTATCTCCCGAATAATGCGAGATTACGAAATGGTCAGCGGACAGCACTGTTACGTTGTAAATTCGTTGGTACTGTAGCAAAAATATTGTGCGAACAGCACTCAACGCTGTAACAGCAATGAGAATGCAAGAAGAGCCGCTGCTGATTATTTCAGGATGTGAATCCAAAACAACACGCCGAAAATCCAGATACTCCGCGTGTGCCTTTACTACTTAGCATGTGAAACCCAATCCAATTTGAGTCTTTCCTTCTCTTCAACATGTGACTTGCATCTAATTCGAAACCAAATTGTCATTGCTCTCTTCTTTTTAATAATTCAAACCAGCAGAACACCCCCTTATGTTGTTTTGGCACTTTGGCTCTGTTAGCAAGGGAAGCTGTTCTTCTACTGCACAGCACCGATGGACGGCTCAGATTTTTTGCGTTGTAAGTTACGGACGGCTCAGATTTGATTCAGAGGAGTCTGATTATAAAGTTTAGCTTGCACAAATCTCGATGCAAATCAAAGACTGAAATTTGCTGCGCAGCACGCAGTGTTTTTGCTGCGCAGTAGAAGATCTCGTTCCGTTAGCAAGTTGCATGAGTTCAGAGTTCTCGACACAGATACTTAAAATAAATTAAACTTAAATCATGTCTCACTAATTAATTAATATAATTCAAACAACTTGTACCGCCACCCGTTTTGTGTTGTGCATGGAATTTACAAAGCTCAGGTTTCTACTGCTCTTATTTAATTTGTGAGATTCGCTAGATTGGCAACATCTACAGTTCTGATGTTACTTGCAAGTTACAACTAAGGGGTTGGAAAATCGCCGAGTTTGAATTAATGAAAATTGGCTGCAAAAGTGAAGATCAATTAACTTAAAAAGATTGGCATGTCTCAATTAAAGCTAGTTTGTTTAAAGATTTAATTTAGTTTAATGCCTAAGACACTGTTCTCTCAATTTGAGGATACTTGGTGATCTTTTTCCTTTTTTACTTGTGAATAATTGAACTTGGATGATTTTTATTTTTCATTTTGTATCTAAAAAGCCTAGTTTTTTCGCAGATAATTTATGATATTCATTTTGGGACACGATTAGATTATAAAAAATATTTTTTTAAGGAAAGTAGTAGATGGTAAAATTTATCACTTAAATTAAGTTAAACCATCTGGTAAGAAAAGAATGAGTAATTTTCTAAATTATCTGTCATTTTTCAAAATATCACGCAAAATGGCCCCTCCTACATAACTTTTCTACGTTATCGATCTATAATTAGATGTTGAATATAAAATGTAAAAGTTTGAAGCTTTATTAATTAACAATTTTATTTTCTTAATTCTTGATGAAAAATATAATGGGTACAGTACTTAATGTATTTAATTACCAGAAATTTAACATGTTGGAGCAATTTTCAATAGCAATGCTAATATTTACTTTAATAATAATGTTACATGTGTTAATTATGGCTTTCAAATTAGAAGAGCTCCAGACAGTCTTTATGTACCTCAAAAGGTTGTGCAAACTTTATTATACGTGCGTGATTAATGAAAATAAAATAAAATGCAAGAAAGTTATCATATAGTATATTGAGAAATCAAATAAAATCCAAAGAGAGTTATCAAATTAAAGTCATGGTTCATATTTCTTTGTAATATTTCACCTTTTTAAACAAGAATTTGAACCGATATTTCATGTTATCCTAGCTTGTTATTTTCATTATTCATAGTTTTGGAGATAAATTTTTTGACATAAAATATTTTTTTGGAATGTACATATGTGAGACAGAGATCAATATAATTTGGTGAATGCAGATCTTATACATGTCTTATATGTTTGACGTTAATTCAGCATGATTTTTGTGTGAACTGATTGTATCTAAGTTTAGTTATTAATCTAAGTCATGTATCCATCGTTTATATCTAAGGTTGCTAATGAACAAAACAGTTCATGAACAAAATGAATTGGACATTATTGAACAATTATGAAATGAACCATTTTTTTAATCTTAATTGATGTTCAATCCAAATTCAATTGCTAAAACTGAACTGAACTAATTATGAACAAATTATGAACAAATTGTGAATTAATTACGAGCTTAATGTGAGATTAAATAAAAATATGTTCAAGCATCCCAATAGATCAATCAAATTCTAACTCTTTATTTCACATAGAGAAAACTAAGTTATTTGCAAAAAGAAATCTAAGTTATTCGCACAAAGAAATCTAAGTTATTCAATGCAGAGAGATGAAAGAGCTTTATTTAAAGAGAATTGTGCATTGTAATGTTCAAAATCAGATCTGCATAATTAGCTTATGAACAAATAATAAATATTATATGATTATAAGATGAACTAAACATTAGTAGATAATTATGAATTTGATTTGATCATTAAGCTCAACTCCTCATCAGCAAACTATCAGTTTGCTGAACATTATCTGAAAACCATCCGCAGCCATATTTATATCTCTTGTTTGATAAGAAACAAGGGAAGGGAAAATAGAAAGAAGAAAAATTTGGACTTAGGTTTCAAACTTATAGTCTAATTGTTTGCGAGTTGGGACGTGGTTTGAGCAAATTGTGATAGCCTACCAACAGCATAAATTCTCAGAAACTACAACTCAATATTAAGTCTGAAGCCGCGTGGAGATCTAGTAAAGAAAAAAAAAAAAGAAAAAAGGAAAGAACTAGTGGAGCAAATCCAGCTCATCTTTATTGAAGCACATTACAGCAGATACCTCAAGTGACATGCACCAATCCAAACTCGTGGAGGCTCATCTTCACAAAATTATTCTGTCAACCATCCATGCGAATTATGCAACGGATGCTCTCTCCGTTGAGCATGAGGTCGAACGCCTTGTTTATCTCTGAGAATGACACAGTGTGGGTGATGAACTTGTCTAATTCCAGCTCCTACATATGAATTACCATGTTGAGATGTGAATAATTAACATCTTATGAAGTATGATAGGAGGTGCAATCTGACTGACACAAACAGCAAGTCCTAAATCATTTTATGACAAGAGATAAGAGCTTACCCCAGTCATGTATTTCTCGACAACTGAAGGAAGGTCGGTACGCGGCTTGTAGTTGCCAAAGAATGTTCCCTTCAGGGTTCTCTCGTTTAGGAAGTTCATTGGGTGAGTCTTGAACTCAGCATCCTTATTTGGCACACCGACCAAAACTGCCACACCCCATCCCTAAAATACAAAAACGTTGTCAGAAGTATGTAAGTCGGTTTTTCTTAGTTAAGGGTAGTGAAGTAGTGGCATATTAATACGTCATGAACGCATTCAAAAGCTTGAATCATGGCATTGATGTTTCCAGTACATTCAACAGATCGATCAACACCGCCATTAGTCATATCAGCGAGAACCTGGAAAATGGAAACAGAAAGAAAAAATTAAAATTTTATATTATATAATACACACAATATTCATGGTTCTGTGGAAATAAATCACCTGCTGCACTGGCTTTGTGTGATCCTTGGGGTTGACAAACTCTGTGCATCCAAATTTTCTAGCTGTTAAAGCGAATAAAGTGAAACTGAATCAGACAAGGTTGATAATGATTATTTAAAAAAAAAGGGAAAATTTACTTTTACCTAGTTCAAATCTGTTTGGATTCAAATCAATACCAATGATACGCGATGCTCCCGATAACCTGGCTCCCTCAGCAGCCTAACAGAAAATAAATCATGCCTCGCACTGGATCTCTTAAATTTAAAAATACATTGAAAAGAAAAGGAAGGTGAATAATGGACATACAGCCAGGCCAACAGCTCCCAGACCAAAAATTGCAACACTAGAACCCTGCGGTGGTTTTGCAACATTAAGAGTAGCACCAAGACCTACAACACGAGAGAACAATATAATTCAAGAATTCAAACTATCTTAACCAACAATATCACAAAGAAATAATAACATGTTAGTATTTACTAAAAGAATCCGGGTCCACCATCTGTTTCAGATCCCATTGACCAGGGGCAGAGGTAGTAAGAACAATGGGGGTCAATTGACCCCCATTCTTTCTCCCATGTGACGTGTACCATATTTTAGATAGAAATGCTAAGTGTAAATGCTAAAATCACACTTATTTGACCCCCCATATTATGCTAAAAATCGTCTTAGTCTTGACCCCCATATTATTTAAATTGACAAAAGTCGACAATTCTTTGCACATCGAACCCCATTATGAAGAATTCTGCCTCCGCCCCTACCAAGAACCATCAATACTAGAAATCAATAGTTTCGGGCCAAATCAGTTACGTACCAGTAGAAATGCCACAGCTGAGAATGCAGACTTTGTCAAGTGGAGCTTCAGGGTTGATCTTGACCACACAGCCAACATGGATGACAGTGTACTCACTGAAGGTGGAGGTGCCAACAAAATGGTAGATGGGCTTGCCTTTGATGGAGAAGCGAGACTGACCATCGCCGATCATGACGCCACGGTCAGTGTTGATACGCAGGAGATCACACATGTTGCTCTCTGCTGACTTGCAGTGGATACACTCCTTGCACTCCCCAGTGAATACTGGGAGCACGTGATCCCCAGGCACCAGCTCAGTCACTCCCTCCCCCACACTCTCAACAATCCTGCCATTAAGCAATTTGATAAATGAAGATGATTGAAAAATGAAAAAAGAAAATGAACAAATAGTTTGAAGAGGTCCATGACAGGAACTGAAAATGGAAGGAGTGTCAGCACAAACCAGAAAATGACTACTAAACCCTCTATGATCCAGTCTGTTACATAACTTGTGTCCCATCAAATATTGATATATTTGAAGAAGAAAGGGTATATTAATTTAAAAAGCATGCCAGATCTATTGCAACATCAAGATTACTAAACAACTAATGAGTCGGTTTTAGGACAATAATGTTCTTCATTCTTCCAATTTTAAACAATAATAGAAGTGTTGACTGGTCCTTAACAGTCAATCTTTGAATTTTTAAACTGAGTGCTATTTAACTAAAACACATGCAAAAAGTATTAATTTTATAAGATACAGATATACACCATACAGTAAGCAAATGAGAGAATCAAAGAATGATCAACATACCCTCCAGCTTCATGACCAAAGATCCGAGGAAAGACAGGATTCTGGCCCTTAATTATATAAGAAAAATCGCATATCAGTCAAAAATCACTTCCATATATACAATAAACAAAAAATTATAGAGAAATTTGATCCGCACCTCCATATATACAATAAACAAAAAAATAATAAAAAGAAAATATGTAGCATGAACCTTAGCTTCCCAGAAGTAGACATCAGTGTGACACAGTGATGTATAGAGAATCTTGATCCGCACCTCCATAGCTTGTGGAGGTGCGACCTCTACCTCCTCTATCGCTAGCGGCTTCCCTGCCTCCCATGCCACAGCAGCTGTAACTCAACAATTCACAAAATTATTGGATCAATTTGTAATAATAGGAAAACAATTTCAGTCCTCAGCATGTTGATTTCATATATAAATTGGAGTGATTCCAAATTTTGTCAATTAGTAATGTGCAGAGTTGACGAGTAAGATGATGTGGAAAGGTAAAATAGAACATGATATCTAATAACCATAAGGGTCTGACGAAGTTATTGGAGGGAAAGCGTTACTTAATATTTGTATACAGCTTTTATTTTCTTTGATCGAATCAACTAACAAGCTAATTTATTAGCTAAATCAGAAGTTGATTTGAAAACAAACCTCTGCATTTGATCACCTTCCCTGCAGTAAGGGAAGTGCTTGCCATCTCTAGCGAGTCCGGATCTGCTGTTATTCCCAACGAAAAACAGGGTCCTGCCTTTTCTCTCGGAACCGACGGATTGATATCGAACGGTTTGAATTGTTTCTTCTCTTTTTTTATTGGCTTTCTCTCTCTTCGAAAAAATGACACCCGCTCGTCTCGAATCCAGCGATCCCGAGGAGAATAACAGAATCCTCCTGTTATCTCGTTTTGGAATAACAGTTGATACCGATTCATCTCTACTAGTCTCTCTCTCTCTCACACTAAACAATTCTCAGAAATGTTATCAGCTTTACTCGTGTCTCTCTCTAATGAGCGTGAACGAAAGGCACCGAGTATAAATATCTAAGAAGGGTAGAAATATCTCGGATCGGATCCGTATCTGCTGCTCTTATGATTAAATGCAGGGGTCCTGCTTTTATTCGATCTTTCCTTCACTGTGAAATGTACGGATCAGATCTAAACACTATCTTAAAAATTCTGCCATCAGTCATCATCGTCCGTTCGATTCAGAGATCAGGATCCTGCTGTTTGCTCAAAAGAGCAGGAGATACGAATCCGAAAATCAAGAGATAGGGGACAAATTCAATAATACATGACAGTCGATGATCCTTGACGATTCCGAGCCACAAATAATAGTGAGGAGCTTTAAATTAAAAATTCCAAAAAGAAAAAAGCGCAAGCAAAAAAAAGTGACGTGTTGCGAAACCAGAGATGGTTTGTTTGGAGCCAAGGACACGTGGGGGTCTAAACATGCTCTCTGGTTGAGACCACCGGTCCATAACCTAGGTTTGTTCATGCACCTGATTCATTTGCTTGGTCTGCTGTGGCTGTTACAATGTTTGCTACCGTGTTTCTGTTTTCTGGGGAACAGGATCTGGTGCTGCGCGGGATGGTGTAGCGCAGCACCTGGATCGTTCGATATTCACTGATTGCATCAAGATTCGTGCCAAAGCATAAAGACCCTCTTGATTTCCATCTCTGACGGTCGATCGCGAAATTGACGATCAATCCGAACCGTCCATTTGTTGTAGCGTACTACTGCGCTACAGCAGATCAGGGTCGTTTTCTGGGGATCAAAAGATGGCAGTTAAGAATAGGGTAATTTTAGATATACTTATGTTTAAATGCATCTTTCACTATGAATTAAATTAAATACTATGTTAATGAGATCAACGCAGTGTATTGAACAAAATTTGGTGCAGTTTGAAGAATTATGCAACCCTTGCTCGTAGAATTAGAATTCAAAGTGAAAATTACTTGTGGATAATTATGGATAATTATATTGATAACATATTGAATTTGTTTCAGTCTTAGGACAATTTGGTGTCCAATCAAATTTGATGTCTCATATCATTTTAACTTTTTTATGATACTTTTTTGAATGGTTTTAACTTTCAAGCATTTAATAAAATGGAGAATGTTTTGTAGATACCACATTTGATATCAATTATCGATACCGATTTTATTATGCATCTTATTTGAGTTATCGTGCACATTATTTGAGTTATTATGCATGTTATACCATAACTATTTTCAGTACAAAAAATAACATGTATAACTATTTCATTACAAAAAATAACATGCATAATAACTCAAATAATGTGCACGATAAAATCAATAATATGTATAACTATTTCATTACAAAAAATAACATGCATAATAACTCAAATAATGTGCACGATAATTCAACTAAAGGTGCATAACAAAATCGGTATCAATAGTCAGTATCAAATATGGTATCTACGTATCAGCTCCCTAATAAAATTTGAGGGAAAAATCGAAATTCAGATTTGACATAATCATTTTTAAATTTAAGTCAACATATATGCAAGTTTGCCATTTAGTATGGTAATCACTAAAAATATATTGTTCCACTTGTTAGTAGTATTTAGTATGGTAATCACAAAATATATTGTTGCCATTTAAATATATTGTTGCACTTTTTAGTACTTAGTAGTATTACTAAGAATATAATTTATCTAAATATAAATATTTTATATTCGTAATTTTACATGTAGCCACACCAAAAGTATATGCAGGAAATCAACTTACCAAAAGTATATGCAAAGATCAATTCTAGTTCTACATTTTGATGATGTCAAATTGACTTACTACGCCATTTGTACAGTATTAAGTAGACGAGTAGACATTTTCGATATTGACATGCCATACTGTTACATAATTATTATTGGTATGTTGTTAGTCAAATTTATTTTCTGTGAATAAATAATAAATTAGCGTTCGATTCGCGCTCGGCTAGAGAAAGTCTAAAGGGTCGGATCGGGCTTTACAAGGACACGGTCTAAAGGGCCTACGAAAGGGCCGGGTAAGGACCGAGTCTAAAGAGGGCTTAATAGGGGCCGGGTAATAAGGGCTTTGTTATAAAGAAATAGGTCCGGCCCCTCTAAGGCACGGCCCTTATTAGGCCCTCGGAGTTGCAAAGGGCCGGATCAGGGCCGGGTAATAAGGGCTTTGGTCTTTTTTATTTTTTTTTAATTGTTAAAGGGTTGATAATGGTATGAGGGGCTGACGTGGTTAAGGGTTGCAGATGGTCGAATCAGAACCGGACAAGGTCGGAGCTTGAAAGGGTCGGGTAAATAGGGGCCTGCATTTTTTAAATAAGACCTGGTCCTTTCAAAATATTAATAAGGACCGAATCTGACAGGGGCTTTACAGGGGCCGGGAGCTTATGACATATCCCTACGCTCGGCACAAAAATGTTAAATTTTAAATTTTTGTATTGTAATAATAAAATTATAATATTTTTTTTAAAAAAGGCACAGAAAAAAAACTTGAAAAAAAAATATTATCTACAGTAATTTTATTGTATCGTAAACAGTGAAAATACTTGTCATAACATTGTGAAAATGAAAAGTATATAAAATTAATAAAAAAATGACACCTGATTAGAAAGAGAGAGAAAAGTAAGCGGAAGGTCTGTGTGAAATATTTTACAAATAAAATGCGAATAGTTTATTCGATTAGAGTTATTTTATTATTATTTTTGACAAAAATTGTTTTTAAATCTTACATTTTTTCAATATTAAAATTTCCAAAAACAAAAGAAAATGAAACTCACAGACTTTGTAGCCTCTGTCCATTGGTTGCATCGCATTTCATATTTTCATGCAATTCTAATGTTATTTCATATTTTATCAAACATTACTAAATATATAGCATTGTAAATTTATATCCTAATTATTACATATTTTTTATAAAATAATTTAAATTGTGAAAGTTAAAAAATATAATGTTATTTCATATTGGGGTTATGTTATTTTATTTTTTATATATTATACATAATTGTAATGAGTAAAAAATTTAGGTACACCGTTCTAAGTGCTATCTAGATACTTCAATCAATTTGTACCACTCAAATATATTGAGATTCACGCCATATATTTGTATGGTACGGATCATTAGAGTATCTAAGGAGCACATAAACCTAAATTTTTGTCTTATAATAAAGCTTCGTAATTTTATGGGGTTTCAAAAGTAAATTATTTTGACAATTGTCAAAATTATCTAACTAAAGCAATTCACTCTAATTTTGAATATTATTAAATTATTTTAATTCACTAGAAACAACATACTATTTCACTTTACATAATTTTTACACCCCCATTTTATATATGTCGTACAAAAGAGCTGCTATTAAATGATTCAATGACACTTTGAAAAATTTGTTTAAACATTTAATAGCAGGTCTTACAAAAAAGGAGATATAAAAAAAAGGGTCTAAAAAGCAGCAACAGGTTTTTATAGTGGATGCGTTGTGTCATCTGCTATAAAAATACCTATAATATTGTGCCCAATAGAGAATCCGATAATGAAACACCTTTAATAGCGGCTTCTCCTTAGAGTCCGGTATTAAAGGCTTCTAATAGCAAATTTGTTAGAGAATTCGCCATATTTCCTGCAATCTTGAGCGTTCATTCCTATCTGATCCAACGCTCAGAAATCGCGAGCCATTACTCTAATCCACGGATAGTGAATCTCTCCATTTATCCATGTTTCTCTCTTCTCCCCTTTAAAAATTCATTTTCTCTCTCTCTCATCTTTTTTAACTCATCTAGCCGCCTTTCTCGTCTCTCTCTTCGTCTCTTCCTTTTCTCTCTATCTCTCGACAATCAAATTAACCAATAATATAATCCTTGGAGTATATACTTGCTACTTGAAAGAATTAGCTATTTGTTTAGATTTTATTTTGCTGAATTTTTTCTGTAGTATGAAATTATATTTTTCGATATTTTTTTGGACGTCATTGTTTATTTTTGTTGGACGATGTCATTCTTTATTTTTGTGGACATCTTTCTTTAAATTTTAATAGCATAATTTAAATTTTGTTTAAGCATGTAAATTGTCAATAAAAATTCAGATGTAAATAACGAGTGGGATCTAGTCAGAAAAAACTGAATTAATTGGAAAATCCAAAAATAATTACGATTCCTGTCCAAGACGGACCCGATTCTTCTGCCGTGCAGCACCGACGGACCGCCCAGATTTACTGTGCTGTCAGCTACGGACGGTACAGATTTGATTCAGGGGGTCTGATATTATAAAATTTAGCTTGTACGAATCTTGATGCAAATTAAAGACTGTCGATGCCGCGTGGTAGAAGATCTCCTTCCGTGCAAGACATAGGCTTGTTGTGCAAGAAGACAAGAACTAGCCTGTTAGTGCAAAATCCTGACTTCTCGTGCAAGGAAATACATTAACTCTCTCGCCACCTAGCTAGTAATTGCCTCAAAACTCGTAATTTATAAATGTACCGTATATTCATGAAACCGTTATCAATTTACTCATGTATTAACAGTTTAGCACTTCAGCAACGCCTTTTTCAATTGTTTTCTCTTGATGAATAAATCGAAAAGAGTATGTTGGATACTTTCGATCATTGTCTCAGTTCTCACAGCAAAACAAACAACATTACTCTTCGGTCTCAGAGTTCCTTTCGCAATACATGGAATAGCAATAGAAGAGCAAATTTAAATTAGTAAAAATAGAATAGTGTGATTTTTAGGGAGTGGTAAAAGAGTGATATTTTTTACTATTTCAAAGAACGAAATTATCGTTTGTCAAATGTTAATTGATATAGTAAAAATATTAATAATTATGATAATAATAATAATGATGATGATATAATATAATAATGATAAAATAATACATTGAATAATATGCATTATTTCCAAAATAAAAATAATATTGATGATAATAATAATAATAATATAATAACTATAAATAACATACTAGTCAATAATAATAATATAAGGAAAAAATAATTATTATAATGATATTATTATTATAAAATAATAAAACAATAATAATAAAGTAACCATACAATATAATATAAGAATATTCATAACAATAGCAATAATAATTGTAATAATATGCATTATTTTAAATTATAAAATAATTCATAGTAATTATTAATATTATTTTAATAATAAAGATAATAATAATAATAAAGAATATAAAATATACTAAATTATTGTTAATTATAAATATAATACAATATAATCAAATAATAGTGATAATTATAGTTGTAATTGTTAGAAACTTAAAGTTCTACTAAATTTGAGATTGAAGCTTAAGGTAGAAATGTCAAATCTGAATGCGAAAGTGTATTTACTCAATAAAACCTTAAGCTACTTAGAAATTTGCACAATTGTAGCAATTCAAATTCACATTAAGAAATGCAACAAGAATACTCATGGATTGCAAGAAAAGATAGAGAGAGAGAGCAAGAGAAAGAGTCAAGTGACATTCGATGTAACGTGGGTCAACGATTTTTGCTTTAGTCCACAGGACTCCCGATTCCACACTGGATTGAAAATCAACACTAATCCAAAAGAGTTTTACAAAGATTTATCCACGGAACAATGAATTCAATCCTTAGATCAAAACAAAACTCTTACAACTCACAACAAAGCTTGCAAGGTATCACTACAAGATGATTAACAATGCAATTCTATTACAACTCTAGCTCTCACAATGGCCGAGGTTAGGAAGCTTGAACAACATGTGCTTTAAAAGTGCTTTAAATTGCTTGTAAACTTTAGGGGATGCTTTTTTGATCTTTTGGGATGAAACAAACCTTTATATATGTGCATAGGACTTCACAGATCTTCAAGGCACCATATTTAATCCCAAGCATTACAATGCAAGTGGAAAGCATTATAATGCCTTTGCAACATGTGAAAAATGCCCTTCCTTTACTCTGTAGTGATTTTTGGGTCTAAGCTTGCAGGAAATTGTTATAACGCCATGGAACCCGTTATAACGCCTTATATGCTGTTATAACGCCCTTCACATTAATTAAAGTAATGCATGTTAAGACTGGGAAAAAAGCTCATGACTCGTGACTCGCTCGTAACTCACTCGAATTTTAGCTCGTTATCAACTCGCTCAGATTTAATTCGAACTAATCTGACTCGAGTTGTGTAGCTCGTATTTTTTACGAGCTGAGTTTGAGCTACTACCAGCTCGCGCATTAACTCGCTCAGATTATTGTATTGCACGTATTTTTTTCCTCCTAACATGACATGTAATATGTTGATACCTTCATTTTAACTTTTTCATAATTTTTTTCTGTTTTATGTTGATATAAATTATAGTCGATTTCATTCTTGCATAATTAGCAATAGTCAATGTTTCAATGCATAAACGACAAAACTTTATAAGATGTTAGCAAACTGAATTGTAAATTCGAGCTAATTAACAAGTTACGAGCCGGCTCGAGTTTTTCGCGAGTCCAATACGAGCTAGATTTTCAGCTCGAAGCATCACTAGTGATTCGAGCCGAACTGGCTCGTATAATTGACGAGCCGAGTTCGAGCTAGCCCTGACTCGCTGGAAATATCTCGAATAACAGTCCTAATGCATGTCTTGATTTTTCTTCACATTTTGAGCTCCAGTCATTGTGATTTCTAAGCCCAACTTCTACAGAAGCTTTACAATACTCTGGATCCTGTTATAACGCCTTCAATTTGGCATATTCAACAATTAAACAATTCAATTAATTGAGAAATTTTAACAAATCGAGAAAATTGGTGCTCCCCTCAATTTGAGCATTAATAACAAGCATGCATTTGCATTAGCTCCCCCTAAATTAAAGATTTCATTAAGATTTGACAATAATAAGACACAATTCAATCAAGCAATATCTCACAGAGCAATATGGAGGAAATAATAAAAATCAACCAAGCAAACAATCATATATCAAAATAATGATATGCAATTCAAGCTCAAAACATAGCACAAATATTACAAATTCAAGTTCTAGTTTTCTAAAGACACAAGTTTAATTCTAACGAGCATGGCATTTAAACTACATAATTTGCCTAGAAACTAATGAACTTCACTCATCCTCACTTGTATCCTCTTGATCATCCAGATTGAATTGAGTAGTTGTTCCCTCATTTGGATTGCCGGTTGGTTCGGAGCAATCGTTCCAAAATCCAAATTGTTGATTCCATGAAGCAATGGCTTGGTGTTGAACTCTAGTTGACTATCAATTCTCTCATTTATCTTATTTGCATTATGCTTACCATGCATAGTCAAATGATAAAATTGGTGGAACATGTAGTGCATTCCCTCATCACAGATGAGAGAGTGATATGGTGGTATTGCTTCAAAACAAGAGGAGACATGGAAGGATGCATCATGATGATATTCAAATCCTTGGTAGTAAGAAGAGGTCTTGGGATGAGGTGTTTGTGCTTGAGGTGTTGGTTCATCCTCCATTCAACCGGTGCATCGTGGTCGATGTATTGATTTGACTTAAATCCTTCTCGCATTATCCACTCATTAACTATGTGTTTGATTTTCGCTTTCCAATAACCACCTCTTTATTCATCATTTATTTACAAGAAATATGATAAGATTTATCGGTGCAAAGATGATTGTGTTCTTCTCACTTGGATTATTAGTGCAAGATATCTTTTTGTGCTTAAGAATAACAAGCAAGAGATGTGAATAAAGAAGGCTCATAGTCTTATTGGTTAGAGTGATTCTCATATGATTAAGGATAATAAAATGAACTTGAATGATTGTATTGTTCGATAGTAGATGTCTCAAGAGATAACCATTATTATATTCAATATTCATTTTAAGGTCTACTCCGGATAAGAGAATATTATTGATGGATAGAAACATCAATCTATGTAAAGTTGGTAATTTTAAATTGGTATAGTCCTTATGTGATTTTTTGGCATACAACCATCTCTTGTCACCAACAAATGACTCTTCTTGTTGAGGCCACTTGTGGTATATATACACATTTTCTCCATCTTCCATAATTCCAAAAACTTCAGCTAAGATTCCACATTGATGGCAATCTCTCTACCATTTAAATAAGTTGTCACATCAAATTGTTGGTTGGTAGGTTCATATTTGCATAAATAATTTGTATCGGGTTGGCGACAAACTTTTGGTCTAGTTCAATCAATGATCTTCATGCCCAAAAATCAGAGAATTGGAATTTTCTCATGTTTTAATGTTCTAATTAGGTCATCCCCACCAATTTTGAAGAAGAAGGTATCACATATGAGATGATTCTTGAAGGTGCTATGATAATTTGAGTATTCCAAAGGTGAACAGTACATAATTATATTACTCACCAAATTAGTGTTAGAATGGGGTCCTAATGTCAAGTGCTAGTGCGAAAGTATTTTTAACAATTATAATTCAAACTTTCTGACCTTAATCACCTGGCTAAAATCACAAGCAATCAAATACTAATAGGAATTGAGCAAATAAAATAATAAAGTGCAAATATAATAAAGAGAGAGAGAGTAAAGAGCCAGAGACATCAAGAGAACACAAGAACAAGCAATATAGCATGATTCGGCCTACAAATAAATTAGGCCTATGTCCACGAGACTTCCGAAATTAAAACTTTCTTCAGGGACCGATTCCACTAGATAACAAGTGTTATTTCAAATGTGAAATCTATCTTTGGTTTATTCTCAACAAGACAACCAATCTTAGATTCCTAAACCTGTGCAAGGGGCTACAACGCTCTACAAGATAAACGTGTCTGATTGACAACACAATCAAGAACGGGGATGTACTACTTGACTACATAATGTAGTACACCAAACAATAATCAACAAAGTGTTCTCGGATCGACAATTAGATAATTTGACTATCTTACCACTCTCTGGATCAGGAAGCTGAAGAAGAAGACTTTGGTGCTCTTTCTGGTGCTCAATTTTGTGCTTGGAAACTTGGAGAGGGCTTTCTTGATCCTTTTGGTTCGAATCCACAAGGTATATAAAGGATGCACATCTTAGAGTCTTGAAATCTTGATCTAGAATGTTTATGTTACAGAAAATCATCAACTCGTTATGACGGACTGACACCTTTTCAGTTTTTCCCTTGTCTGCTTCTCTGATTGACTTCTGGGCCCTTCTCTTTTAGAAACTCGTTGTTATGGGTTGAAACCCATTATAACGAGTCTCGAACCCGTTGTGACGGGCTGGCCATGTGTTATGGTAACGCAAGCCTCTGTGAGGCTCTATTTTCCTCTAGAAATAGCGCTTTCGTTACAACAACTATTGTAACATGTTATGACGGGTTCTTGGTCCGTTATACAATTTTCTAACCCCTTATAACGGGTTGGTAACGGGTTGGAATTTGCAAGGAGAATGTCTTTCTTCAAACGGGCATGACTTTTGACTCATAACTCCGATTTCAATATTTTTTTAAGCATTGGAAATATCTCGACAAGATCTACATTTATTATGAAAGCATCACCTACAAATTCTTAATAGGAAAATAGTTCAATTCAAGTTTGTTTGCAAATCAACAAACAAAAGCAAATTTATAAATCAGCAATCAAGTCGAAACAAGTCAAAACATTGCATATCGATAGATCGATGTTGCATATAGATATATCGATATATGGGATAGTCAGTTGGATGACTAAGTATAGAAAATCAGAAAGGTCTTTTAGATGTTTAAGAGCCATATCGTTGCATTTATTTCATATCAATTGACCTATCAATATAGGAGACTCGTTTTTGGCTAAGTCAGGAGAGAACTTTCTGAGAGGACCATTAGAGTAAATCGATATGTTGCAATTCATATCGATTTTTGTATCGCTTTATCTATACGTGCGAAATTAGACAGTCTTTGTTCTGTACAATTATTTAAGGAGTTGAGCTCTTTCTCATCTCTCTCCAAGGAAACTACAAACACTAATCCTTGCAATCTGAGAGAGATCAAAACTTCCTTCTAGTTTTTTTTTTCCAACCATCATCTAATCATCTATTCTAGAAACCAATTAAGAGATAATTTTGACTTGAGTGATTGTGTTCCAAGTGTTGATATCTTATAGAAAGATAGTGTCAGCCTCATCTTCCTTTTGATCCCTTTGTGGATAGTTGTTTTGATCCCTCTCCCTTTTTGGATTATTGTTTGATCTCAATTGGATCGAGATTCTTAGTTGCATATGTGTTTTGTAAGAAAATTAGAATTCACCTTTGTAAGAACCTTTTGTGATAGTGTATCGAACCCGGTGTAGAATCGGGAAGTCTCGAACGTAGGCTTTGAAAAGATTTCAGCTGAATCACGTTTCACCGAGTGTCAGATTTCTCTTACTCTCTCTCTCTCTCTCTCTCTCTCTCTCTCTCTCTCTCTTTCTTTATCTTTTTACTACTCAATTCTTGGAGTTCATTGTTTAAAATTGTTAGAGTCAATTGTGCGAATTGTGTCTATTCTTGATAATCTTAAACTTCTGCATTTAAGCATTAGTAGTAGTCTTTCTTTTTAGACATTAATTACATTGCATATTTTGTTGCTAATTTTTTTCATATGAAACAATATATTTCATTATTTAATCTATATAGTGATATATCGAAATAGCTTCTTCTATCCAGTATTTTATTCTTTCATTTCGCATTTGACATTCCTCATGTATTGAAATAAAGCTCTATTTCGCTATATTCGTTGAGTTCTAACACATTTAGTGAGTTAATGCATCTGATCGTTCCTCCTGTGAGTAAATGCATTTGACATTCCGTTACTCTATTCTTTCATTTTTTTTTCATTTCTCATTTGACATTTCTTCTATATTAGAATAAAGTTTTGTTTCTACATTTTGCATTTGATATATTCGTTGAGTGTCAAACAGATTCTTAGTAGAGGAGGAATCAGAGACCACAATTCTAAATAACCACAAAGTTACTACAATTATTTTTTCATTTTCAAAGTTTAAATTGTTGATTCAAACTATTAAACATGATCACCACAATAAAATACGCTTTTGGATTAAATTTTACATTTTTTTAAATTTTTTTACTATTTATTAAGATGGATGCAAAAATATGCCAAAATTACAATAACTTGAACCGTTGAATTTTGTGACCATCTTAATAAGTAAAAAATAAAAAATATATATAAAAAAATTGATCTGAAAACGTATTTTATTGTGAAGACAATGTTCAACGATTTGGATCAACAATTTAAATTTTGAAAATAAAAAAATAATTATGATAATTTTGTGCTATTTAGAGTTATGATGATATGATCCCTCTTTCTAATGATATGATCCCTCTTTCTAGTAAATGCATCATCTCAATTGATCTCACATTCTCACTAGAGTTCAATGAGACAGTCAGAAAGGGTACTACGAAGGACTGAGGACATGCTCCGCTCCCATAGGCCATAATCTGTTTCAGTCTTACATGCTCATAACATTTTTTGTGAATATCATATATTAGAAGCAAGCTTTTAAAAAACGGAGTTTAAACTTCAGTTTAACCGGATTAACAGGAAAAACTTGTCATGGCGTTAAGTTTTCAGGAAAAAACGTTTTTAACTGGTTTTCTGCAGTTTAACGGTTTTAACTCTGTTTTAACTCCGTTTAAACCGTGTAAATCAGTTAAAATCCGTTAAAATCAGGTCGTTTTAACGCCATTTTTTATTTTTTTATTTTTTTATTTTTTTATTTTTTATTTTTTATTTTTTTATTTTTTCTTTGTGTTTTTGCTGGATGCTTACTGTAATGTACTTGGTGATTTGTCAACTTGTTGAATTAATTTAGTTTTTCAATTTTTGTTTACTATTTTATTAACTTGGGATTAGTTATTGTGAACTTAGTCGGGTAGTTACTAGTGTTATGATGATGTGTTGATTGTTTGGGTATACTGGTCTTGTGTGTTATATTGATGCTAGCATGAGATATTATTATGTTGGTATAACTTACGCAATTAGATAGTGAAGGTTATAAAAAATACACATTTCAAAATAAAATACATTCTAAATTCTAATTATTAAACATATCATATAACATCATTTATATTTTTAAACAATGAAAAAGACAGTAACGCTAATAATAATGTTAAATATATTATATAATATATAGTTACATAGAGTCATACATATGAAAAAAATGTGTATGTTTGCATCATAATTTGGTCTAAAATAAATAAATAATAGACAAAAAATGGTTGACCGTTTTTTAATTTAACTTCCGTATAATTTCGTTTTAACGTTAAACCGTTAAACGTTTTTTAAAAGCTTGATTAGAAGTATTTCTTTTAAGAAGTATTGGTCCAAAAAAATATTGCCTACAAAATACGAGTTCGATTATCTTTAAACGAATAGATCAATTTTGTTCGTGTGGGGCCCTAATCTCTTTACAAAAAAAGTACTATGGGACCTATATATATATTAGTTCTGATAAGCACAACCATTTTCAATCGAAATGAGGTCCTTACAAAGGCTCAAATAAAGAAATGGGCCTTCATTACTTCGTTGGTAAACCACAAACCCTAACGAATAGAAAAAGAAAACGAAAACGAAAACAAATAAAGGGGCCCAAATACAAAATAGTGGCCCAATAACTCTTAACGAAAATAAACAAAGAAGATTAAAAAAGTTTGAATTTGAATTTAGGAGGTTGGGATCAGATCGGTAAATAGGAAAGCGACCAATATTGTCGTAACCAGGCATAGGCGGTCGCCCCTCTCGCAATATGGCGAGATTTTTACCACTCATCACATCCCGTTTACTGCCTGAAGGATCATGAAGATTTCTGAAGCCTCCAGCGCATATTTGTAGCAAACTGTTCGCTCCAATTAATATCCGTAGATACTGTGGGACTAACGTTGCGCACTTCCGCTTGTGAAAAACCGGGTACAAACTTTCCTCTCTCTCTCTCAGTTGAGCAAACCCTAGCCGTCTTAATTCAATTGGTAGTTAGCTCGAAAAGGCTTTGACATTACACTATACACACACACACACACACACACACACACTATATCATTGTCTAACATTTCTAATGAATAGTAACTTTTTTCTTTCTCCTTGCTTTTTCCTTCCGCTGCCACGTTCCAGATTTTAATCAACTTCAACTGCATCAGTCAACGATTATCCAGACATCATTGAAAGTTTTTTGTTTTTTGATGTCCAAAGCATTGAAAGGTTATGTTGTTCTCATTATTTATTTTAATTAAGACTCTTATGAAATTGAAAGGTCAGATTTGATGCTTTGATTTTCTAAAGAATATACTTTTAACCAACAACTAATTCGTCTGATTTATTACACGGCGTTCTATCACTACCAAGCTATTACACATTTACACTTGATCGGAGCCGTCCGATTCAAAATTTCGAATGGAACATATTAGATAATAATTCTATGAATTTTCAAGACTGCTCTTTTAAAAAATAAATGTATAAATTATAATATATGCAATTCAAATCGTACAGGTTACATTGCAATCAACAATTACACTGACTCCGTGAGGCAGTGAAAATGGATGTCATAATCATTGATCTGATAGTAAAGGTTGATCTGGAAAGATAAAATAACAAATCATGTTTTTGACAAGTCTCCAATTCTCTTTAGAACTCCTGAGCTGATTTACTTCTGACAAGAGGCCTTAATTGTTAGTTGTATTTTCTTTCTTCTTTTTCCTTCTTGCAAATACAACCTTACAATTTCGAAATTTGCAACTAACAAATTCCTTGTAAGGGTAACATTTTGCCAACCAAACAAAATCCTTGTTTAAGAAAAAGGAAACAAAATAGGAAGTAGAAAGAAATTGTTTTGCTTCCGGCAGCGTCATGCGACAGCATCAGCGCGTTGTCAATTTACTGACTTTGAGCTTCGTTATCTTCTTGCATGACGCATGATGCATGACACATATCGTATGACGCGTAACACATGACGCATGACTTTGCAAGTCACAAGACGTTAGAGGAATAACGCAAGACACATAACGAATAATGCATGATGTAAGACGTCAGACGCATGACACATGCTGTATAACGCATGGCGATGACGCACGACGCATGATGCATGGCGCACGACGCACGATGCATGTCGTATGACAAAAATCACAATGTATTAAAAGAACGACACATGGCGCATGGCGCATGACGCATGACGCATTACACATTACGCATAATGCATGACACATAATGCATGTCATCTGACGCATGACGCAAACACATGATCTCGCAAGTTGCATGATGTTAGAGGAGTAACGCATGACACATCACGCACGACACATACTACACGACGCCTAATGCATGCCACCTGATGTTAGACGCATGGCACAAGCCGAATGACGCATGACGCATGCCATCAAACACATGACGCATAACACATGCCGTACAATGCATGGCACATGACGCATGATGCATGACGCAAGTTGCAAAACACAAATTACATGACATTAGAGGAATGTCACATGGCGCATGACACATAACGCATTATGCATAACGCATGATGAAAAATGCATGACGCATGACACATAACACATGACGCATGACGCCTGACGCCTGACGCCTGACGCAGAACACATGGCACATGACGCATAACGCTGCAACTCGCAAGACGTTAGAGAAGTGACGCATACCGCATGAGGCGCAATGTATGACTCACGGAAAACGATTCATGGTTCATAACAAAAGCCGCATGACAAATGATACATACTATATAATACAAGGTACGTCGTACATGATGTACAACAGAAATACCATGATGCATGACGCACGAACCTGACCGTGCAACACAAACTACAAAAGAGGTCGCATGTTACATGACACATATAACACATAACACAAAAAACGCATCATCAATGCCACATGACACAAACTGCAAAACACAACATGCATGAAAGATAACACTATGCGCAAGACAAATGCGCTCCCACACCGTTCTCAAAAGATCTGTGTTCAATTCCAGAACGCATGCTAACATTTCGTAACCAAAAGAAATATAATAAAAAAACAACATGAAAACAAATTTGAGTTACTGTAGGTCAACTGCACTCCTACATCAGCATACTACAACATTAAAAAAAAACATTTTTTTACAGCAATAAAAAATATAAAAAACTACTTCTTCACATTCTTGCATAATAAAGCAACAAAATAAAGCAAAAAAATCTTTCAACTCTATTTTAATTTATTGACATGCGCAGAGCGCGTCTGCAAACCTAGTGGTAAATCGATCGGCAACGTCTAGCAAATGCGTATTAGACATAGAGATGTGACAAAATTCGACGGTCGACTCGCCCGCCCGTGATCCGACCAATGCTCGGAATGTGACCGACCCGATCCGTGGAAAATGGGTCTAGGGCGGGTCGAGTAGACCAAATTTTTCGAAATCTGTTCCAATCTGTGACCCGCCATACTCGTGCCCGACCTCGTGGCAAACCGATCTGTACCCGACCCGTGATACCTGTGACAAACCCGTCATTTCATCGGTCAATTTCAAGTCACTTTGTGTCATTTCGAATTCGAAAATATTCGAAAAAATAAAAAATATTGGCAGCAACAATAATTAAAAAAATTCGATTTTTTTTGGAATTTTTCAGATTTTTTTGAAGTTGTACCATTTTTCCCAACATTTTCAATTCGAAAATTAAAAAAAAATCCGGTGGGGATCCGACCCAACCCTACCCGTCCAAACTCGTGCCCATCCGGGTTTATCACGGGTCGTGTTGATCATTCCATTTCGAACTCGTGCTTACCCGTCCCACCGTACCCGTGGATCCGTGGATCCGTCCGGATTGAAACCACGGGTACCCGACCTGACCCGTCTGGAAAACTCTAATTGGCCATCACTATAATAGAAATAACAAAAATAACCAATAAACATTTCTTTATAAGAACCAACTCTCGATTTAGTGATTAAGGACAATGCTCTTTCGAAAAGATGTTATAAGTTCGAAATTCAGCTCTAAGAATTTTAAATTAAAATTTAAATCAAATTTGTAACAAACATTTCACTTCCTCTAAAAAATATTTCGTTTGATATACGTACATAATTGTTTGAAACACTCGAATTTGGATAAGCACACCTTGACCATGTTTCTCTTCGTAGATATTGATCACGGTCAGAGTCAGAGTCTGGGTCCCAAACTTCTGCGCCGTGTATAAACCGATTCATTTCCCATTTATCAATTATCAATTTATTATTTATCATGCCCTTTTTTCGTAATGTCTGTATTCGGCGCAGTCGCATGCGATTCCTAAATTCGAGACCATGATTCAATCGCTCCAGAGACTAGAATTTAAATCCAAGGAATGCAGACACGGTCCCTTTGTGGTTTGTGGAATGATTTGGTCAAAGTTTGTTTAAACTTTAAAAGGATGGAAAAAGGGTTTGGATTAGTGGAGACAGGGGAGGTATTTCATGATTTCCCTTAATACTCGGCAGATCAGAGTATGTTATTATTGTAATATGATATTTGCAATAATTCATATCACATAACAATTCAACTTTAATAAACAATTATCATCTTTAATCATCTATAATGCGGAAAGGTCAATCAATTAGTGAGCAGCCTTTAGGACCTTTAGAATTTCATAAAATCACCAAAAACCTCTATAAAATTAACACTAATATAGGGGTTTACCTTTGTCCATGATTGCTATAATTTCTCCTTGCGAGAAGTGCTTTTCCGGATGAGAAACTTCAAGAAAACTGCACCAACGTCTTGCTGGAATTTTCTGCACCTTGCGTGTTTTCCTTGTTGTGCAACCCTCCTTACAACCTTCCTTGAAGAGAGTTGATTTCCTGCACAAGGAGATGTTTCTCTCTCTTTCTATTGTGCTCTAGGATGGTGGTCTCCTTTCAGTCAAGAGCAAAAAACGTTTTTACAATTATGTTTTCTGTTATGGCATAGGAGAGAGAGGACATTCCTTATTAGAGAGTTCTATTTAATCTCAGCCACCAAAGATTAATAGATGCAATGAGGAGGCTCCATCCAATGGCTATAATTAATCAAGAGATTACTCTAATTGGACTGGGCCATCAATCTTTAATTAATTATGAGCTAGACTTTAATCCATAATTAATAATTCTTACATTCTCCCACTTGGTCCAGTACAAACTTCTTTAAATTGCAATCTCTTATGTTTAACTGTACCAAGCGATCTTTAATATTTATAATTACATCTAAATGTCACGAGTCATAGCGGGCATGAGCAATCTTTCACTCTACTCAATTCCTTCTATGTACCACGATGACACATCGACATAATTACAAATCTTTCAAAGGCTTACTTTAATATCCACTATAATGTTTTCATTTCGAAAACGGATTCCTTTTGTTTAACAAACAATAATATTAATGCAATAATATAAACTTAAGGAATATCACAAACAAACACAATAAATATTTGTCTTTGATCAATCTATTCAACAAATATACAAATAATATCATACAACATACATATTATCACGATTTACTACACCCATTTTCATTACTAGTTCACCAAATTGCTTAGGTGGCAATCCTTTCGTCAAAGGATCAGCTATCATGAGATTCGTGCTGATATGTTGTATTGAAACCGTTTGTTTCTTTACTTCATCTTTAACTGACAAGTACTTAAGTTCCATGTGCTTTGCACCTTTCGAGTACTTATCATTCTTGCTATAAAATACGGCTGCGGAATTATCACAATAAATCTTTAATGGTCTTTCAATGCTATTCACGACCTTCAATTCAGCAATAAATTTCCTAAGCCATAAACCTTGAACCATAGCCTCAAAGCAAGCTACGAATTCAGCCTCCATAGTCGAAGTAGCTATAATCGACTGTTTGGCGCTTTTCCATGATATTGCTCCTCCGGCCAATAAATAGAGAAAACCATTAGTGGATTTCCTCGTGTCTTTGCATCCGGCAAAGTCCGAGTCTGAGTACCCAATGACCTCCAGTTCATGAGATCTTCTATATGTCAACATATGATCTTTTGTCCTTTTAAGATAACGCATCACTTTCTTTGCTGCTTTCCAATGCTCCATACCGGGATTACTTTGGTATCTCCCGAGCATACCTACAGCAAAACTTATGTCTGGTCTTGTACAGGTCTGTGCGTACATGAGACTGCCAACAATTGATGCATATGGAATACTTTTCATTTGTTCCTTCTCTAATTCAGATTTAGGACATTGATCAAGCTCCGAGAAACTATCACCTTTCTGAATTGGAACAGTACCTGTTGAACAATTTTCCATTCGAAATCTTTCAAGAATTTTATTAATATAGGCCTTTTGAGACAAACCCAATATACCATGTGAACGATCCCGGAATATTTCTATCCCAATCACATAGTTTGCCTCACCCATATCTTTCATTTCGAAATGTTTTGAAAGAAATCTTTTTGTATCACTTAGAAGACCTAAATCATTAGTTGCCAATAAGATATCGTCAACATATAAGACCAAAAATATAATCTTACTCCCACTAACCTTCATGTATATACAACAATCAACAACATTTTCCTTAAAACCATAAGAAGTAATAATGTCATTGAACTTGAGATACCATTGACGGGAAGCTTGTTTTAGTCCATATATTGACCTTTTCAATTTACATACCAAGTTTTCACCGTTACTCCCACTAATTGAAAAACCTACAGGCTGATCCATATACACTTCTTCGTTAAGTTCACCATTTAAGAACGCTGTTTTGACATCCATTTGATGTAGCTCAAGATCATAATGAGCCACTAATGCCAGAATAATGCGCAACGAATCTTTTCTAGAAACCGGGGAAAAAGTTTCTGTGTAATCAATGCCTTCTTTTTGAGTAAATCCTTTGGCAACTAATCGGGCTTTGTACTTTTCGATATTACCATTTTGATCATACTTGATTTTGTAGATCCATTTACATCCAACAGATTTGGATCCTTTAGGTAATTCAACCAAATCCCATACATCATTCTGTGCCATAGAATTTAACTCATCTTTCATAGCATCAATCCATTGTTGCGATTCTTTGGATTCTAACGCCCTTTTATAAGTCGTAGGATCTTCAATTCTAGAATCAATTTCAGACTCTTGTAAATAAACCAAGTAATCATCAGAAATAGCCGATCTATGCTCACGCACGGATCTTCTTAATGGCTCATTGATTACATTTGGTTGATTGTCTTGAGGTTGTTCTTCTTCATTTATTGGAACATCATTCCGAACATTAAAATGTTGCATAGCAACATTTGGAACTTGTACCACTGGTTCAATGGGCAATGTTTCTATAATTTGCTCATTTATTTCATTAATTTCAGCATTGGACTGAATTGAAGAACTCCCACTAAACTCATCATTTTCAATGAATTTAGCATTTCCCGACTCAACTATACGCGTACTATGGTTAGGACAATAAAACATATACCCCTTTGATTTCTGTGGATAACCAATAAAGAACCCACTAATAGTTTTAAAATCCAATTTCTTTTCATTTGGATTGTACAACCGTATTTCAGCAGGACAACCCCACACATGTATATGCCTTAAACTCGGTTTCCTTCCAGTCCACAATTCAAATGGAGTTTTCTCCACTGCTTTGCTTGGAACCCGATTCAATAAATACACGGCAGTTTTCAATGCATACATCCACAAAGACTTAGGTATATTAGCATGACTTAACATACTTCTAACCATATTCATTAATGTACGATTACGGCGTTCGGCTACACCATTCTGTTGCGGTGTACCGGGCATCGTATATTGTGCAACTATACCACGTTCTTTTAAAAACTTAGCGAATGGACCAGGATTTTGACCTGCTTCGGTATATTTTCCATAAAATTCACCACCACGATCAGAACGAATGATTTTTACACGTTTATCTAACTGTCTCTCAACCTCTGTTATAAACTCCTTAAGAGCTTCTAATGATTGAGACTTGTCATTAAGTAGATAAATGTATCCATAACGTGAATAATCATCTGTAAAAGTGATGAAGTACTTTTCACTATTAAAAGTGGGAACATCGAATGGACCGCAAATATCGGTATGTATTATCTCTAATAAATTACTGCTACGAGTGGCACCTTTCTTTGTGTGCTTTGTTTGTTTTCCTTTAATACAATCAATACACACATTTAAATCTGTAAAATCAAGACTCGGCAATACATCACATTTTACGAGTCGTTGAATACGCTCTTTTGATATGTGACCTAAGCGTTTGTGCCACAAATAAGCAGATTTTTCATCAATGAAAGCTCTTTTCATTCCAACATTGTAATTCTCATTAATGGATTTCACATAATCATCATTTAAATCTAATTTGTATAAACCATCAATCAAACTGCCATTACCAATTAAGCAATTATCTTTATACACACTAAACAATCCAGATCCAAATTTAAATGTATACATACAATTATCCATTTTCGAGATAGATAACAAGTTCCTCGAAAATGACGGAATATACATACAATCATACAAATCCAAATAGTAACCAGTTTTCATTACAAGTCGGTATGTACCAACACCTTCTACTGGAACTTTAGACTTGTTTCCCATTATCACGAACCGCTCACTTGCGTGGTTTGTGGTTTGGATCGAAAGAAATCCCTGTAAGTTGTTAGAAATGTGAGTAGTAGAACCTGAATCAACCCACCAAGTATTCTTTGGAACATCAATTAAATGTGATTCATATGTAACAAAAGTATTATTCATACCTTTCTTTTCGAACCACTGTTTACGCTTCGGGCAATCTTTCTTAATGTGTCCCGTCTTGTGACAGAAGTGACACTTACCCTTAGCTCCAACTTTCATGGCAGAGTTACTTTTATTCTTGCCTTTAGAACTTGATGATTTGCCTTTAGAACTACCCGCTTCATGATCATTTGCAAAGTTGACAGTGTGAGACTTATACGGTCCAAGACGCCTCGACTCCTCAATTAATTGATTAGTCAATTCATTTAATGTCCACACATCCTTGTTCAGATTATAAGTCATGTGGAACGGACCATAAACTTCTTTCGGTAATGAGTTTATGATGAATTGAATAACAAAAGAGTCATCAACTGTCATACCTATAGTTTTGAGTTTGGCAACTAGGGAAGTCATCTCCAAAATGTGATCATGCATAGTACTCTTACCATCGTACTTCATGGTGGTAAGTTGAGCCATAAGTGTACTAGCTAATGATTTGTCAGCAGTTTTGGATCTTTTCTTTAACTCTTCCATAAATTCCTTAGCTGTCTCAACTTCGGGAAGCGAAACTTTAATGTTCCCCGCAACAGTCATTTTCATAAACATGAGGCACAACCTGTTAGAACGAATCCAGTTGTTCATGATATTTTTCTCAGCAGTTAAACTGGTCCTCGTTAGTGCCGGTGGCTTGTCTTCCAGTAATGCCAGATCTAGGTCTAGCGCCCCAAGATGGAAACTCACTTGCTCAGACCATTCAGCAAAGTTAAGTCCATTATAGACAACCACAGAACTTGCATGCGATTGCATTGAGACAGGGAATGGAGCTAAATTCCATAAAAGAAAGGACAAGGAAAAACTTTAATTAGATCATATAATTGACTTAGAAATAGGAAACTTTAAGGTGAACACTTTAATTCCTATTTTATAACTTAAACTCAGATTCGGAAGAAACTACTACTTTAAAATTAATATCATAATTACCCTTTGGGGCTTATTACCATATTAAAAACTTTAATGAATAAATAATATAACTATAATATATCTATTCTAATTCTATTCTTTAATTGGTATTCAATTGTCGTTAGTTCAAATTGTCATCTTTGGATGATCAACTACTAACTTAATAATTAAAACACCACTTAATTTTGAATAAACACAATTTGTGATAATCTTTGGACTATCCAATAAAAATTATGTAAATTCATAATAAACTAGTTATATTTGCGTTAATATAGGGTACCATTATCATTAATATATAACTAGATATTAACCATAATTATTCGGCTCAAAATCAAAATATTTCAATAAATTTGGGTAGAATCAACAGTGGAGATCGTTACCTAACGAACTCTGATCGTTAATAACGATCTCTGAAAACTGTGAAATTTCGAAAAAAATCTCTACTGATCGTTATTAACGATCCATGATCGTTATTAACGGTCCAGACCGTCAACAACGTTCTTACATCGTTATTAACGAACTCATTTATATTTCAAAATTTCGTAATATTTGCACAGATCGTTATTAACGATCCTGATCGTTATTAACGAACTATACAACCCAAATAAAAAATCAAAAACTCCAGTGGAGATCGTTATTTAACGTTCATGATCGTTATTAACGATCTCAATTCAGTTCAAAATTTTGAAAATTAACACTGATCGTTATTAACGATATATGATCGTTAATAACGTTCTCTCTCATTCAGTTCAAAATTTAGTTAATCTATACTGATCGTTAATAACGGTCTAGATCGTTATTAACGATCTTGACATCTTTTCAAAGAATTTCTCGTTTTCTACTGTTCTGATCAATTCTTTCAACCATGAAACTGGAATTTGGCCTAAATATTTTGATTATCCATAATTCAAACTATTTCTCATAATCCAATCACTTTGGCAATCAAAATTATGAAGAAAAAGTTCAATTGAACCGAAAACCGTTATTGGCCCCTAAATTAAGCAATTCATCAAACTTTCATGGAATTTTATGGAATTCTTCAACCTGGCTCTGATACCACATGTAATATGATATTTGCAATAATTCATATCACATAACAATTCAACTTTAATAAACAATTATCATCTTTAATCATCTATAATGCGGAAAGGTCAATCAATTAGTGAGCAGCCTTTAGGACCTTTAGAATTCCATAAAATCACCAAAAACCTCTATAAAATTAACACTAATATAGGGGTTTACCTTTGTCCATGATTACTATAATTTCTCCTTGCGAGAAGTGCTTTTCCGGATGAGAAACTTCAAGAAAACTGCACCAACGTCTTGCTGGAATTTTCTGCACCTTGCGTGTTTTCCTTGTTGTGCAACCCTCCTTACAACCTTCCTTGAAGAGAGTTGATTTCCTGCACAAGGAGATGTTTCTCTCTCTTTCTATTGTGCTCTAGGATGGTGGTCTCCTTTCAGTCAAGAGCAAAAAACGTTTTTACAATTATGTTTTCTGTTATGGCATAGGAGAGAGAGGACATTCCTTATTAGAGAGTTCTATTTAATCTCAGCCACCAAAGATTAATAGATGCAATGAGGAGGCTCCATCCAATGGCTATAATTAATCAAGAGATTACTCTAATTGGACTGGGCCATCAATCTTTAATTAATTATGGGCTAGACTTTAATCCATAATTAATAATTCTTACAATTATGTGTTAACATCCAGCAACAACATGGTCTTTATTTTCAAATAAATTTTATTTGAGTAGACTAGAAAAGAAATTCAATTTGAAATGAAAAATCAATATAAATAATAATAATATAAAAAATAATAAAATAATAGTAAAAATAAAAATATAAAAATAATAATAATAATAATAATAAACACTATTCTATCAATCATAACTCATAAATTTAGACTAGTATTCTACGTTGTTAATTGTAAACTTAAATCGTACAATTATAACACTACTTCACTACTTCTAAAATTTAATTTGTCACGATTCTGATACATGAATTGCTGACTTCCATGCACTCCTAACTGACGCCAACTCTTTGGAGACATTCCATGCCTTTAAGTCTTTTTTTACAGCTTCATTTCATGTCAATTTCGATCGATCCCTACCTCTTCTCGTGTTTTCGACGCGGCTTAAAACTCTAGCACATACCGGTGCATCAGAAGGCCTTCGCTGGATATGCCCATATCATCTCAAACGATGTTGAACAAGTTTCTCTTCAATCGGTGCAATCCCGATCTTGTCACGTATATCGTCATTTCTAATGCGATCCCTTCTTGTATGCCTACATATCCACCATAACATACGCATCTCGGTCACACTCATCTTTTATATGTGATGCCTTTTAGTAGCTCCACATTCTGCTCCATACAACATTGCGGGTCTAATCGTCGTCCTATAAAATTTGCCTTTCAACTTTTGTGAGACTTTCTTGTCGCATAGGATGCCAGATGCTTGTCGTCATTTTATCCAACCTGCTCTTATTCTATGGCTAACATATTCGTCAATCTCACCATCACTCTGTAGCATCGATCTCAAATATCGAAATGTGTTTTTTCTAGGCACTACTTGTCCATCTAAACTGACATCTCCATCTTCTGATCGAACGTCACTGAACTCGCACTTCATATACTCGGTGTTAGTCCTACTAAGTCTAAAACCTTTAGCTTCTAAAGTCTTCCTCTACAACTCTAATTTTCTACCCACCCTACCTTACTTTCGTCAATTAGGACAACATCATCTGCAAAGATCAAACACCAAAGGATATTTTCGTGTATATTTTTCGTAATTTCATCGATCACTAAGGCAAAAATGTAAGGGCTTAAGACTGATCCTTGATGTAATCATATTTTAATGGAAAAGTCATCAGTCTATGCAAGGGATATTTCCATCATCTCGTACTCAATATTTTAACGCCTTTATTCAGACGAGCACGTATTTGAAAGCGAAAATCCAAGGCCACAAGCTTGTGTTGTTGGACGACACACTCTCCAGGTATAACATTACAATCTACGTAAGCTCTCTTGTCCTCTCTCCTAGTAAGAACAAAATCGACCTGGCTCGAGTGTTGACCACTACTGAAGGTAAACTAAATGTGAATGTCTCTTTCTAAAGAAGATGTTAGCTACATAAGGTCATATGCTACCGCGAAGTTCAAGATGTTTTCTCCTTCTTGATTCCTATCACCATAAAAAAAAACCCGTGCACTCATTCAAATCCCCCACTAGTTTCCTGTCAGTTCAGAAAATCTAACAACATGTTTTTTTTGGGGTAATACAGGGTTTCCGAACCATATTTATTAATTAATGTTTATTAACAGAATAAAAATAATCTTATGCTCACGAAGAATTGAATTCATAATTTTATTAAAATTATCTGAATTAGTTACCACTGAACTACTAAATTATTTATTTTTTATATAAAAATTTTAGATCAAGAATAATATATCTTATTTTGAAAATTCATTTTTTTTCTAATTACGAAGTTGTGATAATATTCAAATACAAGTGACTATACAATATATTGTCAGTGAGGCAAGGTTTGCAACCAACCAAAATTTAGTAAATACAATGCCTTTATTTTTATTTTTTTTAAAGGAGCGTGTTTTCAAGTAGAGGAAAAGTTGAATTTTTCCTTTCTCATTTTTTAGCTTTGGCCAATGCTGGATTTCTTTCAAAGAAAAATTACTATTTTTAGGGTACTTTTATTTTATTTTTTTCATTTTTTTTTATGATAACACCCGTATGCTAGGTTACGTTTGGGTCATGCAAGGATTACTCTTGCTCGGATTTGTGATTGAGAACAATGCTAATTTTGTAATTGACATAATTATTAAGAAAATGAATAAAATAATAAATTATTTGTTCTTTCGAACTAACTCTATTTTTTTCTATAAATTGGAGTTGGAGTGTTTAATATTTGGGCATCTTATTGTAAAATAAAGCTTAGTCAGATTTTAATTCCGTTGAATAAAATGGTAATTAAGTAATTTAAACCATGAATATATAAAGGATTTTACCTCGTTACTTTCGCTTGATAAATCAATTAATCTAAATGGGAATTGCTACGTTTCAATCAATAGTTATGATTCAACATTTTTATTTTGAGAAATTGGATTATTTTCACCTCAAAATTCTTAAATTAGATTACTATCATCCTATAGTTCAATTTAAGAAATTTTCCACTCCAAAAATAGAAAAACCTCTATATTAAATAAAAAATGTAATAATATTAATTTCCAAATTACTCCTCTACGGCTCTACCTGTTCCAATTAACATGTCGTTCCCACCGAGTCGAAAAGATAACGATCGAACTCTATCATACCATGTCATTAGTGGCGGATTTATTAAGAGGCAAGCTCGAACAAGTGTCCGGACTTGATTTAAAAAAACGCAAAATTTATTGTATGTTTAGTTATTTATTAGTAAAAAATGAGTTTTTAATGATATTTTAGTAGATTTTAGAGGATTTGTGCTCGGACTTGATCTCAACTCCGATGTCCAGATCTAATTATGCCCGGGCTTAATTAAGCTCTGAATCCGCCTGCCATCTCCCGCCTACGACCATGTCTACTATGCCGCTTCGCATCCTGATCTCACGTCTATGAGATTGTTGCCAGTACATACCAGTATTGCTTGGAGAGCACAATGTCTTATTTTGAACAGCACAATCGAACCACATTCTTGCAAATGAAAAGGATCAATATATTTGTTACATGATATCGTCTATTGATATAAAAAACATTAGTTTAATTGCTTTGATCCATGCTTGTGGCTGCTGCTGTTTTTTTTTCAATGTATACTTTTTAAAAAATTTGTATCAAGCGGCAATTAGTTTCATTGCTTATCTAAATTGATAAATTTGGTCGATTAATCCGGCGAAACATGGATTTTGTACTTTTGACACTTTTTGCTATTGTTTACGATAATCTTCCATATATAAAATTGATAATTGCTATTGTTCATTACTCTTGTATTGTTTACTAATATAATTGATAATATCATTAGCAAGATTGAACGGGTTTCAAATTGGTTAGTAGTTCTGTAACATATCAGAAAAGGAGAAAAGGAGAATGAGAGAAGGTGGATTGGTGCTAGGTTTTCTGAAGCGAAGGAGAGGACACAATCGTGTGCTAGAGATTCTGCTCCGTGACAAATCTAATCGAAGGAGAAAGGAGAGAAGGAATTGGAGGAGATGAATCTGACAACGGGTCTCTATTATTATAATACAAAAGAGCAGTATGAGAAATACAAAAATACATCAAAAATATACAATATATTTAATTATTAATTAAAGTATTAATGCATAGAAGTAGTCTAATGGTAGCAGTAATCTAAAATATAGAGGTTTTTCTATTTTTGGGTGAACAAATTCTCAAAATGACTACAGAGTGATAGTAATCTAAATTGAGATTTTTGGAGTGACAATAATCTAATTTTTTCTTTAATTTTTAGTGAGAGTTTGAAAATACACACTCCTACATTAAAATATATGAAATAAAATTTGTTTAAACTACAGTAACAACTAACACAAAATAATAATTTGTTATTTCTTAATGTTATATATACATATATATATTTTTAATTTATTCATAATTAGATGAAAGCTACTTGCCCAAAAAATATGGGAAGAGGGCTCAGCAGCCGCCTGCTGAGAAAAGTCTAAGGATTGCACACAACGACACAAGTCACACCAAAGTCAAAATCAAAGGGTGGAAGAACGAATTTTCAAACATCCTTGCACAGCAAATTTAGACTATTTATTACTTCCAGGCATGCTTCAAAACACTTGCTGTATATCCACAATTACATATTTACATCAACCATCCTTTCTTTTAAACGCTCAGGATTAGTAAATTTCTAAACTAACCTTCCATATTTCATGTCTCGTTTTCTCACCTTTCTGTTCTTTTCATTGGCATCAGTATCAGTGCTCCATGCTGATAATGTAACCATATCTTCATCTAATACAACCCATCTACACTTTTACCTTCATGATACGTTGAGCGGCTCGAATCCGACGGCTATACCAGTAGTCCAAGGTCCAACAAGATACAAGGGGCCCACTCCCTTGAATTTCGGAACGATAGTAGTCATAGATGATGTCTTGACAGAAGGTCAGAATCTCACAACCGATGCCGTCGGTCGGGCCCAAGGCTTTTACACCGTTTCAGGGTTTTCGGGCACTGAGTTCGTAATATCCATGAATATTTTGCTTACCAGAGGTGAGTTTAATGGGAGCACTGTCGCGGTATTTGGACGGGAGAACGCTTTGGAGTCGGTAAGGGAACTTTCGGTTGTCGGAGGTACCGGGAAGTTCAGAATGGCGCGCGGGTACACTCTCATCAAAACAGTTTCTGTTAATGTTACTACGGGGGATTCAGTAGTGGAGGTTGATCTTTATGTCTCGGATTCATGCTGATGGTGGTGCTTCTTGTAGTGGTACCGGTATTTTTTATGGTACTAAATACTGGCATTTGAATGCTGTTGTGATTTTTGTCACATGTTTCTTCCTTACCAAAGATTTATTGATTTAGCGACATTCGGGTCTTTTGAGATTACAAATTTGCTTATAAGTTATGGGATTAATGGTTTATTTACCTGGAGATGATATATAGGTAGTTGATACAATCATCATATATAATTCATGGTGTAATTTAATAGATTTGTTTATGAAATAATTTTATAATATAGAATGATTCTGATTAATAAATAATTTATGATGAAAATTGGTCTTATTATCAATTCCACAAATTAAAGCATTTTATAAAAAATATTGCATAATAAAATCGTCAATTTGTATTATTATTTACAAGTATAAATTGTATCATATTTCTCAAGCATTTTTCTCATTTTTAGCTTTCGATTCTCTTATTACTTAAAAGAGTCATAATACATACTAGAATTTTGTATTTGCTATTTATTAACTTAAGATCGGCAAATTGAGATAATTATTTAGCTACACAGAACTTTTGAATTGAATGCAAATTCAATTTTGGAAGAACCGTTGAAAACTCGATTGTTAGGAATGCAAAGTTTTCATAAGCACAAATTCAATTTCTGTTAAAACATATTTAGTAATAGAGGTTGAAATTTCGAAAACTTCTTATTTGCTGATAAGAGAAATCTATTAAAACTAAAGATTAAAATACTGATCTTTCATAAGCACAAATTCAATTTCTGTTAAACCATGCCTCGATATTTCTTCGCTCCAAAATGATTTTTTTTTATTTTTCGAAGATTTTGTAGTCCTGAGAATCAGGTTTTAATCTGGTGGTTAAAAATAATACTTTCTACTCAAAATTTAGAAAATAATTTATGATTATTAAAAGTTGAAAGGCTTATCTTTAATTCCTAGGCACGTTGATAACGAGCACGAAACAAAGGTGTTTCGTTTTGTCCACGAAATAAAAAAATTATTTCGTTAACCGTTTCGTTTTATAGAAATACGTTCTGTTTATCATTTTGTTTGTCACGAAATCAAAGAAATACGAAACTTCGTGGTAGTTTGCACTATATTTTTTTAACGAAATGATTTTTTTGCTTCGTTAACTATTTCGTTCTTGTTCACACAATTTTGCATTTCGTTTCGCTTCGTAAAGAAAGGGAAAAATTCATTTCCTTTTAGTATAATTTATTACGAAACAAAACGAAAACAATTAAAACGAGACTCATTTTCACCCTTATTAATTCCCATTTTGCTCAAAAATATCCAATGGTCAATTGGTCATACATCGTAATACTTTTGCAATCCGTCAATTTGTAATTTTGGGCTGTTGAGGCCCATGTGTTCTATTAGTCGATTTTGGGCTGTGAAGGCCCATGTGTTCTATTAGTCAATTTTGGGCTGTTGAGGCCCATGTGTTCTATTTCGGGGGAATGGTTATGCATTAAATGAAACTTCTCTTAATCCGTTAACTTGTAAGATTAAAATGGTCATACATTGAACAAGACTTTTCTTTTGATCTGTCAAATTGGTGGCTGAAAAAAGGATTCAATGAATGAGAATTAATAATTAATCTGAAATTGATTAATTTATAACTTAAAATGGGTTTAATATAAAATTAAATTGGATATCAATCATCAATAATCAATCAGTTGCTGATTTTCGATATCAAGATAACGTATAGTTACAAAAGCAAAATATATTTTTCTTTTTGAAAAAAATAGTCTCTAAGTTGAGATCTCGGTTTTCATTATAGAAGACCTATGTTGCCAGGATACTTTGAGAACACAGCGTATCTCATATCGGATACGTATCCGATATGGATTCGCGTGCGATACGGTGCGATTCGCACCCGATACTCCAGCTGGCGTATCTAGTTATTTATTGTTTTTTACCAACGAATTCAGTCAAGATTCAGGTATAATTCGTCCTGATACGGATCTAACTCGCGCATTCATCGCCACAGAAGATCTGTTTGCCATCCTTGAAGAGTAAAATAACACTAGAAATTAAATCTAGTGTTGGAATTTGAACACTAGACCAATGAGCAACACAACACCTTACACAAAGGCGCATGACCACTGAGACGCAGTTATTTTTTTGTTCAAGACTGTTACTTATTATATATATCTTCTTATAATATATATTATTTTGTTGTAATGTGTGATTTTATTGCAGTACTATTTCCTATGTAATATCTTATTTTAATATATAATGTGAGTATTATTATTTTATATATATTCCGCGGTATCCTAACTTTTTATAAAATGACGTATCGCCGCACTCGCGTTGTATCCGATACGATACCCGCACCCGCACCCGTGCAACATAGTAGAAAACAAAGATACAAAAACGAATTCATTAATTTTCCTATCCATTAAAATTAAAACAAATTCCAAATGTAAACTTATATCCATTATTCTTTTTTTTTTATAAAAAGCAAAACCCGAATTGGATTGCATGCTTTTAATACTTTCCGAAAGCAATATGTTCAGCAGAATTACAATGAGAGTATACCAGAGATATACTCAAAAAATACAAAAGAAAGAAATTCCTGTTATGTCGCTGCAGTGACTGATTCCCTTATATACTCTGGTATTCTAATCGCACCGATCACAGGTACCATACCAAAATATTGATCCTAATGATACTTCTCTGGTCAGACTAACCCCATCATTCCAACATATACTACACAAACAAAAACAGCTTAAGAATCAAACTAAAAACACTATAGTTGTGTCTCATTTCCTCTGTTCTTCTCATGTCTGATCCAGCAAATCTGCATCGCTTTCAGCTCCATTTGAGCTTCCTGGACTTCCACCATCAATAGGTGGATCAGAGTGTGATGCCTCCACGATGCGCTGCATAACAGCAGCAAATTGATGTGCTAATGAGGTAGTGATTCCTGACCATAATTGAAAATTGTGAAGAATTTTATTGTCTAATGTTAACTTTGAATTGTTTTGGTTATTGTTGTTAGAAATCCTTGCATTTCTTTCCATTCAAATATTCCATACAAATGCAGCTAGGAGATTTCTAAAAATCTGCATTTGATTTTGGTTAAGAGAACAGATGCTAAGCCATAACTTTTGAATAGATGTAATAGCAATTGTATCAATACCTACCACATTTTGCAATATAGTCCAAAAAGGTGAACTAATTATACATTTATTAAAAAGATGATCTACTAATTCATCTTTATCACAGAAAGGACACAAGGCAGTGCCTTGCCAACCTCTTTTAATTAAATTATCTTTAGTGAGAACTTTATTGTATGACCATACCGATTTATCCATTATTATGTGGGCATTTGAGTGTCCATACTGATTTATTTATATTAACTGCAAATACCACCAAAATTTAAAAATCTATACATATATCCATTATTCTTATTACTAATAAAATATAAGATTGACTGTTAAGACTCCAAACCTCTATATTAACATTAAAATGAATGCATATAGTCAGGGGCGAAGCTATATATTAGAAGTGGGGTCCCAAGACCCCACTGAAATTTCAAAAGCAGCGAGGGATTCCAGTGAAAAAAACCCAGGGACCTCATTTTCTGTTAACGTATGTTCAAATGCGGAAAAAGGTGGGTACACGTACACCCGTTTGTGCATCCAAGATCTCAACCGTTAAATTTATAAGATCATCAAATGTTTTAATAAAGAAATAGGTAGATGGACTCGAAAGTCTGTGTCACTATTAATAGAATAATATTTTATTAGCCAATCAATAAAGAACTATTTCAAGTTATTGTTCAATTGCAATTGAGATTTTATGCAACACATATACCTCTCAGTCCTCTCAAGTCTGTGCTTTCTCGTCATCTCTGGGGCTGTCAACAAAACCATTTGCCTCATTTATCCGATCGTTGTCATATTAGATGAGACATATATGGGTTTTTTTCATTAGTTTATCGGATATGAGTATGGGTAAGCGGATAAGGGTACGGATAAAGACTGTTTTGTATCATTTACCGTATAGAGTATATATAAAATAATATATGTAAATATAAATAAATATATATGCCCTATTTTAAAATCTGTAAAATAATTAATTTATTAGTAATTTTAGTTTTCTAGTAGATCATCTAATTAATTGTCCTCTTTTCAATAAAACTCTTCAGTTTCAACAGAATATTAATATTTCTCTCTTGGATTCTACCAAAATTAATTTCATCCAACTAATTATTTGTTAATATTATCATTCTCTCGTTTAATCTTTTCACAAACTGATTGTATAATTATAACTACAGTCTAATATTTCGTATAAATTATTCTTTATCGTTAATGTATATGTCCTACTTGCTCTCATGTTGCACTTGTATTTTTGAAAAATATTGATTTTAGATGTATCTGTGTAAAATATGATATATTTATAAAACTGAAAAATATTATATTAATATTGTCTATATCGTTCGTTACTCATTCGTTATTCGATAATTTTAACAAGTAATGATAGGGTAAGGTAGGTCCAATTTTAACAGATAAAGATATGATATGAGTAGGAGTAATTTCAAACGGATACATATACAAAAATAGCTCCAAACGATCCGTATCGTACCTATAACAGCCTTAGTCGTCTCTTCTGCAGTTCCACCGAAAGTAAAATATCAAGGAAAAATGAAAATATGTTCAATTTATACTTGCAATCATTCTGCCAATGCCACTTCCGCAAGCGTTAGGGCAATGTAAAGAGTTGAATGTGTACCATAAAACACACATTTTATATAGTATAATGACTAATATATGGACTATTAAGAATTAATATTATAAATATTAAGACTTGGACGTTCCGCGTTGATTGAGTTAAAAACTGTAGCAAAAATGAAGCAAAACTAAACTCGTAAAGAGTTCAAAATATATCATAGAATACACATATTTTATGTAGTACAAAAACTTGGTATCATAACTATTAAGACTTTCTATTATCTATATTAAGCCTTGGACGATAACCATTGATTGGGTTAAAAATTGAAGCAAAACTCAATCCAAAAAGAGTTGAAAATATAACATAAAATATGATTTTTATGTAGTATAAAAACTTGATATCTGGATTATTAAGACTTGCTATTATCAATATTAAGACTTGAACGCTGCACGTTAATTTTTATTCTCGAAAATAGAAATTAGTTTTACTAAATTGTGGGTGGTTAGACGATTAGGGAAACCGTTAGTAAGTTCAAAAAATGTTGCTTTTGATTGATAACTATCAAATTTAGGTACATACGAAATGAAAATTTTGAATTTAGGTAAACGGGAAATGAAAATTCTGTTGAGTGTTAACAATTGAATTAAAGGACTAGTAGAGATGGTATGGAATCTCGCATTTCTCAAACGAAGTTCAAATTCTGCGAGAACATTTGAAAAATAATAGATATGATGTAACAAGATTCTTACATAAAAACATAACAAATATAGTTTTAATGAAAAAATAATTAATATTTGAAGTCTCAAACTCTCAAATCTCAATGGATATTCTAATTGGTTATTAATTTATTTAGAAGACAGTAGGCACAGCGACCTCTGTTCCTTCAAAACAGAGATAGCTAGCCTAATTAAAAATGTCAATTTTGACAATCCGCCCCCTGTAGATCCCTGTATCTACATCCTTGGAACCTGCGCCTCCTTTTATATTTCTACGTTGTTCTCTTAATCAGTAAACGACAACATCTGACAGCTTCTGTCAGGATATCGAAAAAAAATCAGTAAACGACAAAATAAAGTGCATGAATGATTTGTTTTATAGATTAAAAAATGTTGAGGTCAAAGAATGGTGGGATGAATACCAATTACCATTTACCAAGCAGAAGGATACTCTCTTCTCGTTTCTGCGACGTGCAGCCAGTTTTGTTTGCCAGAATAAAATCAAGAAGCATTGATATAACTAAGCCGACAAATCCCCACAGTATACTTTCCAAGAGTCAAACCCACTATCGATATCTCTGTGCTAGCTATCTTCGTATAAATACTCGGTGCTTTGGATATACACCTCTCCAGCGGCAATCACTTGAGCTATTTCATATAAGTAAACTGCGATCTAGCTATAATTTGAGAGAATTATTGTTTAGTGAGGAGGAGAGACACTAGCTAAGGATGACAAGCACAACTGGAAACGTTATCAAGTGTAGAGGTTTGTGCTATGATTTTGATAATGTTCTCAGTTTTTTCTCTTCAAGTGAAATTGTTTCAAACTGATATTTACCAGTACTAAAAGGTCGGAGGTTTGATGAATTACAGCATATAACCTTAGTTTGTTGCATCGTGTTGGTTCATGCATGCTGACAGTAGATCGATGATCTGTTATAATGTGATTAGGGTTCTTAGGGAGTAATTAAGACCTTGTAAGATACTAATTTAAAGATATCTTTCTACTAACTCTACCAAACTGATGGTTTTGCACATTGTGAAAAATTTTGCAATTTATATATTTCTTGCAAAACAAATGTTGTGTAAAGTGTATACTGATGGTCGTGCGCATTGTTTTTTTTTTCATTTGTAATGTCGATTGGCCTAACTCTAAAAAAGAAACCTAAATTAACCCAACAACTTCTCAAAATTCCGGTACAGCTGCTGTGGCATGGGAGGCGGGGAAGCCACTGGTAGTTCAAGAGGTAGAAGTGGCCTCACCACAAGCCATGGAGGTTCGAATTAAGATTCTTTACACAGCCCTTTGTCACACTGATGTTTACTTTTGGGAAGCAAAGGTTAGTACTTAGTATTACTTGTAATATCCTTTTAACTTATTTGATTTGCATTTTGTTCTTAATTGGATAATGTAGGAAAAATATATATATTTGTAGCTGATTCAAGTGGTTCTGTAATTATTTCAGGGACAAACACCGATATTTCCTCGCATCCACTGCACCAAAATAAGGCATCTGCGACCGGCAATCCGGTCGCAAATAGTCCATATTTCGTCGCAGATAGTCTCTTGCGATGAGCGCCCGTCACAGATAACTTGGTCGCAGCTCGACCCTCGCAGATGTGTCACGATGACGTCACCACGGTCGCAGATAACCATTTTTTACGCTGACGTCATGATATTTTTCTGAGACGAATTTCCGGTCGCAGATTGTTTGCCACTGTGTTCTGTTCAATTTTTATGCTATTTTGTTCCGTATTGTTGCATAATATCACAATGAAACATCTGAGAAATTAAGTGCACCGATTTTTCACAAACTATCATATAATTAGAACATCAAATCATATTTTTATCATCAAAATCACAACACAATAAGTATATTCAAAACAAAACTAAGACATTAATCATAGGAACCTAATTACACTCATCAAAATCAGAATTTCAACATTACAACCACATGTCCACATTTTCAACAAAATAGAACCATAATTTGTGCATCACAATTTGAAACCCAAAGTTCAAATTTGCATCACAATTTGCAACATTACAATCATAACTTGACATCACCTCTTCTCCTAACTCATGCATTTGCTGAAAAAAAACTGCCACATTTATTTCCTCTTTTTGAATTATAATTGATACAAGGAATCATTGATGCAAGATCACATCTCTGTTGCTTCCTGGATCTTCAAAAAAAAAAAGCGTCAACAAAGAATGTGTTAAACGTAATTTTACTTTCCAGTTTAATTAGTATATATATAACAACTTTTGGGTTGTTCCTAGTTAATACATCTCACCACAAAGACAAAGCCCAAATATATATGTAATAAATCAAGATCTTCTACAATCAAACTATATATTCTTCTGGTGGAACCAAGTTCAACTTGGTCCATCTAAAGTCAAAATTTTAGCATCTAAAGTGGAGACTACATATATATTGTTATTTAGCCGCTGGTCTGGTATTTTAGCCAATTATGTTCCTCCCCAAAACCAGGAAGTCTGTTCTTTTTCGCGTCTTGTCCAAAAGTCACATCACCTAAAGACATGACCCTTGCATGAACCTCATCTCCATTGAGACGACGAGATGGTTCACCCGTCTCGATAGTATCTTTTCTAAAACTATCACTTTGAAAACGAAAGGGATGGTCTTGTGCTAAAAATCGTCTATGATCGAACCAACAAGTTTTTCCACCTTTGTCGAGTTGGAACGCTCTTGTGTCCTCCATACAAACAGGACATCCTAGCTTGCCCTTTGTCGACCATCCAGAGAGCATTGCATACGCAGGTAAATCATTGATTGTCCACATCAAGGCCGCCCGCAAATTGAAATTTTCCTTTCGAGAACTATCGTATACCTCAACGCCATTCGTCCAAAGTGACCTCAATTCATCCACAAGAGGCTGCAAATAGACATCAATGCTATTACCAGGACTATTAGGTCCAGGTATCAACATAGACATAAAAATGTATTGATCCTGCATTACAAGTCCGAGAGGTAGGTTATAACAAACTATGAATACCGGCCATAAACTGTATGACCGACCGCCGATATTGAATGGAGAAAAACCATCGGAACACAGACCCAAACGAACATTTCTCGACTCACCTGCAAAGTCTCGATGTTTGTCATCAAAGTCTTTCCAGGCCTGACCATCTGCCGGATGTACCATCATTCCTATTTTATCGCGAACACCATCCTTGTGCCACCGCATTTGCTCGACAGTAACAGGCGACATGTACAGTCTTTTCAATCTTGGAGTAATCGGAAGATACCGCAATACCTTATGTTGAACTCGCTTGGACTTTTTGGAGTTACCCTCATCCTTGAAACGAGGATGATTGCATACATCACACTTATCCTTCTCCATATTACTACCATAATATAACATGCAATCATTTGGACACACATCAAATTTATGATAGTTCATACCCAAATCCTTGACTAATTTTCTACATTGATAATAATTTGGAGGAAGTCTGTTATCTTTTGGAAGCCACTTCTTCACAGCTGATATTATCCGATTAAAACCTTCTTTTGTCAAGTGCAAATCGGACTTGATGTTCAATAACTCGGCAACACAAGACAACTGCGTATGCTCTTTCTCGCACCCATCCCAGAGTGGCTCCTCAGCTGATTTCAACAAATTGTAGAAAGCTCGAGCTTCAGGATTTGGATCTTCCTCGAAAGCATGAGACTCAAATTCGGGACCAGCAACATCAAAAACCATTTGAACGAATTCATTTTGGTCATCATCTTCAACATTATCCTCATAACTCATTGTTTCGTTATGAATAAGGTGGTCAGGGAATTCTTCACCATGCATGTACCAAATTTGATACAAGTTCCTGAAACCTTTTGAATTCAAATGATATTCCACTGTAGGCCGATCAAAAGATTTTAAATTACGACAACTTGCACATGGACACTTAATGCAATTGCCATTAATTATCTTCGACGAGACACTAAAGGCGTAGTCTAGGAAAGCATTAACTCCCACAAAGAATTCAGGATTAAGTCTTCTATTTATGTGACGTTGATACATCCAACTACGATCACCTTCCATTGTTTCTGTACAAGTTTACACTTATTATTAATAGTTAATAATATTGACTAATTACTACTTTCATGCAGAGTATGTCACTAGTCAATATACAGGATGCCACTTTTAATGTTATACATATCACCTATTCGTCCAATCATTTAGAGAATTTCAACATTGAGAGAACCAATAAAAATTAATTTGTTTAGAACTATGTTGCAAAACTAAAAAGGTTTATATGACAATACAAAACTAAGTAATAAAAAAAATAACCTCACAAAATTCCAACTGAAAGCAATAGACAACCAACAATCACCCAAATAGATGACGCCAACAATGTGCCACAAAAACCTACAATTATGAAATATAAGTTTCTCATTAGAAGCAACATCAATTTATAATTCATCTTGATTGTCAAATTTATTGGTTGAAATTACTCCTCCAACTAAGTACCTTATAATAAGTTTCTGGCTGGTTAACCATCCTAACCCACTCTTCGAGTTTTGCCTCATTAGTGAATACAATAATTGGAATTTGGAGTTTGAGAAAAATTCGACAGCATTTCCCCGCCCCACGATACGTACGTATGCACGTATCGTGGAAACAAGAGGAGAAATACTAGTCAAATTCTTCTCAAACACCAAATTTCAACTAGTGTATTCACTAATCCTAAATGAGACAAAATATTCGAAGAGCAGTCCCAAACGGGGACTATTCGAGATTAATTCCTATTGAATTGATCTCGAACGGGTATCGACCTAATCAGTTCAAGTTCCGGCAAGTTGGTTATATATGACAATACAATTGCAAATTGATCTTGGATTGTTACTTGTTGTAAAATTTAGAAAGACTTATAGCAACAACAAAGAGTGAAGCAACTTACAGACAGTAGCAAAGTGACTACGAAACAAACACGGTAACTAGAGAATTATTTGCTGATTTTGTAATCCGTATATCCTACATTATGCAATAAAAACTAAAATGTTAGGGAATTCTTTATGAAAGATAAGGAAGAAAACATAATTAACTTACATTAAGCATTAGAATTTCTGAAACAATTTAAAGCAAAATAATTTCTACAGACCTGACCTACAAAAAAACAATTTTTAGGCTGAACAACCCCTGTTATCATCTTAGCCATATCCATCTTAATTCAAAACAATCAGAAAATGATCTGTTTCAATTTCTACAATGAAAAACTTAATTTCAGTTCATCAGAAGATTGCAAGTTCATAAGATTAAACCATAATTCAAAAGGACATGTATTATAAGCACAACATGGAAAAAAGCATGCAAAAGTGTTGATGTCCGGTAGAATATGAGTAGCAATAGACAACAGAAATACATTTCTAAAGTTATACCTTGTGAAGTATGTCTGGTCCCAAAAATTTGAACCTTACAACCAAGCTGCATAAGAAGGACAATAATTAGATCAAAAGGAACAATTATAATACTTTTTATTACCCAAAACTGATGGGTTATTATGGATTGTTAAGACAGGCAAAAATTATCCCTTATTCTCATTGTTGGAACATAAAAATCAGATCTACGTGCTTGGCAGGAAACTACTGGTAGAATGATACAGAAAAGCAGTATTATTGACTCTGATCAATTAGTAACTGATCTATATCTGACCATGGAACCTAGGTTTGTTATAAAAGCAGCTGGTAAAACGATCCTGTATTGAAATCAAGGAGGTATCATGCTATAAAAATGAAAACAACATGCAAACCTAAGTTTCTTGGCAGCAGAACAACCAAGGTCAATTTTACAAATGGGACAACATTCCTCATCCACTAGCTTCTTTGAAATACATTTCCTACAAACTGTTTCAGAAGGCTTGTTTCAAGTCATAATTTCATCAGAGACAATGCATGAAAAAAACATAACATTATAATTAAAATTGAAAACAGGTTCATGTAATGCAAAGCATGTGAAAAAAGATCAGAGAAAAAAAAACTGATAGCTTGTGAACTCTATATATTAATAAAATTTTCAATTAACAAAGACTAATTAATATAACAAAATCAACAAAAGCTAAGTATAGTTCAACATGAGAGAAAACAGTTTTCGACAGCTTTTGAACCAAATCGCTCCAAGAAACTAGAGGGACTTTTTTAGAAAAATCTCACCAACAAAATTAACAAAGAGGGGTTTCTGATTTTAACAAAGAGGCGAGATAATCGGATTTCAGATCGATTTTGAAAAGAATATAACAGATCTTACAGAGATATATAGAACCTGTTGTTGCTGAGGTTGAGATGGTTGAAAACGGCGGTTCGATCAGTGAGAAATGCAACCTGCTGTTGCTGAGGTTGACGACGATGGAACCTCAAGCTTCAACCGCGATCCTCAAGCTTCAACGGCGAAAAAATAATAGAAGCTTGAAATTGGAGCCGCCGATCAGTGAGATATGAGAGAACGAGAGGGGGAGAGAGACCTTGGAGCCGCCGATCAGTGAGAGGAGAGAACAAGAGGGGGAGACGGGTTTTAGGGTTCTCAGAAAAAAAAAGAAACGGCGAAATTTTTTTTATATATATTATTAGTATCTGCGACGAAGGACCGGTCGCAGAAACAATCTGGTCGCCCAGACGAGCCCAGCCCATCAAACGAATTAAGATGTTCCGGCTCATTTAACGACCTATTTGATCTGGGCCGCAGATACGGTCTCAGAAGCCCAGTTGTGTTGTAGTGATCCTTGGTCATGAAGCTCCTGGGTACAACTTTATCCAACTTTTGTTTGTTTTGTAGAATTCAAAGCAAATTATTTTATCTTTTCATACAAATATATAATATTTACAATAGCAGCATGATATTCAATAATACATTTTAAAACTAAAAAAATGAATTGATCAAATTAGATCATCTTTTCATTCAGAATTAATATAATTCATTGTCTTAGCACCTTCTCCTTTGTTAAATTAATTAATTCTTACGTCAATCAGTTCAATAAACATTATTTACATAATGATTCTACTAATGTACGTAATGTCAGGATCGTGGAGAGTGTCGGCCAGGGGCGGATCTGCTATTATCTAGGGTAGGGCAAGTGCCCTACCCTGGATTTTAAAATTTTCCAGGTAGTAAAGTGAAAATTTATATTGTGCCTTACCCTGAATAACTAATGTGCCTGACCCTGGTTGACTTTTGGAACTTTTCAGGGAGCCAAGTGTAAAAACTACAAGTGTATTTCTATTTCTCTTCTGTCGAGGATTGTGGCTGGAAATAATGGGTCATGGTCTGTTGTATACTCCGCTAAATAAATAAAAAATCGATGGCGGTGTTGTCGCTGAGAACCATAACGCAAGTCGCGATTAGCGACTTCGACAGTTCGACTCCGTTCCGCCGCATCTGCCCTTGCCGCTCCAAGCCGAAGAGAAGGAGAAGAAAATAACTCTCGATTTCGACTCCGATCGACAATCTCTACCCTCTATCGATCTCAAACCTGAAACCTTCCTCTCATCTATGCCTTCTCTCTGATTCTCTGCTGGTAAGATTTATTTGTAGTTGAATGAATTCTATTGACATGTCTCTTTGTTACTTGCGCAAAACCGAGAAACCTTGTGATGCTTGCACGGTAAAAGAAAACTTTGAGAGTATTTTGATACTTGCACTGTTAAAGAAATTCTAAACTGACATTAACTTTTGTTTTCTATATACTGGTACGATTAAAAAAATTCATTGTATAAGAGAGCATTTTGATTAAAATAGTGGTCCCTTTTCTATGTAATTGAGAGACATAAGTGGCAACAAAATCCAGATCTTTTAATATTTATTTTTCTTCGTCTTCCCATATTATAACTTCCATCTTTTAAATTGCTTAGTATTTGAAGATGCAAATTGCAAAATTTACCTTCTTTTCGTTCAAGCTCTTTGTAAATGCTACCATTCCCTGCCGATATCATATCTTTTACTTATTGCTTGTGTTAGGTCTTATAAGGTTCTAATTTGAGCCTTTTATCAGTTTACTTTTGTTTTGTAAAAGTCATATTTATTATGTTGTACTGAAGTGAACTCGAGTTTGGTAATGGTCCTATTTGTTTTGTAAAAATTTTATTTATGAAACGTTCTTATTTCCTTTTCCATTTCTTAATACTAGAAAATGGTGATCGATTTGATAAATGATAATCCAGTGGTATATGAGAAAAATGAGAGGCATGTGCAGGGTACTATTGTCCTTATAGATGAATATGCCGGGGGTCCCATCAATCAGCTAGAATTTTTTTATTTCCTCCATTGCTATTTAATTTTGAAATATTGTTCACCCTTTTAAAAAATTAAGTAGGTGCCTACAAAACATGGAAATTCTAAATGTGGCAATTCTTTACCTTACCACAAAATGTGAAAAGATAACCAATGAGCAGGGGTGGACCTAGATAGAAATAGGGTGGATCAGCTGACCCACTCTGAAAGATTTTTTTGCGAAATTAATCATGTATTTGAATTTTTTTAAAAATAATATGCTTGTAATTTTGAAATTTTTAGAAAATATGCACTATTTTGAACCACCCTGACAAAAATTCTGAATTCGACCCTGCCAATGAGTTTATATTTTTATACGTAATTGTGCCCTACCCTGACTCAAATCCTGCATCCGCCACTGGTGTCGGCAACGGGTAACAGAACTGGCACCAGGGGACCATGTCCTCCCGGTGTTCACCGGAGAGTGCAAGGAGTGTGCCCACTGCAAGTCGGAGGAGAGCAACATGTGTGAACTTCTACGCATTGACCCCGACCGTAAGGTCATGCTCGCTGATAGCCAGTCCCGCTTCTCCATCAATGGCCAGCCCATCTACCATTTTCTTGGCACATCAACCTTCAGTGAGTACACTGTCGTACATTCTGGTTGTGTAGCAAAGATTAACCCAGAGGCTCCCCTCGACAAAGTCTGTGTTCTCAGCTGTGGTTTTTGCACTGGTAAGTACATAATTGATTTCGATATTTTTTTCTTCTTGTTTTGAATATTCAAATAATTTGTAAAGTACGCTTAATTTAATTATCTTTTTAATTTGTATAGGATTTGGTGCTACTGTTAATGTTGCAAAGCCTGAAAAAGGTTCGACAGTGGCAATCTTTGGCTTGGGAGCTGTCGGACTTGCCGTGAGTGGACTTTTATTATTTGTTTAATTTTCTTAATACATTTGATACTTTCGGAATTTCTTTTCTAATAGGTAATTAATTTCTCTAATTGTGCGATCAGGCTGCCGAAGGAGCCAGGGTTGCAGGAGCTTCAGGATCATTGGTGTTGATTTAAATTCCAACAGATTTGAAACAGGTACAAACTAAATGTTTTCATTTGATATATATAATTTACTGCATTTGTCTTAACATATTATTAATTATCGAATCACATAATCTCTCATTCTTCAGCTAAAAAATTCGGTTGTACGGAATTTGTCAATCCACTTGAACACTCAAAGCCGATTCAAGAGGTTAGCATTAAGAACAATAAATTCATATATATGAAAGCTATTTATATCTCAACTTTTACAAAAGAATAAATCTTATATTGATTTTTGCTTCAGGTTCTTGCTGAAATGACTAACGGTGGTGTTGATCGGGCCGTTGAGTGCACCGGAAACATCAATGCTATGATTCAAGCTTTCGAATCTGTTCATGATGTATAAAATACCACCATCTATATATATAATTACACCACTGCTTTTCAATTCTAATTCACATATCATTATCCTTATTTCTAACACCCGCATCTTACACCGGTAGGGATGGGGCGTGGCGGTGCTCGTTGGCGTCCCGCACAAAGATGATGTGTTCAAGACTAGCCCAATTCAATTCCTTGTCGAGAAAACACTCAAGGGAACCTTCTACGGTCATTACAAGACCCGTACCGACATCCCTAACGTTGTTGAGCAATACCTTAAAGGGGTATATATATATATATATATATATATATATAATTCATATTTCATTTTTTTTTGAACAAGAACATCTTGAATCAATATCATTGTGTATAACATCCTAATTTATATGTTTGAATAATTGAATTGCCCTTTCTTTTAGGAGCTGGAAGTGGACAAGTTCATTACACACAGCGTGCCTTTCTCGGAAATAAACAAGTCATTTGATCTCATGCTCGCTGGAAAGGGCATTCGTTGTATTATTCGCATGGAAGATTGATACATATCCACATAATTAAATTGCTTTTGTGTGAAAATCTTCAAAAAATAAATGATTGCCTATATATGTCAGTATAAATCATGCTTTGTGGTTTCCTAGTAAATGCTACTAGATTTGGTTGACTGGTTGTTTATTGCTTTCGGTTAATTCTTTGGTATTGTTATGGGATTTGATCATGCATATTTGGTTTGATTTCTTTATTCCATTCCTTGGTTTTTGTTATAAGTAAAACGTTTGGGAAGTAATGAGAAATAAATTGTGCTATTTGTTGTTCAGATTGTTGATTAATTTCAGTACTTAGACTAAATATCAGTGCCACAAACAAAAACAAATATTTTATTATTAAGTAAATATTCTAAGCATCATGCAACGACGAATTGAGAATTATTAACGCATGCGCTCATATTCCCGTGCTCATAATGAACACGTGTTCAAAATGAACTGTGATCTGTGAACATATGTATTCGAAATCAATGGGCTAAGAAAAATATTGGGCCAAGAAGTTGATTGTATGGAGTAAGAAAATCAATGGGCTATGAAATATACTGGGCCAAGAAGTTGATTGTAGGCCTGGCAAACTTGAAAAACGACCACGGTTTTTATAATTTCCGTTTTCGTGCCGTTTGATCTAACGATCAGATTTTTTTTCTCGTTTCCGTTTCGTTTAGTAAACGACTCAGATTTTGGGATCGTTTTCGTGTCGTTAATAAATACGTTCCAAACGGCAAATACGTTTCTTAACAGAACAATCCCAAAAAATAGAAAAAAATAGGAAATATTCCAAAAAATTCCAAATGATCAGATATAACCTTAGAAAAAATTCCAAAAATAGCAAAAAAATAGAAAAAACATGTTGCAAGCTTTCAAATTTCAAATAGATAGAAGATATTCAATACCAATACAGAACAAGCAATTGTTTCACATCAATCTTTCATAAAAATAAAATATTACAACATAACCAGCATGCCATATTCCAAAATTCTAACTTACAAAACTCAAATACTCATTTGGTTACGATGAGAACCCCCTCAAGCTCAACCCAAATCTCAGCCTAACTTCTCAGACTCGATACCAATCTCAGCCAATGGCTACAAACCCATTCTTTTTAACAATGAAACTCATTTAACATCATTGAAGCTCACTGGTTGAGTTCTAAGAAGCCAAAGAGAAAATACTGGTACAAGTACCAGCACTCCAGGCTTCATCATAACCAAAGGAGCATTGAGCTTTGCCACAAAACCCTAACCCTCAATCATTCAAGCGCTGAACTACATAATTACTCAAGTCACAACTAACAAGCCAGCAAGGCATGAACGCAACAAGAGTGACTTACAAAAATGCATGTTGGCATTAGCACAAGTGCTGTAAGAACCACACTAACAAGTTACTGACAGGGCTCATCACTTGACCAAAGCACATCACCAAATGCTCCACCTTGTTCTGAAATAAGATGCAAGTTACTGTTAGACATCACTAGCATGCAAAAGATGGATTAAAGTAAAAAAAAAAAAACCTCAAAAATGTACCTGTCACTGAAGCCCTTAGCCAATCTTGTGCACATTTGACAGCTTCAAGACTCTCATCACTTAGAGAGCTTCTGACAGGGCTTAGTGTTCTACCAGCAATGCTGAAGGTAGACTCTGAAGCCACTATTGAAATTGGCACAGCAAGGATGTCTCTTGTCATCTTAGCCATTATAGGGTACTTGTGCACTTTTAATTTCCACCATGCAAGGATATCAAAGTCATCATCCATGCCAGCTAGGTCAAGTGGTTCAGCTAGGTATTCTTCTAGCTCACACTTGATAGGTTCAGCTATCTTCCTCACACTCAAGAAGTCATTCAAACCAGCTCTGGTATTACTCACAGAGCTTGATGCACAAGACCTGTTACATATAAACAAACAAGTGAACAACTGAATGAGTGAATAAGGAAGACAAACATATGATCAAACAAGTAAATGTAATAGGGTTTAGGGTTTTACCTTGAAGGAGTGGATGAGGTGGCAGATTGTGATTGAGATGTAGGGTTTGCCTCAGAGTATTCCTTGAACATTGCATTCAAGACTTGTTTTAGGCTGGCAAGGAATGTTGCAGCATCACCAGAAGGATACATCTCACCAAAGTAGTATTTAACTACTGCCATCTTGCATTTAGGATCCAGTATGTATCCAATAGCCAGCAAAACATTCCCAATGGACCAATATTTGTCCCACTTAATCAATATTTTCTTTCCCATTCCCACAACAAAGAGATTTGCATGATTACACATCTTTTGAATGTTTAGATACACCTCAGAGAACTCAGGAAAAAAAAAGATTAAGTGATATTTTGTTCCACTTAGTTTGTTTGTGGCCTCATAAAAAATCCTGAGATGCTCAACAAGAATGTGAACATTCTCCCATTCATGCTCAGTGGGGCAGTAATCATAATTTTGGTCAAGAGCATCATACCTAATGATTGCATCTTTCAACTCCAAGGCCAACTCAAGCATCAGAAAGGTGGAATTCCACCTTGTTGGCACATCCCATGCAGGCTTCTTCTTTGGTGCTCTAGCCTGTTACAAAACACAAAGCATTCAAGTTAGTATAATTAGTTATCAATAATTTGAGATGAAAAAGGAAAAGATAGAAAATCACCTGAGATATTTGCCAAGTTGAACTTCTTCATCCTAGACTGTGAGTTTCTAATATATTTCATTGTCTCTCTCACATTTTCAATCTCACTAGTCAACTCATCTAAATCATCTTGCACTATAAGGTTAAGGACATGGCACCCACACCTCTGATGGAAAATGTTTCCATCTAATGGTAGTATCTTTTGAAAGGAACTTGTGCTCAACAAATCCTTAATGCAAGCATCATTTGATGAAGCATTATCAACCACTAGACAGAAAACCCTTTTATCTAAATTCCAAAGCACAAACTTCTCATAAATGGCATGAGCTATGTTTACACCAGTGTGTGGAGAGGGCAAGTTGGTGAAATTGATAATTCTTTTCCTCATTTTCCACTTGTCATCAATGAAATGACAAGTGAGGGACATGAAGCCCCTGTCTTTACCTTTGCAAGTCCATAAGTCAAATGTAAAGCTCAACTTGCAATCTAATTTTAAGCTGATCATATAAAAGATCCCTCTCCTCCTCATAAAGTCCAATGCAATCAGCCTTCAATGTATTTCTTGAGGGAATTATAAAGCTTGGTTGTAGGTCTTTTAGAAATACCCTCAAGAAATAGTGATTGACACAGTTAAAAGGGTACTCATGAGCTATAACCATTCTAGCAAGACCCTTCCTACTTCTTGCTTGGTTAAATTCCCACAAAACTGGCCCTTCAACTACAAGACAGTAAACACTACCAATTAACTAACTATTCACAGTAACTAACTCATATTGCAAAAAAAAAAAAAGTAGGAAGGGATACATTTTTCTGAGCCAGCTTGCAACATGTATTGCATTGCATCTAGTTTGAACCTCTTTTCTCTTGGTATCTTTTTGCAACCTCTTTTAATATGGCCTTTCAGTCCACTAGTTCCCCTTTGGTTCCCTTGCATTATGACAAACCCACAGTAGATGCAAGTAGGAGTATAGCTACCATCCTCAGCTGGCTCGCCTTGTGTGAAGTGTGCCCACCAAGGAGATGTCTTTTTTTTTGTTCTCTTTCTAGAAGGGGCTTTTGATGCTGGTGCATCTCCCTCTCTCTCTTTTTGTTTCTCTGTTTCTTCTTTCTTTCCCTTCAACAAAACAATATATAGCCAAGTACCAGTGGTACCAGTCATGATTGCCGTCAGTGGCGAGTAGCAATCGACGATCAACTCACTGGTCTCACATAATTCCAAGAAGAGAAATGATACCACCTTTCCCGGCCTTTTAAGCCTAATCAAGCTCTCGAGTACAAGGGATCTGGAAACACAAGAGAAGATCGTCGATTGCAGTACCCAAATCACAAAATCAGCCCTCGATTTACAGGAATCCCGGCGAAGGAATGATGAGATCGACTTGGAAGGGAACAAACAAGCAATCTCAAGCTGCGATTCACGAGAGAGAGAGAGAGAGACAGAAGTGACAGAGATGAGAAGGAGGAGCGGCGCGCGTGAGAGAGAGTCAGAGAAAGGGGAAAAACAATAGAGAGCGGCGCGCGTGAGAGACGAAGCTTAGGGTTTTATCGATACCCTCGTTTCCTCCGCCCTTCTCTCTACTATTCAGAATGATTCTACGTTCGTAGAATATAAAACGGCAAAATGAAATAAATGAAAACAGAATGGTACGATGTCGTTTTTGTTCCGTATTATATAGGTGCCACATATCGTTCCGTTTTTGAAATGGCAGGAAAAATGGGTGCCATATACCGTTCCGTTTTTTAAAACAAAACGACAAAACGTGTTTTTGAGCCGTTTTGCCAGGCCTAATTGCATGGAGTAAGAAAATAAATGGGCTGTGAAATATATAGAGTTGTGAATTTGATATAGGCCCATTGCGGCTGGCGATTTAATAATGTCGCTTTAGATTTATTTTTGTATTCATGCTCACAGGCTTACAAATTATGATACACACAAACTCAAGTTTGAAAATAAACATAAAAGAAACTCCCTTGAAAATGATTTTTATTATTAGAACTTGGACTCTAGATCTATTTCATATAAATTTTGTTTCATACCACTACATTAGACATAATTCTACAGATATCATTCGATATGAACGCAACAAATCCAATTTGTTGTAGTGCTTTAAGTATGTCCTGAAATGATATGCAGCAAAAAATATTAGATTAATTTTTCGAGCTTCGTTTCGAATTGGATTTCTAAATACTTTTATTTTTTTTTCTCAAATTTCATTGAATTTTTGTGTATATATATATACATCGTCTCTTTGTTTCTCATATATATAATTTTTTTATGATATGAAAAATATACACATATGATCTACATATGTGTCGCACAATTGAAGCGGTATTTTGCGTCTACATTTCAAATTGCATAGTTCGAATGACTGATTCAAATCGTTAAACATGATTCACATATTGAAATCTATTTGAATGTCCACTTTTTCATCATTTTAGAGATGTATAACTATTTTTTAAAGGAGAGACAAATTCTTTGATATGATGATTTTTTACCATTCAATATGAATAATTTTTCACCTCTAAAAAATATTAAAAATTCTAAAAAATGTAAAACTTGATATCCAAGTAGATTTCAATATGTAGATTATATAAACGATTTGTATCGGCCATTCAGACTTTACAATTTGAAATGTAGACGCAAAATACCGCTTCAATCATGCTTTGCAAAATAGAACAGCCTAACTCCACATAATTTGATTTTATGTGATTTTATATTATTTATATACATGCGATATAAAAAATATAAACTTAATATGATTTTTATGATTTTATATGAAAGTGAAAAATTCTGAAAATAAAAATGACATGCGGTCCGTCCTTGTTTAAAAAAAGAAATTAATATCTAACCTATTGGTCGACTCAAATCCCGTTTGTTGCTACAACGGAGAAAAAAATAAAATTACGGATTAAAAAATGGAGATGCGGGGGATCGAACCCCGTGCCTCTCGCATGCAAAGCGAGCGCTCTACCATTTGAGCTACATCCCCTTTGCTGTTTCATCACGCATATATTTTTTCTTCTTTATCACTAAACAATAGCAAAAAAAAACAACAGAACGGATCGTGGCACGAGACACTAATGCTGGAGCAAGCAGATAATAGCAATGTAGCTAATACTGGAACCACGACACGCTTCATAACGGATGTTCTGAACAAGCAGCTGGATCGTTTCGGATAATAGCAACAAAATAAAAGAAAATCCTGTCATTTCTTTCATTCTGGTGCGTGGAAAACTTTGCTGCGTGCTTAGTAAAATTGCAAGATATTTGTGATGCATCTACGCTCACAGTGGCGGATGCAGGATTTGAGTCAGGGTAGGGCACAATTACATATAAAAATATAAACTCATTGGCAGCGTCGAATTCAGAATTTTTGTCAGGGTGGTTCAAAATAGTGCATATTTTCTAAAAATTTCAAAATTACAAGCATATTATTTTAAAAAAAATTCAAATACATGATTAATTTCGCAAAAAAATCTTTCAGAGTGGGTCAGCTGATCCACCCTATTTCTATCTAGGTCCACCCCTGCTCATTGGTTATCTTTTCACATTTTGTGATAAGGTAAAGAATTGCCACATTTAGAACTTTCATGTTTTGTAGGCACCTACTTAATTTTTTAAAAGGGTGAACAATATTTCAAAATTAAATAGCAATGGAGGAAATAAAAAAATTCTAGCTGATTGATGGGACCCCCGGCATATTCATCTATAAGGACAATAGTACCCTGCACATGCCTCTCATTTTTCTCATATACCACTGGATTATCATTTATCAAATCGATCACCATTTTCTAGTATTAAGAAATGGAAAAGGAAATAAGAACGTTTCATAAATAAAATTTTTACAAAACAAATAGGACCATTACCAAACTCGAGTTCACTTCAGTACAACATAATAAATATGACTTTTACAAAACAAAAGTAAACTGATAAAAGGCTCAAATTAGAACCTTATAAGACCTAACACAAGCAATAAGTAAAAGATATGATATCGGCAGGGAATGGTAGCATTTACAAAGAGCTTGAACGAAAAGAAGGTAAATTTTGCAATTTGCATCTTCAAATACTAAGCAATTTAAAAGATGGAAGTTATAATATGGGAAGACGAAGAAAAATAAATATTAAAAGATCTGGATTTTGTTGCCACTTATGTCTCTCAATTACATAGAAAAGGGACCACTATTTTAATCAAAATGCTCTCTTATACAATGAATTTTTTTAATCGTACCAGTATATAGAAAACAAAAGTTAATGTCAGTTTAGAATTTCTTTAACAGTGCAAGTATCAAAATACTCTCAAAGTTTTCTTTTACCGTGCAAGCATCACAAGGTTTCCCGGTTTTGCGCAAGTAACAAAGAGACATGTCAATAGAATTCATTCAACTACAAATAAATCTTACCAGCAGAGAATCAGAGAGAAGGCATAGATGAGAGGAAGGTTTCAGGTTTGAGATCGATAGAGGGTAGAGATTGTCGATCGGAGTCGAAATCGAGAGTTATTTTCTTCTCCTTCTCTTCGGCTTGGAGCGGCAAGGGCAGATGCGGCGGAACAGAGTCGAACTGTCGAAGTCGCTAATCGCGACTTGCGTTATGGTTCTCAGCGACAACACCGCCATCGATTTTTTATTTATTTAGCGGAGTATACAACAGACCATGACCCATTATTTCCAGCCACAATCCTCGACAGAAGAGAAATAGAAATACACTTGTAGTTTTTAAACTTGGCTCCCTGAAAAGTTCCAAAAGTCAACCAGGGTCAGGCACATTAGTTATTCAGGGTAAGGCACAATATAAATTTTCACTTTATTACCTGGAAAATTTTAAAATCCAGGGTAGGGCACTTGCCCTACCCTAGATAATAGCAGATCCGCCCCTGAACGCTCACGTTGCTCTCTCCTGGAGTCGGTAGAATCTGATCCGGCCCGAAATGATCTATAATTCGAGACGAAATAATACATGAGCGATCCAAATCCGATCTGATCCGTAATTCGAGATGACGTGATACATGAGGATCCTAACACGACCCGATCCGACTCGAGACGACATGTAATCCGAAATGACGCGACAGATGAGAACTCGAGTCCAACCCGATCCAACCCGACTTGATCTAATACAACTTGTAAATCGATCTGATCCTATCTTGTCTACATAATCTAATTTTACTAACAAATTAACATCAGAGAAATTCAAAATTTAATAAAACATTCAATAACGCGACCCGATCTTTTCCGACTGGACATAAAACTCAAAATAATACTTGAAAGTTGTCGGTGCAATCGACCCGACCCAAGATTCCAAAGTTGTCAATGCAGTCCGACCCAAAACTCGATCGCACTCGACCCAACACGTCACCCAAGAAAGACCGACGCAACTCGACTCGAAACCCCACTCGATCTCGCTCGACCCAACTCATGACCCGAAAGTTATCAACACCCGACGACACGAAACCCGACTATTATCAACAATCTAACTAACCCGACCCGACCCAATACAAACCCCGCCCGACATTTTGTATTGATTTAGGCAAAGAGGAAATAAAATAAAATAAAATAAAAAAGATACACCAAATTGAAGCTTTTGAAAAGATCTATATCATTAAAATGTTCATTTTTAAATTCATGTTGATGTACAATTCGAATATACAAGGTGGCTTGGATCTATATACGGTTTCACCAAGTAAATGGGAATTACAAAATCTGTTTCATATTACTTCCGCTTCCACACAATATATGCCTAACTAACATATACAAAAATTGCCTATGCTACTGTGTTATATTATCCCTAAAGCTTATCGGCGATCAGACAGTACAGACTCACTCCATGAAAGCACAAAATCTCGAGTAACTGAAGGTAGGTCTGCATTGCAACAAATAAAGTCAATTCATTATACAACTCTGTAAAATACAAATTGATCGGGGGTCTATGTCTTGATTGTTGCAAGATTCGAATCAAGAGAGAAGACCACCGAAGTATCATAATTCAAGAGATAAAACAAGAGAAGAAGAAGAGAGAAAAATGCAAAGCAAGAAGATGAAGCCTTTTGATTAATGAGAGAATGAATCTCATTTACAATACAAAGCTCTTCTATATATAGCTAATAGACTAGTAAATACACATTTGGGCCATGGACCGACGAAGGTTGAGGCCCAATGTAGAATTGGCCGTATCACAAATAATATAGGAGGGTAATCAACTTACCTTGTAGGACCTCAAAAGCAACTGATGGCACGTCTATTTGATCTTCAATCAGTCTATATACATCTAGTAGCTGCAAAAGTCGAAAAATATGTGTAAATTAGTCATCCGTCTGACTCAAACACTAAATTTGCACTCATTTTCCGTTTTTAAGTACTCCAATATCAGTATCATAGCACCAATAAGGGTACCAACAATTGGCAACTCAATCAGTCCAATTTAATGTTAATATTTAACAGCCTCCCCACAACCCCCCAAATATTTTTAGACTATACTATAACAAATTGATTTGAATTGTTATATACCTCTTCAATATGAAGCTTGGAATCTTCTGTCAAGGCCATGATAAGCTGTCTTCTGATACCTGCATCGATAAAAAACATGCGGGCCCCATCCTTTATTGTCTCTGTCAGGTCTAGTTTCTTCTCAAACTGCCGGCTTCTATCAGTTTGCCTGTTTTCACATAGAAACAATTATAAGCATTTAGAGGGGCATTTATTAATGTATTATAGCCCTCCCAGATCCATATTCCAACGGCAATCTAATCTCACAAGCAGACAGCACTGTAGCTATCTACAAAAATATTGTTGATGATCACTTATTTGTGTTATATGGTTGAACCAATGCAATAATAGGGGCCAATGGGTAATCTAGAATGAATACTATTGAATATAAAGTAGCGTGAAGGGTTTTTTCAAATAAAGATCAGATATTTGGTAAGTGACTGTTGATTGCAACGAACAGGCTAGTTTCAGTTGGGTCCAATCATGTCTGGGACATTCCAGGTCCAGTTCACTAAGGAATTATGGTTCACATTCAGTTTTTAGGCCTATTTATTCCAGTAGTTCAGGTTCACCTTTTGGGTTGGTTAGGTGCAAGTTCAGGCCCTTTCATGGAACATTTTACAAAGTTCCAGCCAAGTTCCTTTTTTGGATTTTCATGGGATTATATTGTTCGTTCAGCCGTGTTGAGGTTCTCGCTCAGGATAAGTTTGGTTTCAAATCAGGTCAGGTCCATTAAGGTTGGGATCTGTTATGAGTTGCTTATAGGTCAGAGTTCTCATAGGTTAATGGAATCGCAGGTGATCTAAAGACCATATCAGGTTTATCATTTAGAAAAATGCATTGAATCGGGCAGGATTACATTTTGGATGAAGTCAGAAGTTGCCAGCTACCAGGTTTTGATTACTTGCACTGTGATTGTTGGAAAATGCGAGTACTAATATAATATAAATAAAAATGTTGCAAAATGACTTACATGCTTTTTGCTTGCAATGCAGGATTTTGGCTCATTTTAGTCACATTTTCCTTCGCAAGAACAATCAAGTTCTCAAGCCTTTTCCACTGGAACACACCATCTTTAAAGAGCACCTACTCAACAAGAACTAGTAATGTTACCAAGTGTTTTCACTTTACTCTGTGTGTGTGTGTAGTATTTGGGTCTATCACAACAAGAACTTTAACAATTGCATCAATACAAAAGTACTTGCCTGAATTAAGCGTTCACGCAGAGCAGGATTTGGGTCTGTCAGAAGCCGCTTTGCTATATAAGGATAAGCAACCTGAGAAAGGAACAAAAGGCGGATATTAGAGAAACTCAAAAAGAATACAAATTTACTTAACAAGAGTACACTTGAGAGGCTGTCAACTAAAATTTCCAAATTTAGTCAAACCTCAAGAAACTTGAAGTCTGGCTCCAGCGTAAAGCAAATTCCTTCCTGAGTCAATAAAGATCGAATGACAAGGGAGAACCTTTCAGGGATGCGAATCGGATAGTTGTACACAAGCTGGTTAAACTTCCCTGTATATAATTAGCAACATGCATGAGTTGAGGCATGTAGATGTAATATCCTGCATAAGCTTTGAAATTACATGCATCTTCTAATGCATTGTCACATTCTATCTGAAAGCTGCTAATTGACCCAGAAACATAAATAGGAAATACAATACACAAACCAATCAGGCATAATTTGTGCAATTGGCTGCAGTTAAGATTCAAACTTGCAAGTAAACCCCCAATTGCATCACTAAAAAAATGACCGTATAGGCATATACTCCGAAAATATTAACCTTACCTTACAGGTGTGCAATTAAGCAAAAAATGAGAGCATAAAATCAAATAAAATCAAATCAAACAGGATATCTTGAAATGGGCACATTACAACCAACACAATACAAAAGATTAGTACTGCAATCAACAAGTTAGCAAGATCACCAGTAACACTGCGGAAATTGAAGTCTGCCAATCCTTTTCCAACTGAATTCTGCCAAATTGCCTCTAAAGCTGGAATTATAGGAGCAACATCAGTATCACTTGCCAGAAAGCCAAGTCTTGTAAAATCATTTGCCATCTCAGCATAATCTTCATTGACGGCATGCACCACAGCATCAATCAAGATCTGCTTATTTTGCTGAAATTCCGAAAAATATTCATCCAAAGCAGTAAACTCGTCAATAGAACCATCAAGAAAGACAAATAGTCAGACATCAGACGCATGAAATAAAATCCGAACCAGTACTAGACCAAATTTTACAAAAACACAAATTTTGTCGTTCTAGTATAAACTATCAACTCAAAGTGGCCATGTCAAAGAAACCAGATTACTCGTTAAATATGCAGGGGGATTCACTAACATAATGTGTGTTGTACATTGAACTTGAAATTGATAAGTTACGGATTGTTAGTTACTTTGTTTTATTCCAACAAAGGAAGTTCAAGGAAAAGCTAGAATCATAATCTGAACAAATTCATAGATTCCTATTGGAAATATAATTCATTAGAGCTAATCAAATATGACACATCACAAGACATGAATGCACAAATCCAAAATGAAGTACCTGGCTTAGAACAGCTACATTTCCAAAGTCAACATAAGCAATACGGCCATCACGCATTGCAAAAACATTTCCCGGATGTGGGTCCCCATGAAATAACCCAAATTCAAGAAGCTGACGTAATGCAGCACTTACACCAACCGTCAGAAAACCATTTACATCAATTCCAGCATCTTTTACGGCCTGTCTAAGAAAATCTATCAATCACAAATCGCAGTTTCCACTCTGCAGATATATTTTTGTTTTTTTACTTTGGTTATATTCTTTTAGTTTGATTTATGCCTAATTGGCTATCTCTAACTCAAATAAAATATAATTCATTTGTAATCAGATACAGGTCTACTACTTTTCCGAGTAGAACATAAATTGCTAACCTGAGGATTAGTGCACCTGATTCCATCAATCCATTCCATAACAAGAACCCGTGAACCTGATAAATTCTTATAAACCCTTGGAATTTTCACGGTTGGATCATCCTTGAAGTTTTCTAGGAAGTCTTCAATATTTCGAGCTTCCTGCAAGTATCTTTTATGTGTTAACTAAAACAGAGAAACTAGCAGTTAAAGTTCTTCTGTTGCGTTGTTGAGTAAGAATAACTTGGTAGAGACGACAGATACTTCAGATTTCGTAGACCAATGAATTAGATAAAATTGTGCCTTCATCATTCAAGTATGAAAGATCTGTAATCACTCCAGAAGTTCTAATAATGATTTAAGCCCGGAAGGATGTAGTAGTTGAAAAACTCCAATGATTCTGGTACATAGCCAACTTTTTTTTCTTTTCTTGGAGGAAAGTAGGCTTGGGCCGTAACCGAAATTTTATGTAAGTGAGCAATTTCATGGGGTATAACACAAATTCCATTTCAAGGTATACACCTTTTTGGGTCTCCAGAATTCCCTAAAATAAAGAAAAGGAAAGGATGAAAAAGGATTACAAGAGTGTAATCCAGCTCTTCCAAGAGCTTCTCGCCAAATTCATCAACAATAAGCTCAGCATTGCATCCCAACTTTTGTAAGCTGATTCCGTTTAGGAATGAAGCCAAAGTACGAAAGAGGAATAAATCTCGGTATATTATGGGCTCTATTCCTGGTCTCAGTACCTGTACAAACCAGAATTTACAAGGAGTATAAAAACAGACATAATAAAACATCAATTTGCTAAGCACAACTCGAACTAAGAATTTGGTAATTCTTTTATCTTTGTGTTCTCAAGAAAAGTTAAAAATATGTTATTATAAAAAAATTATCTAAGCAAATCAATATGGGAGACTGTTTGATCGTATGAAGTCAGGTTTCTCCCAGAGGGTCGTAGGTTAACGCCATAGGCACTAGAAACTTGGAGATCACATAATTCAGACTGCTAAACTCCATACAAATTTGATTCATGGTCACAAAACTAAATTAGCTAGCTATAAATTGAGCAATCAAATTGGACAATTAAAAAGAAAATTGCATAAAAATAGTTCACAGATGAACAAACCTTTATGGCAACATCCTCTCCAGTGTCCTTCAAAGTGGCACGGTACACCTGGCCCAGACTAGCAGCAGCTATTGTTTGTGATGAAATTCTACTGAATACCATCTCTAGAGGTTGCCCAAGTTCCTCTTCTATTATTGCAAATGCCACCTAAAAGACAAAGCAGGTCAAGAAATTTCAAAGGAAGAAATTTGTAATTAGTTATTAGTTTACCAGTACGCACCTTATTAGGGAAAGAAGGAACATCATCTTGAAGAATACATAGCTCATTCATGTAGTCCTCTCTAATTATATCAGGTCTATTTGCTAAAACCTGGAAAGGCCAAAAACAAAGAAGTGATAAAAGTTTCTTTTGACAAATGAAACATAATAACTATTCCAGTATTCTATTTCCTCTTTTGAATTTATATGTTCTGAACGCAGACAATAGAACTCAATCAGGAGAAAGGAGGTGATGGCATCACAATTAATAGCATTCGCACAAACAAGTTGGAAAAGAAAAAAGGCCACTTCAAGGTGTACCCCTGCAAACTGTCAAATGTGATGTTCCCCTCTTAAAAATTATAAATACTAGTACAAAATATCACAATGCCCTCATAATCATGAGATGATATCTATACCCATAGGAGATGGCCTCCATTGCACTTATCTTTTTACAAATGAGGAGAATCGTAAGTTCACCTCGTTACTACTAATCTTTATGCATAACAAGAACAACGGGGAGTTTGGCATTTAGAGGAGATGGCAACATGTTGGATTTTCAACATTACATGTTTCAACATGCAAATGATATTTTTCTCATCTTGCAAGTGTGAATAACATAACTATCATTTAGAGTGTATATTATATTCATAATAGACAAAAAGGAGCAGTACTAAGTATTAACTACTAACCTGACCAGCCTTTATAAAGGATGGTCCCAAATCACACAGAAGGTTTCTGAGCTGGCGGGCTCGGAAAGGTACCACCTCTTCGTCTCTCCCAACCAAAAAATCGTACATAAGAGTTGACCAATAAAGTCCCAAATTCCAAATAATCTCCACTCCTCGACCCATAAGGCCCAGTATGGACCCTCTCGACTCCAGCACTTTGTTCCTCACCTGGATAATCATAATTAAAATAAATAAGCACAATTCAAATAATGTTGGAACTTGGAACATATTAAAACAAAAACTGCCATAACCACTTGCAACATGTACAGAAAACATTGGATAAATCTTCAACTCTTAAAACCGTAGCTTCAGATTATGTACATACTGGATTGGCATTTGGCTGGAGAAAACAATTGTTTGATAATTAAAACAACATCATTTTTTCTCAACATCTCAGAACAATGTAAACTAATATCTCATATATGACAACTTCTCCAACAAAAAGTTAAACATTACCATCTCCGGTGAATACTTCCGAAAAGGGATACAAACACCACGTTCGATATCGAGCTGTTCCAGTGCACTAATGGAGGAACCATTTGATGAACTTTTGCCTCTTTTCTCCAGTGGAATCAATTTTTTTGGGGAAGTAGAAACGGTACCAGAAGCTGCATTTAAAACTCGAAACAAACTCGACCGTTTATTTCTTGATAGCAGTGAAGATTGATGATCCCTTTTAGGTACCAGGAGGCGTGAGCAATCTGAAGTGGTTGGTCGAAAGGTTGTATACAACTCCATCTCTTTTGATTCAATATTCAACTCTCACTAAGCTATCCCAAATCGATGGTGAAAAAGAAGGTGAAACAGTGAGAAATCAAACACTAAACTGTAGCTTGATAGTTTTATTCGTAGAGAATTATCTTCATAGTTTGATTTTTCTATAGCGTACTTGCACAATTCACACTATTCTGGATTGAATTGAACGAATCAGAGCAATTGATGGCAATTACAGAAGGGGAGAGGAAGGAATAAAGAAAGAAATTGAGTACCGGAGACTCCAGTTTGGGGTAATTCTGGTTTTAAAAGCATCCTAGTGTTGAAATAGGATGATCCACGTAGCCGACTTTTTGAGTTTGGGGGGCGGAACTAATGCGGACCACTCAAAAGGCTTCCATTTTCTCTTGTCTATATCTGGCCTCGTGAAATAATTAATTTTCTACAAAGAAATAAAATGCTGAATTTTGATTGGCTAGGACTAGGATTAGCCAGGGAAATATTTTGCACGTATACCTCTTCTCTAGTACTGACCACCCAAAAAAAACCATAGTTCTGTAATCTCCAAATTCCACTCCAAAAATATCAGCATCGCCAAGAATAAAAATGAGTACACAACAATAATTTCTGAAAAGAGGCGTTGTCTCTAATTGTACTTTTATGTTACAAGTTACAAAAGACATCTTGCATTTCAGAAAACATGATAATTTAAATGAGAAAAAACCACCCGAAACACATCAATTGATACATTAATGACAGTACAAAGGATCAGGATGAAATATAAATACATTACTTCAAAAGGAAGTCTAAACCCATATATGTATTTTCCATTTTTGCACTTTAAAAGGTACAAGTTCAAGAACCACAGCCCACAGGCATACTCAAAGTCTCAACCTCTCAACCACTTAATCGTACAAAATCAAAATAAACAATAATCACACAAGAAAACAAACAAATATAACCTCTGGAAAGCAGAATATAAATCAAGCCACCTCACACACCCAAAAGAAAAAAAAGTACACATACAGGGACCGCATCCGGCATCTATAATCAGGCTACAAGAAAACCTTCTCTAAAACTGACCTAAATTGCCTAGTTTCTCCCTCCACATTCTCTCTGTCAAACAAGGCTGAGACTACTGCCACCCCTTTCAAATTCTCCACACCAATCCCCATTACCAAATTGGCGTTTCCAATCCCAATCCCACCGATAGCCACGACTGGCAATTTAGATGTCAAACAAACATCCTTCAAACCCTCCAATCCTATTGTGATATTATCCTTCTTTGTATTAGTTGGGAAAACACCGCCACAGCCTATGTAATCTGCGCCATCCATCCAGGCGTGTTCAGCCTGAGCCACAGTTTTACACGATACACCGATTATTTTACCAGGACCTAAGAGGGCCCTGAC
>CAXKVX010000948.1:0-38249 GCA_964058865.1 Eleocharis quinqueflora | reverse complement strand
GTTTGGTTAAACCTGCCCCGAAGGGGATTTGAAATGATCGAGATTATCGGTGCTTCCGAGTTTATTATGGTTTCAGAGTGATTCATAAGTGGTTGGTTATTTGTCCAAAGGGGCATTAGCAGCAAGCTTTTGAATAGAGCAAATGATGAAACGGTTTTTGTTGCTTAATATATAATTTATTTTTATTTTATTTGCTTTGGCTGGTGCCTGGTTGTAACTTTTCTGTGCCTAGTTTGTTTTAGAATCAAAATTTCAGCTTATCTGGCCATAGAAGCTGAGAACCTTCAGACTCTCATTCAGCGATAGTAGATTTAATGTGATATGCACACATGCGCCAACCAAAAGATATGCAATGAAACCTTTTAAGATGAGAACCAAATCTGCTGCATGTTAAAATCATGCTTGTTTCCTGCTTGTTTCGATCTGAATCGTTCAAAATTCATCTAACGATCAAAGCATCTGCCTCCTGAATCAAATTACAGCCATCCGTAGCGATCGGACGGTCGGATCGAGACAAGCAGGGTGCTGTCTGCCTCAAAAACAAACAGCAGATTCGGATCCTTTAAGATGCTGGAGAACTTTGGATTGTTACTGCTCGTCTCATTTTAATCGCAATACAAACAATTCGTTCAAACTAGTTTATTTTTAAGTCGGATGCCACAGCGAGTTTGTTAACATTTTGGAAATATTAGTGGTTTCGATAATATAACTTCTTCGAATGAATTAAGAATTTGATGTTTAAAGGTATGTTCGGCAAGAGAGAATTAGCAGTAAAAAGTATGAAAGGACACATCACCCTCCATTAATTGTATTAATTATTTAATTGTAGAACGCGGATATATGATTGGATGAATAAAATTGAAACTGGATAAGAGGGGAATGACGTGGCCACTTTGTAGACGAACAAACCAGCTACTTGAACAAAGGCGGGAACTAACTCTTCTCATCTCTCTTTTTCCTCTTTCTTTTTTGAAACAAATCTCTTTTTTCCTCTCACTTTTTTAAGAAACCAATAATATCTATTACTTTTAATTTAACCAAGAGAACTGAGAACTGGAAATGGCGACCCTACCCACTGGGGTTTCGATTCTTTCTCACCAAGTAAAAAAAATTCCCTCCTATTTTGATCTCACCTTATCTCCTGTTTTTTTTTTTGCTTAATCTGTTGGTGGATTTTTTTTTCTTCTTTCCTTGCTACTTTATTTGACAGTTAGTTATTATGCCAAACCCTCCTGTTAGAATCAGATTCACATCAGTTCCTTCATTGGTTGTTAGAGCATGCTCCAAAGAAGGCCTTACATGTGAAAATGGTAACTTTCTAATTCCAACAATCAGTACCAGATGTAATCACCAGACGATTAAAAAAAATACATGTGTGTTTCAACTTTTAATAGATTTCATTAAGAGAAGAACAGCATTGGTAGGGATTGCATCTCTGGCAACAGGCTTATCTTTTGCAAGATATGCATCTGCTGATGGTAATGCTATTTTCAAACATAATACTTCATTAATGCCTACTCAAGTCAACCCTGTAGATTGCTACATAGCATCTTCAATTCCAATTAGATTTACTTTATTTTTTGGTAAAGTTTAGTCATAGGAGACACAAAACTACTATTTTACCTCCTATCAAAATTATAGAGGCCTCAATGTTCTATTTTAAGGATATGCATATACATCTATGACTCCCATTAATGTGAGTTACTAAATTATATTACAAGATTGCAGAGGTTCCAAAGAACTATGCAGCTTTTGTGGATAAGATCGATGGATATTCGTATTACTATCCATCCGATTGGAGGGTGCGTTACCTGACTAGTTCTGTTTTAAGTTCTTTATCATGGTAGAAATTCCCATCAACACCTGATGCTAATAAACACAATTCATTTGCAGGATTTTAATTTCACAGGACATGACTCGGCATTCAAAGATAAACAGAAGGCATTACAGCATGTCAGAGTCGGCTTCATCCCGACAAGCAAAACTGACGTGCATGATTTGGGTCCCATGGATGAGGTTTCTTTTTTACTTTTTATTTTTTTTCCCCCTTTACTTCCTATAAAGTTTATCCTTGAGCTCTAATAATATGCATTATTATCTATCTTTTTAACATTTTGGCTCTAATTAGGTGATATTCAATTTGGCGAAGAATGTATATGCTGCACCAAATCAGGTCCCAACCATCTATGAGATGACAGAGGTAGAAATATTTTGTTTCATTTAGAAACATAAAACACTGTTTAGTATAAAAAAACAAGGCCTGAATAATTTGTTGGATGTAGCGTACTGTTGACGGAAAGAATTATTGGACCTTCGAGTATGATCTCGAATCGCCAAATTTCACTCGATCTGCGTTTGCAACAATAGCTATCGGAAACGGTATGAATCAAGAATGTATGTTTGCCATGCAGCTTTGCTATTACAATGTTTGGTGTCGATTTATTTATATGTTTGATTATTTCATCAGGTCGGTATTACACACTAATTGTGGGTGCAAACCAGAGGAGGTGGACCCGAGTAAGGAACCAGCTCAAAGTTGTCGCAGACTCTTTCAGAATGATAGACATATAAAAGCATCTGATTTTGATTACTATTCTATTGATTTTATCTGTACATATATATGCAAGATTATTCAGTTCCAGTTCACGGAAAAAGATTTCTCAACTTCCCAGCACTTGAATTTAATGACAGATGTAATTCATTATTTGCATCATGAGACCTCAACACTTATCAAACAGAAGCTAACTGTAAAAAGAGAGCACTTGCACGCAGTAATATGGCAAATTTACAGAAGTTGAATGATCAAACTAATACATCACAACTTCTCAACTAAAAATATAATTTTATACAACTATATGAATGATCAAACTAATACATCCAACGCATTAGAGATTACAGCAAAGAGAACGGTTCCCTCGAAAGAATCAATAACAGAATATTCTAGTCTTGGAAAGAGTAAAAACTACCGCCAATCTACTAACCTAAACATCCGTACGTGTTATAACCTATCCACAGCGTGTAACAAAATTTTGGTAAAGTGCACCTGCCAGGCTACCATAAGAATTTACAAACAACCAGTAACGTACTAAACCTGACCTGATTTACATCAGAGGTCGTTGCCGCAAACCTTTCCCGAAATGGGGTTGCATGAGTCTAACATACAATCCATTTTGTTGCACAAGTGCATCATGGGTACCTTGCTCGACTATCTTACCACCATTTAACACGACTATGTTATCCACATGCTTCATCATGGCAACCCGGTGTGCTATGAGAACAGTCGTTTTGTTCCCCATAGCCAACGTGTCAAGGGCCTCTTGCACGACCCGACTCGACTCAGACTCGATCAAAGAACTTGCCTCGTCCAGCAATAAAATTGGTGCATTTTTCAGGACAACCCTAGCAATTGCAATTCTCTGCTTCTGACCGGGTGTTAGGTCAACCCCTCGCATACCAATATGTGTGTCATAACCATGTGGCAAACTACTAATGAAATGGTGTGCATTAGCTATTCTAGCAGCCTCTTTTAGCTCTGACTCGGTTGCATTGTGTCTGGCATAAATGATGTTCTCTCTAATAGTGGTGGAGAAAATAATAGGTTCTTGTGGGACCAAACCCATGTGGCTCCTCAGCCATCTTAGGTTGAATGACTTCAAATCTCGACCATCTAACAAAACTTGTCCAGAAACAGGATCATAAAACCTCTCGATTAAGGAGATGATTGTGCTTTTACCTGATCCGGAGACACCAACAACTGCCACTGTTTGTCCTCCACTAACCTTGAGGTTGAAATTGCTTAATACATCCAAATTGGGCCTAGTTGGATATGCAAAATCCACATTTCTTAGCTCGATGCTACCATAAACATTAGGTGGTTTCAAACCCGAGTTGTCATCTGGGTCAATCTCAGGTTCACGGTCAATTATTTCAAAAACTGAGGTAAGAGATTTGCGCCTCTTGAGTATATAAGGCGCAAGGCCGAATGGCTCCACCAAAGCAAAGGCTGCAAAAGAGAATAGTATATACTCTTTCAAACCGGTTGCTATGGTAAGTCGGCCTTCGTGTACTGAAATGGCAGTAAACCAAAGGAGAAGTGCATTGCATGCAAAAAGCAGGAATTGGGAGAGGCCAAAGAACAAACCGATGGCCGTGCCATGGAGGAAACTTTTTGTGAGGATTTTCCGGAGCTGTGTAGTATATAGCTCAGTCACTTTATTTCCTGCACAAAAGGCCACGACCGTGTATATGTTTCTTACAGAATCTTCTAGAACTAAAGAGGCCTTTTTGTGCATCTCTTGAATACCCCTTGAAAAACCAGCAAGCCACAATTTCTGCAAATAGATAATTTAAGAAATTAAGCAAAGGAATACGAGAGATTTGTTTTCGCTTTGATAGCCAAAACAATGATTTTTATCAAAATTATTAAATAATGGTCTGTAGCTCTGAATTAGTACATGTAGCAAACAAGGTACCAGCATGGAACCCTATTATTTTAATTTACTTTTATAGGACATGAGCTCCCAAGAAATTGATCAACTGAAAGAAAAAAGTTTCAACACCCAGAATAACCCAAAACAACATAAAAAATAATCATCATTCCCCAATACATGCACGGTGCCTCCACTATGCAATATAAATTGCTGCTAGTATTCCATTTGCAGACTTAATGCAACATTATTTGGAAGTACAATTGATAGACCTATAAACAATGAACAACATGACAAACCTGTGCTACGGCAGAGACAATAAGAACAGGCACTGTGGCCAGAGCAATAAGAGCAACACGCCACTGGAGCAACATCCCGATAAAAAGAGCCACAACAACAGCTGCAAAATCCTGGATGAAAATGGAAAGCCGATTGCTGAAGGCTGCACGAACAAAAGTCGCATCATTTGCGAGACGCATGGACAGTGAGTCAGCGCTATTCTCCTCTTCATCAAACCAGCCAACCTCATTCCTCAGCATCGCTGGAGGGAAGCATCAGTTTAATTTTTCTTTCTACCCCATATTAATTTACTAATAGAAATGTGCTATTTCACTATGAACAGAATGCATGTTGCAATAAGAAGCAATCTTTGTTTTCTAGATCTGGTCCATTTGGGATCTAGAAAGAATAACGATTATCAAATGAAAGGTTTGACCAAAGTCGATAGGATAACATTCTTTGTAGAGGTACAAGTGGACTCGGAATAATGCCACCAGTACAAGTGCCATAAATAATTGGTCAAATTTGTTACAGATTGAAGTTCTTGATTAACTATCCTTAGATCCATTGTTGTTTCAAGAATTAGAGAGTAGGGATAAGGAAAGTACCTGAAAACATCATTCTCCTAACCCGTTCTGTCATTTTCTCTCCCATTATACCAAAATAAAAATGCTGCAAGAAGTTAGCAACTACTGTCATAAACCCCATGCATGCTATAAGCAAGCACCAGCGGTTTACCTCATGCCTGATGTCATGAACATCAATCCTATAATAAGCGGCCACAATTAATCCTGTTGTGTATGCTAGTAGAGGATTGAAGGAGCCAAATATGGCAGCTCCCACACTCCCCAAAAGCGCATACGGCCACTCTGCAAAACTGAGCTCAGCAAGCCTCCAAAAGGATGGTGGTTTCGTTTTTGTTTTTGAATTTTTTGATTTTGACTTCAAGTCATAGAAATGGTTCAAAGTGAAATTTTTTGAATGTGAGCGCTCACTGTCTGAAGTTAAAAGGGGTGAAACTGGTGATTCTGGGTCCTGGTCAGATGTGTTGGAGAATTGTCGGTTTATAGGATTTGTAGGGCGTATGTCTATTTTGGGAAGGTTTGGTAGCTTTGCCTCAAGACTGTCTTGCCTTTTGAGAGAAGGTAGGGCCTCTGAGATATTATCAGGAAGTGCATTTTGACCCTTTGGTGAGCCATGTTGCATATCAGTATAGGTGGAGTAACCATGTGCTTTTTGGAGAGACGGCGATTTAGACATCTTTGGAGAGGTGGATGGTTCATCAGTTTGAAACGGTGTGTTGTCATTGTATTTCCTTATTGGCATCCTGATAAGTGTTTAGACCAATGCTACAAAGTTAAAACTTCTCTTTGGTACTTGTTGTTTTGTATAATTGCTTGAATCGGCCGTGTAATGCAATTTGCTGGTAGATAATTGGTCGTAGTTTTCACCAGCAACAAGATTATTAGGATTTAGGAAGAAGAATCATAGAATTTTATTGCAAATATACCAACTATCATCTTAATCATCACAGTTTTGCAGTTGACTTCATCATCAGAGATCATATCAACACAAATTTACTTGGCTTTATTTTGTATTTCATTTTGATCAGGGAAAAGAGTTAATCTGGGTAGACACAACTGTCAAAGGGGTACATGCCTTTTCAATCGCCCTGACCTTATCGAGGAACGATTCATTGTAAATAAACCCACTAGTCTTGGATGTTTGTTTCAAATAGTAGATAAACAACTAAAAATGAAAAGAAGTGGGGAACTGGATTACCTCCTCGGAAGTTTTGCTGCCTCCTCACATCTAAGCAACTCAGCATATAGACCATTTAAATTAACCAACTCGTCATGTGTACCCATTTCAACAAGTTGGCCTTCCTCCATTACTGCAATATAGTCTGCATTTTTTATCAGGCTGAGTCGTCTAGCAATAATAATAGTTGACCTGCCAAGCATGAGAATATCAATGGCCTTTTGAACTGCCTTCTCAGCCTCAAAATCAAGGCCACCAGTTACCTCATCGAGTAAGAGAATAGATGGATTTGAAAGCACTGCTCGAGCTATGGCCAGCTTGATCTTTTGTTCATCAGTTAGTGATGAGCCAGCTCGGCCAATCTGAGGTGATATACATATTTAGAAATATTTAATCGACTTCAAAAGGAGGAGAAAAAAATGTGGTAAAAATAAGATGAGCCGAGTAAAAGTCACTTGGAAACTAAAATTTTAACCTTCAGTTTTTGATAGAAAGCATAATGTGTGTGGCTTTTCTTTTTTCCTCACTTTCAGTTACTTTTGGCATTCTATATGGTAGCACAGGGAACTTCTGAAGGAGAGGGCATTTGTGGTGATACAGAAAGCAAACAACCCCCCCCCCCCCAACCCCAAAGTGGTCCGACCCTTCTCCGGACCCCGCGCAAGCGGGAGCTACGTGCACCCGGCTGCCCTTTATTAATGACTAATTAAAAGTGCAACAGAAAGGCCGCGTACAGTAGCAAAAGAGAAAGGAAGTGTCCATACCTGTGTCTCATAACCCTTTTCAAGAGAACTAATGAAAGCATGTGCATGTGCTGTCTTGGCTGCCTCTTCTATCTGCTCAAATGTGCACGATCTCCCATATGCAATGTTTTCTCTGATGCTGAGGCTCAGTAAAGCTGGTTCTTGTGTCACTAATCCAATCTGGCTTCTTAACCACTCTAGCTTAAGACTCTTAATGTTTTCTCCATCCAATAGCACTTCACCTGCAGCATAAAAAGTGGAAGCTATTTAATGGACTTTAAGAGCACAAAGCATGGTTATAATCTTTTATGCATGGCCGTGCACATAAATTATATGCATGGTCATAATTACGCACTTCACTTTGGCTTCTTAATGTTTCATCCACAAAAATTATACGCATGGTCATGATCTTTTATGTTTAGTTGAACTTATGGGAAGTAATTCTACACTGGAATAAAGCAATTAAAAAACAAAAGAGATAATGACAAGCAATAAATAAAATGACTGGGATGAGCTTTTTGGTTGCTAAAAAATAGACTCCAAAGAAATGAAAAGAACTTGTCAACAGTACCTAGAGTAGGATCATAAAATCTCTCCATCAAAGGAATGATGCTACTTTTTCCAGACCCATTTCTACCAACAAGTGCCACGGTTCTTCTGGCCGGCACAGTAAGGTAGAAGCCACTCAAAATAGGGATCTCGGGTCGGGAGAGGTAACTGAAATAGACATTTCTGAACTCTATGTTTCCTAGTACAGATGGCAAGACACGACCTTCATGATTTCCACCAGAGACCGACCGACTTATCATCTCAAATAATCTATAAGCTGCAATTCGTCCTTGCTCAAAAGAATAGAAGTTTGTTGCTGCCTGATTCAGTCCACTACAAAAATAAAATAAAGCGCAAAGAATTGTAAATAAAACAGTGTTACAGGGAAATGAAACATAGGACACCAGAGAGGTCCCTTAAATCGAATAATTCACTAGATGTTTGAAAGGAAAACACACATAAAGTTCAGTGCTCCGTATCAGTACTTCGAGGCCAACTGACAGACAGCAGTATACTGTGCCAACATTCACTGAAAACTTTGGTGCTTTGACTGCACTGCTTTAGAATTTTCTAAACAGAACCGTGCTATTATGTATTGAAGGTTTATCTCTGCTTATTACCAACCACCAAGTTCAATAACAACCATGCTGCAGTATAAAAGACTAACAGGTACAAAATCCTTCTGTTATCTTTTAAGTCTAACATATACTATATAATCATTCTTCATCTTTTTTGAGGGACAAAAGCATTGTTTCCTAGTTGTACATTGAGCATCTACAGTAAAAACATTAAAATGAACATACTTACAGGCCACTTAATATCACAGAAAAAAGAGCGACTATGATTTCACCGCCATTTGCCCTTCCACGAGATATGAGAAATCTCCCCACCCATAGTTGCAAGGCGCAAGAGCAGATGGCGAGGCCATATGTGAAACCTAGACCGAGCCCTTGTACAAGACTTATCAAAATCCCATAACGGAGCGTTGCCTGAAGCGATGTTGCATATGAGTACTTGGCTAGGGTCTCGTTCGTGAAGGCATATAATGTCCTGATGTACGAAACTGCCTACAAAATAATGTAAATATGTGAAAGTGATTAATGCTAAGATAATGCTAGACTGGTGAAGTACTTACTAAGTCAAATATATAACCAAATCTCATTATAGGTTCATTCCAACCTATTAGTTCCCAGTTGTACAACTATGCCTCACTTTTGACTCATTTTCCTTGGCATCAAGTATGTTCAACCATGAATCGGACCTTAATTTAATCCAGTTTGGAATCAGTTTTCTTTGCACAAATTCAGAATCAAAACAAAGAAAGAATAATACAAATGAGATTATCAAACAAAGGTAACCATCTCCCATCTTAGTTGCTCAAACAGTACCTCAATCATTAAGTTCTATGCCTTGAGACCATATAGTAATAAGGAGGGTGGATATAAGAATGAAAACATATATGATGAGAAAAAAAATTCAATGAAAGAAATTGGACCTGCTCAGCAATGCTAGCTGCTTCAGCATAGGCATCTTGTATGTTCTCAGCCAATCTATGAAGAAAAATATTTGAAATGCCACCAGCAGCCACAATGAAGGGCCCAGTTGCCAATGTGAGAAGAGCAACTTCCCAGCAATTGACCAGACCAATGACAAGACCTCCCACAAATGTAGCCATGTTGTGTATATAGTTACCGACCTATATATTCCATTACCATATCAAGGTTAGCGTTAAGAGACTCTTCCAAGCATACTGGGAGCTGCCGTGTATAGAAATTATAACTTACAAGATACTCCACTGGGTTCTTTGATTGTTTTCTATGTTACATGCTAAAATACGGCTGAATAAACAGAGCTAACCAAATAAAAAAAAGAGCTAAATAAGAGACCAATAAAGGATAATACTCTTGTTTTATCTCAAAGGCTATGTTTTCTCCAATATTTATAGCTTTTTCTCCTAATGCGAATTTCAAGGCACAATGATTCAATCCTGAACCATATGGTCATAGGTGGAGCCCGAAGCATTAATGAGCATCCTAAATATTGATATCACTACAATAATCATATTAAATTTGATAATCTCTCACAATGGGGGGTCAATAGCGGAACAACATTTATACTTTTATGGGTTCCCATTTTTCTTAAGAAAAACATATTTAACATTAAATATAAAAAAGGGGGGCATTCCCCCATTTTTTGGTATGTAGGATCAACCCATGCATATGGTGTGTACCAACAGTGCCAGTAGGATGGAAACTTACTTTCTCACTTAAAGCAGACTGGATGAGTAGAACATCACTTAAAACTTGACTGACAATGTCTCCATTATTTCCGTAAGTGTCAAAGAAACTCATGTCTTGATTAAGCAGCACCTGCACATACCTTGACCTTATAACAGCTGTCTGTCTCTCCCCAGTGATGATCCAGCAAGATACCTCTGTAAGTATTCATCAAATTAGAAGAGGTAAATAAATCTGAAGTAAAAAGCATGAATTTGAACAATGTGACTTCAAAGAAATGATAGTTCGAACTGACCAATCCACCCAGCTATGAAAACACCACCAGCAATATAGACAATATACAATGCATGCTGCAAAAAAATAACACATCAAGATATCAGAAGGAACAGAATTATTGTAAAGAAGTAAATGCTGCAAGCTAAAAGCAAAAGACAATCAAACTTGAGATGGAAAATCGGTAAATAACCTCCTTTTTTTAAGATAGATTAAAGCTTATCGTGGCCATTATTGTAGCATTACTTTCCTAAATTGCTAAACAAAAGGATCTCCAAGAAGTCCCATTTCATTTTCAGTGAATGTTTAATTTGGACAAACCAGGGGCCCATGAATGAAGCTTCAACTTAATTAGGGTGTGAATTTCAGACAGTTTCAGTTGTGGAACAACACATCAATTCTAGAAGTACAAAAACAACTCCAGTTTGGTGAAGGTGGGTTAACAAATAACACGCATTTCAACCAGGATTAAAACTAAATCTTCCACCACGGCCTAGTGGAACCAAACTCAAACTCAAAAGCAACAACACTAATCAGAAACCAACTTCCTCAAACTACCCACTGACCTCTTTAAACTTCTCCAACAACTGGTCATTTTTCCCATGCAAAGCGGATGCAAGCCGTTGGGAATCAAGCAAGTTCACGGCTCTCCCAAAGTAATGTAGGTACACAACAAGAGCAACACCATGCACCGCGGCTGCAACAGATCCAGCCACAATTAGCACCCAATCGAACCGATCTGCACACTCAAAGAGCCTAGAGAAGGGAGCAGCAATTGGAGGAGGTACCACATCCGAGTCATCCACTTCATCCTCTTCAGCAGGACCCACACCGTCAGCTGGCAGTGGGGCCCCATCGGCTCCGAAGTCGGCTGCGTACGGAGAGGGAGATTCGGGAGGCTCTGAGACCTCTGACACCGGTGTCAGAGGTTGTACATGGGGTGGGGACCACCCGAAGAGACCTCTAGAGACCATGGCGTGTAGATCCTTCTGTGGATCAGCTTCTTTGCACCTTCTCCACCTCGAGAGACACTAAAGAGCTCGCTTTTGGCGCTCTCTCGAGCTCCGTAGATTCGATTTTTCTTTTAACGTTGTTTTTTCTTCTTTGGAGGTGTAGGTACTAGTACTACTACACTGGTTTAGTGGTTTTGTTGCTCTAAGCTAGTAAGCTTGGCTGTGCGGAGCGTGCTGTGTCGCGATAGGCGGCGTATTGTTTTTTTCTCGATAAGAAATTAGTAGCATTAAATACCGGTGCACCGTGAATAATACGCACAATGATCTACGAGTGGCGTGGAACAGTTCTATTGGTGAATCATCCTTCTGGACATGCTACTATGGCAGTATATAACTTGCTGTTGGGAAAAAGAATCCGTATCCCCTAAATTATAATAGATGTCCGCATTCTGATTTTCAATGTTGCTATAACATTTTTGACATGTTCGCACAGTAATTGCTACAGTGCTCACTCAGTAAAACTGCTCATTTTCGCCTGAAAATTTCTGACTATTCCAAGAAATATGGATTCAGAAAAAAGAGCGATCAAAATACCTACTTTATTGGCAAGTTTTGAGAGAGAGTGCGAGAGATGACGGTTGGGTCAAAGAAGGCGGGTTGGAAGTCGAGTAAACGCATGTTCTTGCGTCGATACATATAACCACCCCGTAAACAGAAAAGAGAATAACCAAAAGACGCTACCACTCAAGCACAAAATACTAAAACTCAACACACACAAAACAAACCACTACCAACACAGCAAAACATCTAGGGGTGTAAACGGATCGGATACGGACGGATAATCATCTTACCGTATTCTTATCCGTTAAAAAATTTCGGATACGGGTATGAATTCAGATAGTCTCGGATACGAATACGAATCGAACAATCGGATACCGCATACGAATCGAATATCGGATGGATACGGATACGAAACTAATATTATTCGACAGAATTTTCAGAGATTAGCAAGAGGACAATTGGGTAGAGAAGGAGGGAGATGTCTTCAATAGATTGTATCTTCTTTCCTTGTACTTTATTTATTTTGCTTTCATGTTTACCTTGTCATGTCCGGCTAAAAGTTCTCTAGGATTTATTAGGCTTGTACTTGAAACTTATGATTATTATTTAGTTGCTTTATTTCATTTCTTTTAATTACTTGTTTGTGATCTATGCTTTATTATTATTTGATTATGAGGACTTAGTCGAAATTGCATGATATTGGATATTGAATCTGGAACATAAAGTATAGGATATTTGATAGGATAACTACCGAGAGGCGACGCTTAACTTATACGGGTTTTACTTAATTTGTTTGATGAATTGTATCAAATACCGAGAGGTGAATTATGATGACTTGAAATAATTATGACGGTTTGATCTTAAAGGGTTTAGATTACTATAACTAAGTAGCCAATACTAGTTTAAACACAATACCAACATAGAGATATCCCTTCGTATCACAATTGCATATCGTACCTTCATAAACAAGAATAAATTTATCAACCAAATTAAATCGTATCATAAGTGGATAGGAACCCCTAAGAGACCATAATTCGTCATACTTGCTTAAAAACTCTAGAATTCCTTAGGAATGTTAGTTTAGTTTAAATCACAAACCAAACAAACAATTCAAAACTTAAAATTTTCTTACTTAGATTAAAATTACTAAAATCCAAGCTTTTAAAAAACGGAGTTTAAACTTTAGTTTAACCGTTTTAACGGGAAAACTTGTCATGGCGTTAAGTTTTCAGGAAAAAAACGTTTTTAACTGGTTTTCTGCAATTTAACGGTTTTAACTCCGTTTAAACCTTGTAAATCCGTTAAAATCAGGTCGTTTTAACGCCATTTTTAATTTTTATTTTTTATTTTTATTTTTTATTTTTTTCTTTGTGTTTTTGCTGGATGCTTACTGTAATGTACTTGGTGATTTGTCAACTTGTTGAATTAATTTAGTTTTTCCATTTTTGTTTACTATTTTATTAACTTGGGATTAGTTATTGTGAGCTTAGTCGGGTAGTTACTAGTGTTATGATGATGTGTTGATTGTTTGGGTACACTGGTCTTGTGTGTTATATTGATGCTGGCATGAGATATTATTATGTTGGTACGAATTACGCAATTAGATAGTGGAGGTTATAAAAAATACACATTTCAAAATAAAATACATTCTAAATTCTAATTATTAAACATATCATATAACATCATTCATATTTTTAAATAATGAAAAAGGCAGCAATGCTAATAATAATGTTAAATATATTATATAATATATAGTTACATAGAGTCATACATATGACAAAAGTGTGTATGTTTGCACCATAATTTGGTCTAAAATAAATAAATAATAGACAAAAAATGGTTGGCCGTTCTTTAATTTAACTTCCGTATAATTCCGTTTTAACGTTAAACCGTTAAGCGACCACCTCACCGTTAAGGGCCGTTAAACGTTTTTTAAAAGCTTGCTAAAATCTGAAATTAGATACGACTTGTCCCTGAGGATTTGACCCCTAAGTACCATGCTTGACGGTTATATACTTGTGACCATAGTTTAGGAATAAGATAATTAAAACACCACATCAAATGGTTATTACAAGTGATTTTTTGTTATGTTTTTATATGCCTTGTGTTTTTTTCCTTTGTTGAGTGTTTTTTCAAGTGTTTTTTTTTTTAAAATCTAACATAATATGATAAAAAAGTCTAATTCATGTCACTAAAATAAACGAGCACAAATAAAAAAAAGGTCTAATCCATGTCATTGCCACTCTAAAGAGTGAATTTCAATATCACTTTACATTTTCGATGGCCCATGATTCGATGTGCCATACTTGTATTATGAAGACCATCGTCATCGTCATCGTCATTCGTGCCACTCTCGGCAACCGAAATGGCTGCAGATTTACTATAACACCAGGAATAATTTTTTTTTTACAAATTTACTATAACACCTTAATTAAACACATAAACTATAAACTAATTAAACTAAAATACTTAAAACTACTTTAACAGTCAAACTAACTGGATAATTATACTTAAACTAATTTAATTATCTAATCTAATTAATTCAAAATTTCTAATACTACTAAAATAAACTATAATTTAACAAAAAAAAATATTGGCATAAACTAACTCATTTAACAATAATTTTAATCTAAAACAATTACGTAAATAAATTAATCTGCAATAATTTTATCTAACAACTCTAACTAAAAACAAACCTTGTTGGTCTTGAGAAAAAGGGCAGAATGGCAGCAACAAAAATATGATTTTTTTTTTTCCCCCTCAGATCTGGCAGCAGAGAAGAGAAGAGATACAACGAGAGAGAAAATGAATAAAGTGGAAAGGAATATATCAGTGGGTATTTGAATAATTTTGCTATTCAAGATCACGAAATTAATTTCCAACATGGATAGCACAATAAATTCCGCCAACTGTGATAGCAGAATTATTCCGCTATCTCTATTAGCGGAACTAATTCCGCTATCCCTGTCAGCAAAAATATCAATCTCGTAAAAAATCACGAATTTTATCAGAATGGTGTTTTTTTTATTTTATTTTGATTATTATTAAAAATTTGGTGCTTTTAACTTTCAATTGCTCCCTAGCAGATGTTTAAAATGTTAGAAAAATATCACAGTTGGTATCGTCTGAAAAAAATAAATATTAGAAAAATAAGATATCATAAATTATGTCATCGTCGATACCAACGTAATGATACGGATTAGTAATTTTATTTTTGCAGTATGTTTATATAGTGTTTTAGTTTTAAGTATATACGACTTATTTACAACATAAAGTTATTAATTTGTATCATTATATATTATAAAAAATACGTTGTATAATAAAACTATTAATCGGCATTATCTTATTAATTTTGCATCATTACGTTGACATTGACAATAAGATCAACTATCGTATCTATACGTATCTGTGTATCAACTCTCTTTTCAAAATATTTAAATTTAAAATTGTGTATATATATCCAGCACATTTCCTGACAGACAACAATGCCAGCGATTAAAATCTTAAATTTACAGAATTGATTAGCAATATGAACTTTACAAACTTATTTAATAGGAAGTCTCTATTATCCACGCGTTCACGTAACATTTTCAATATTGATAAACTACTTAACAACTAACAAGTAACGAGTTTGATTGTGGTGAACTAATTAATCAAATATCAAAGGGAGCTGATACGTAGATATCATATTTGATATCAACTAATGATATAGGTTTTATTATGCACATTTAGTTGTGTTATCATGCACATTATTTGAGTTATTATGCATGTTATTTTTTGTGCCGAAATAGTTATATATGTTATCGATTTTATTATGTATTTTTAGTGGAGTTATCATGCACATTATTTGAGTTATTATGCATATTATTTTTTGTATTGAAATAGTTATACATGTTATTTTTTTGTACTGAAATAATTATGATATAACATGCATAATAACTCAAATAATGTGTATTATAACTCAATTAAAAGTACATAATAAAATCGATATCAATAGTTGATATCAAATGTGACATCTACGAAACATTATCCAATTAATTATATACAACTGCTACAGTGCTGCTACCACTTACCAGTGGCCTGCAACTCTGTTTTAAACTAATTCGCACCAGTTCGTAGTCACTGTAAAGAGGTGCGAACTTGAAAACAGATTCGAACCCTTTCTCCTGTCAGTTAAATATCCTGCACGTCCCATGGCAAAGTTGTCAATTGAAAAGGGAACGAAAGCCAGAAACAGCAAAGGTTAGATCGATGATGTACAAATTTACAATACAATTTTGCATTCCTAGCTGACAGCTGTGGAATAAAAATAGAGTTGTAAATGTTAAATTTTGTGAGATAAATAGAGGCAAGATGAGAAGGATAGGACACGATCTAATATATAACATTTGGCCTATTAGACGCCTCATGAGATGCACCTCAAATCCACACTTAATCTGACCTGACTTTATACCTGATCTAATCTAACTTGTTGTGATTCCGAACCAAACAGACGAGTTTGATCGGACTGTCGGACTTTTCTGCCATCCCTGCCCGTAAACAGAAGAATGAACAAGTGAGCGATTTGTTATAGAATCCATTTATTTATTTTTCACTAAAAGGTGATGTTTCTAAACAATTCTTCAAATATTACCATCCATTTTAAATTTTGCAAGATGAGTATTAAACTTTTGGATAATTTTAGCTTACATTCATTTTTTATATTATATCCAATACATATTTTAAGAATCGTTGTTCAAATTGGAAAAAAAAAATAAAAGTATAGATGTGTTTCAATTCTCCGTTATAAAGCCACTAAATTTTTTAACGTTAAAAACATTTAAATTGATGATGAAAAGCTAAAAAAAATCAAACGAACTTTTTTTATACACATTAATCCAATTGAATTTTTTACACATTTATTGCTAAATATCTCCTAATAAAATGAGAATCTTTGTGCTCACATAGAATTAAACACACTACCTCATTTTGCAAAAAAGTACTATAAAAGTATTCCAAAGTCATCCTAGACTACTACGCATCTGTTTATTTTCTCAAAAGAAATGTACTATAAAAGTTACATATATACCATAAAAATTGAATATTTTTATGTATCTAGAGATACCCTGCAATTTTTTATTCTAACCGAAATTTTGGAAAACAAATTACCAATAAATAAAAAAGAATATTAGAAATATGTTCGATTTTAATTTTCAAATGAAAGAAGAAAAAATAAAAAATTATATTTTTATTGTAAATAAGGGGACTGTTGCTTCCGGACATTTATTATTTTTCAAATATTATTCACGTGATATTTTAAAAATTATTCTAATTAACTATAATTAGATCATTTATTAAAATTCAAAACATATACTTAAAAACCTCTAAAATTTTTTTTTCACCTATGAAATTATTAAATATGTTAAACCAAAATTTAAAAATAATTAAGAATGTTTTAAGTTAAGAATATGATAAATCAAATTTTAATAAGGATTTTTGTCACCTTCACTCGTTATAATAATATCAATTTATGAAGTAGTACTGAAAAGATCTGTATTTGGTGGATTTCTCCTATTGAGAGCAAGAACATCATCAATGACGAGAAGAAAAATGATTGTTATGTTTACATTATTGCTTAAATAAGGTAAGACAAGTACAAATAGTCTAATATAGTAGCACTTTGGCATCAAGTTAAACAAGTTGCCATTTGTACTAATATAATAGCACTTTGGATCCGTATTTGCTGCCATTATTTTTCTGTCATTGAATCTGAGTCGTTGCCTTCAATTTGGACGGCTGTGATTTGATTCAGGGAAATTCCATTATTTGTGGAGTTCACTTGTCAGTAAAACAATGACAAAATTTTGCCATCACAATAATGACAGCGGATATGAATTCGTAGCACTTTGGCATCAAGTAAAACAAGTTGCCTTCACAGCTGTCTTCTTTAGGTTGGTCCTTTCGTGTCAAAAATTATAGTAGGATGCAGTGCATTGCGTGTAACGGTGGACGTAGTCAGGGGCGGATTCAAAAGAGGCTGGGGGTACTTGCACTTTCTAATATTTTCCATATAAAAATTATATTAGTAGAATTATAAGAAATTTTGTTATATCATTTACGGTTGGCTACCTCCAATGATATTTTACTGAAATTGTTATAATTAAAAAGGCCCAGTCTCATACTTCTAATCGATTGGGCATGTCTCATATTAAAAAAATTCTTGGTCTACTAATGACAATCGACTTTTCTGCCTCTAATTAAAAAAATTTATATCTCGCCCTTGTACTTTTAAATCTTAGCAACTTTAAATATAAAATTCTTGACTCCGCCCCTGAACGTAGTAAATGTAATTGAGTGATTAACAAGAGATCTTGACATAAATGTTTTGTAATATATTAGATATAACAAAATTGTTTGTTCTATAAAAGATGCACCTCTCTACTTAAATGGCTAATGTTATTTTAAGATTGCATGTATTACATTTTTGGGACTTACTAAGAACATCCATTTATACACTTTTCATTAGAAGATAAAAATAATTAATGTTTTGCATTACTCGCTTTGTTCGTTTTTCTACATGTCTTTATATTAAAATTTTCCAATATAAACACTCGTAGATTTCAAATAGTTGAAACTTGCAGATTCAGATATAAATACTTGCTTGTTATAATATACAAACTTGTGGAATCTAATATAAAGATTTGCAAGTTTTAATATAGATACTTACAAGTTATAATATAAAGACTTTCTTGTTTTTATATATATATTCTTGTTATAATATAAAAATTTGCATGTTCTAATATAAACTAAGTCAGTGAGAACAAAGGAATAAAAAAGTGCGAAGGGAGAAAGAAGGGAGGTGAATGAATTTTTTTCGTCCTATAGTGAGAGGCTTGTAATGAGATGATTAAGAAGAAAAAAATTATAATTAGAATGTATTTTTTTGTTCTGTAGTACATAATTTGTAAGAAGTTGTTTAAGAGAGGATGCTATAATTACTCTACATTTTTATAATTTTACGATTACAACCACACTTAGTATAAACGTACAGGAATATGCTGAGATCAATCATAGTTCTCTTAATATAAATTTATTTCATGTATTAGCAACACGGAACTTATAATTTAAGGCATATATTATAGGTTATATTAAAAGAATAATTAATTATTTCGATTCAAAATATTTTTTTTATCCAAACTGGAGAGGGAGAAGAATTGCGTGGAGAACATTTTTGTCTTTTAAAAAAATGATAAAAAGGGAACATGTGTTAAATTTTTTGTGACAAATAAGAAAAAAAAGATTTTGGTTAATATTTTTACGATTTTTTTAATTTTGAATGACACCGAACAAATTTTCCTAAAAAAATAACAAAAAATAATAGTGTTTCAGATGTGATTTAATTATATAATATTTCTTGACTCTTTTTAAACAACTTTCCAAACTAGTAAACATTCCACAACTACAATTCTAGAAAGCCCTTTCGTCACAAATAACATATAAACTATTCTATCTTGCGACCTAGTACTTGGTTTCCATGCTCATATACTTAACTTTGTACGCTTTGCCACATCAAAAATGATTTTGTACCACCTTCTAATTAACGCACACTCTATGTTTGGTTGTGGTGAGGAATATTTTCTCTATTTCTCACGTAAAAAGTCAAACATGAATAAACAAGATAGTCATAAGTAGAAATAAGAAAAAGTTATGCTTCTATAACTTAAGGAGATTCGATAGGTGGAATAAGTTATTGCTTCAAATTATGTCTCATTGTGACTCACAATTCAAATTATTATATTTTATGTTATTATTTAATAATAATATAATAATTATAATAATAATATAATTATTATTATTTCATGTTGTTCTTATAATTATGCATATCATTATATTTACTACTTTAATTAAATATATTTATTAAATATAAATATGTATCAATATCTTTAATTATTATTTAATTAATCATTGTTGCTATTAAGATAATTTTTAATATCTTTATTTAATAAGATTATTATTTCTATTCTAATTATTAGTTATTATTATTTAATATTATTTTAATATCAATATTTTATATTATTTTTAATATAATTCTGATTAAGATCACAATTAAGTTTTAAGATGACAAAGATAATTATATTATTATTATAATTATTTATTATATTATCATTATTTGCTATTATTATTTAATATATTTTAAATATAAATATTTTTTATTTGTAATATAATTTTGTGCTTAAGTTCCCTATTAATTTTTAAGAAGATAATGTTAATGTTAATGATAATATTAAATAATAATAACAAATAAAACAATAATAATAAAATAATAACAATACTAATATTATCATTACATGTTATGATTATTTAAAATATATAATATAAGTATTTTATTTTATAATTAAGTGATTAAGATCACTACTAATTTTTAAGATTGATAATAATATTAATAATATAATTAAATAATAACACTAATAATAATAGTAATAACAATAAATACTAATATTATAATTTTATATTTTATGACTATTTAATATATTTTAATATATATATTTTGTTTTTTAACATAATTAAGTGATTAAAATCACTAGTAGTTTTTAAGATAATAATAATAATAATAATAATAAAGACTAAGAAGTACTTTTTCTCTTTTATTCTTCAGTAAACCCAACCAAACAAGCACAATTTATAATGACATAACTTTACATAACAAGTTATGACTTATTAACTTTACCCCTCAATCAAATATGAGATAGACATAAAATAATATGTAATATATTCATCCGAGCCTTCCTTTGCTTGACAATTTCATGATTGAACAATTTTTTTATACTAGGTCGTGAAAGAAATTCATCCGTTGTTTTCCTCTTTTGTTATTATTTATTCATTTGTGACTATAATTGAGAGTCTGAGAGAGACAACAGATGCCGAGTAAAGCCATCTCTCTCTCTATATGACCTTAAGATTATGCTCCAAGAAAATCTTAAGTACCAAAATCACCGAGGATACAATCAGGGGCGAATCTAGTTCGAAATTATGCTTATTCTTAAAAAAAACTATCTTATATGATTATTTGTAAAAAAAAACTTCAACAAAAAAGCTTTAGATACATGATCAGTTTTGAAAAAAAATCAAATATATAATCATTTTTGAAAAAAAAATCTAGGAGATTCAGGTGGCTCCGCCACTGAATACAATCACACACACCTGGATATCCATGGCTAAATTTTGTACTTCTGCATTTTTATTTTTTTGTGTGTTTTGAACGTTGTTATAAGAATAATGCAATATTAAGTACAAAGTGCAGAATCAGGAAAAAGTATTTATTGTTCAATTTTGACTAATAATACTAGAGGGATAAATAAGAAATCATTGTAGGTAATAGAGTTTCAGAGCAAGAAATCAATGTAGGTAATTTTCTTGCTATTTTTTCCTAAAAAAATAACAAGAAATAATACATTTTCAGATGTGATTTAATTATATAATTTTTTTTCTTGAATCTTTTAAAACAACATTTCCAAGCTAGATAACATTTCAGGGCTACCATTCTAGGAGGCCATCTCGTCACAAACTTCATAGAAGCTATTTCATCTTGTGGGTTAGTACTTAATTTTGTATTTGTCACATAAAAAATGATTTCGTACCACCTTCTAATCAATGCTCACCTTATGTTTGGTTGTGGTAAGAAATGAACTCTCTATTTATCGTTTAAGAAGTCAAACATGAATAAACAATGGAGTCGGAAATAGACATAAAAGACAGATATGTCTTCATAATTTAAGAAGACTAGATATGTGTAATAAGTTATTCTTTCAAGTTATGTCCTTGTGAGACTTACAATTCAAATTATATTTTTATGTTATTATTTAATAAAATATAATAATTATAATTATAATTACAATATAATAATAATGTTATAATTATTTATTATTATTGTTTAATATTATTTTAATATCAATATTTTGTATTATTTTTTATATAATTCTGATTAAGATCACTATTAGTTTTTAAGATGATAATGATAATTATAATAATTATTGTTGTTGTTGTTATTGTTATTATTATCATTATTAATCTTGTTATCATTATTTAATATATTTTTAATATAAATATTTTTTATTTGTAATATAATTTTGTGATTAAGTTCTCTATTAGTTTTTAGAATGATAATGTTAATGTAATATTAAATAATAATAATTAAATAATATTATTATTATTATCGCTACACGTTTATGATTATTTAATATAGTTTAATATAAATATTTTATTTTTTATAATTAAGTGATTAAGATCACTATTAATTTTTAAGATTATAGTAATAACAATAATAGGAAATGTTGAGAAGTGCTATTCTCTAACCTCTTTTGCCTTCATTTTTTTTTTATAATAAGTCACACTAACACTAAATTATCACCAGCTGCGGCCGTTGGATAGCGACTATGGATCAGTTACGCGTGGCCGTACATGATTGGATTCGAGGCCACCTGTCACGTGGAGGGGTGAGGTGCATGTCAGGTCCTGTAGATTTTTGGCACGTCTCCTAAGCAACATTTTTTAAATTGAAAGTATTTAGATTTCCGCCACCGCTCTTGTCTTCTTTCTTTGAATAAAAATTATAAAATTATCCTACCCACCACGTGGCCTCCGTTGCCTTTCCCCTCTATCTAATTATGCGTGCACCAGTTTCTTACATTCAGTTTGCACCGCCATTCATAGAGTTACCTCAAGAGTATTCTATAATAAAGCTAATTCTATATTTATTCTAAATTAAATTTACATTGTTATGGGTATTTGGAATTGTTTTTTAATATTCTCTTAAAATTTCCCTAGTTAATTACTCGATTTTTTATGTAATATTTATATTTTAATGATTGCTTATTCAATTAAAATATAATATCAATGTTGTACTAATAACTTCAAATTATATTAAAAATATATTATTAATTTTACCTAATAAGTGTCAACACACTGGAACAAATTGATTTTTATAATATATAGGTAAAATTAATTTGAATTACTATTCAAGATATATATTGACAAGTAGCACTAAATAGTGTAAAACTCTTAACTGTGGTATAGAAAATATAGACAAAATTCAATTGAACAAAAAAAATGAGGCATGGAGTTATTAAGAACGATTTATATAGGTAAATGTTAACAAACTTCTTATTGTGAATATTGCTATGAACATGATCTATTTATTATTGCACATGTTTATTGAATATTGTTACTGTTGGAATTAATTGTTATGATATAAATTAAATAACACCTTAAATTCAAAATTTAACATTTTATAAGGTATATTAATACAAATCAAATGCTACTAATTATTAAAACAATAGATAAGATATATTTTTTTTACTTATAAACAATATATGTTTTCAAACAATTTCACCAAATATATATATACATATGTGAATTAATTTATTAAACTGATTAATGTTGTATGGCGATTGTCGACATAGTTAAATTAGCTAATTTTTATTTGAGTCACACAATACATACCTTCACAAAAGAAGAACTATAGGAGTATAATGTAAATCTTTTCAAAGAGAGGAGATAATTGAAAATAATATACATAATTTCTAATAGCAAATTAATTAGCCTCTTTTTCAGAAAAATACATATATTGTTTCTTTTGAAAGGCAGGTCTTTCTACCATTGATCGTATAATCGGAGAGAATATAAAACATGGATAATGTTCCGTAGATACCACATTTGATATAGACTATCGATGCTGATTGTATTATGTATATCTAGTTGAGTTACTATGCACTTATTATTTCATATCATTTTTGTACTGAAAAAATTATTATACATGTTAATAAAATAACACGCATAATAACTCAAATAGCATGCATAACTATTTTAGTATAAAAAATAACATGCATACCTATTCATTACAAAAAATAACATGCATAATAATTCAAATAATGTACATAATAACTCAATCAAATGTGCATAATAACATCGATATCAATAGTCAGTATCAGATGTGGTATCTACGTATCAGCTTCCAACATATGGTAATAATTTTTGTAATTAACAAGTTGTTAATCTTATGTAAGATAATATTATCCCCTTTTTTTTTTCTCAAAGCTACCGACAATTTGATTGCACAAGAACTAACATTCATGCTTGCCTCAATTTATTCATTCAACTAGTTATTTATTTATTTATTTTCAATTTTTCAGATTTTTTATTTAATAGCCTGAGTTTCGATTAATATATCCTTACTAAATTAATTATATCTACTAATATATTGCACAACTAGTAATTGATTAATTCACCGTATATTATATATATTCATGATATAATCTGAGAGAAATCCTTTGATAATTAACTGAGAGGAACAATGAACCGCGTCCAGCAATACCAACTCCCTTTCTTATTATAATAATAATAAAAAACTTGACATGAAGAGCCCGAATCCACAGTTCTTCCCATTAGCATGGTGATTAGATAAACCCTCTTAAATAAATAAATAAAATTAGATAACCCCTCTTAAATCCTAGCTATACCTTCTTCTCATATACCCCCTTAATCTCTCTCTCTCTCTCTCTCTCTCTACAAAGAATTAATGGCATTAGGTGATTCCTCCGCTGCTGGCTACATCCACATGGTACGATACCGATTAGTTTCTCCATACAAACATTGTTCTTACAATCTTACAGATCGTTCTTTTAGTTTTGTTATTAGCCTCTAATAATGTTTTATTCTGGTTTCGTGTTTTATATATAGGTGCAACACCTAATTGAGAGGTGCCTTCTCTTTGGGATGAACATGGAGGAGTGCATCGAAACCCTCTCCAAGCATGCTAACATTGATCCCATCATTACTTCCACAGGTTCAAATACACATCAATATCTGTTTCTCATGTTTATCTTAATTGGTTGCAACTTGCAATGAGATATAATGTTAAATTTTTTTATTTGTCTTGCTCGATCGTGCAGTGTGGAAGGAGCTGGAGAAGGAAAATAAGGATTTTTTTAAGAGGTACGGACAGTGGAGAGAATCAACTAATTAATCAAGGCAGCAATAGTTTGAACTAAATTTGAAAATTGACCTGAGTTCAGTTGACTGTTATGAATTAATTAGTAATAGCTAGAATTTAATTTTTAGTTCATGGGGAAGAATAAAACAGAGGGATCTGTTGTGATTCGCCAAATTGTACAGGCATAGTTAATTAGTGGCTTAATTAGAGGTGCAATTCGTTTCAACGTTGCTTCTAATCCTATATATGGATCATGTTTAATTAGTTTGGAAAAAATATTCTTGAATTTCTATTGTTTAATATTCGGAATTTATATCTATTATACGAACCATTATACTTATTGTATATATTATTATATATTGTTTATATAAGAATTCAAGATACTATATTTAATCTGATATGTAAAGTTTCCTAATTTATAAATAATACGTGGAATAAGTACACGAGTTTCAGAATTTTTATTTCTTTAGTAATGTAGAGTATAACAAATTTATCAATAAGATTAACAGTTTGTAAGAATCAAGAAGTACAGATAAATACTATCAATAAAATTAAGGTGATGTTAACAATATTTCTTAGAAGACAAAAGCAATTAATTTTCAGCTTTATTCGTTTTCACGTATGTCTTTATTTTATTTTTTTCTGAAAGTTTTTATATTTAAATTTTTAAAATTTTTGTTGTTTTTTTTTCTTTTTCATTCAACAAATTGAAATATAAAAACTTGCATATAACAATATATAGATTTAGTTGTCTTAATATAAAAGACTTGTAATTTTGCATCTATCTATCGTTTTGCTTTGTCTGTTTTTCTACATGTCTTTATATTTAGCACTGAGATATTTATATTACTGTAAGTCTTGATTTTTTTTGCTGCAAGTCTTTATATTATAAAATTTTATAGTATTTTTTTAGTAAATTTTAATATAAAAACTTGCAGATAATAATATATAAATTTATTCTTCTAATATAAAGACTTACAATAATTAGGCTGCAAGTCTTTATATTAAAAATATTGCAGACGTTTTGATACGAATTTAAATATAAAGACTTTAAATCTAAATACAAAGACGTGCAGTGGAGCGGACAAAGTAAACTATAAGTCTTGATTAGCAACTTTTCTACCCCTTTAAAAAAATAGCAAAAAAATTCAATATGTAGAGAGAGATATAAGCTAGGGTGCTCCATAGAGCATCAAATTCCTAATGCTCCATATCGTATCTCTAATTTTTAAATTTCAATGACCGATCTGAATCGTTGAACATGATCTACATATTGAAATCTACTTGGAGATTGAAATTTACATTTTTTTTCGAATTTTTTTGCTATTTTTTAAAGGTAGAAAAGTTGCTAATCAAACGGTTTCTGGACCAACAAAAAGTGTAATTTTTTACCTCTCTAAAAATAGCAAATCTACAAATAGATTTCAATATGTAGATCATGTTCAACGATTCGGATTGGTCGTTGGAATTTAAAAATTAGAGATACGATATGGAGCATTAGGGGTTTGGTGCTCCATGGAGCATCCTAGCCTATCTATCTATCTATCTCTACATATATATATATATATATATATATATATATATATATATATATATATATATATATATATATATATGTGTGTGTGTGAGGAGGGATCGGATGACAACAACTTTGGTGACACCAATAAAATAGTAAAAAATTCAAAAATGAAAATTTTGGTTTTAAGTAGATTTTAGTATGGACAATATTTTTAACGGTTCGAATCAGCTATTTGCATTTTTGTATTGTGAGATATGGATCTAAAGTATATGTACTTTTGTGCTTTATAAATAAATAAATAAATAAATAAATATATATATATATATATATATATATATATGTGTGTGTACTTTTATGGGTCTATAGCTGTGTTGCACGAGTGCGGGTGCGCGTATCTGATACAGTGCGGGTGCGGCGATACGACAATTTTAAAAAATCGCGGATACGGATGCGGATATATATATATATAATAAAAAATCATATTATATATTAAAATGTTTGAAATTTGTTTTTCTATTCAATTTTTTTTAATATATATATATATTTTTTAGAAAAAGCAGGATAAAACCTGCCTGTTTCATTGAAACAGAAAGTCCTAGTACATTATCTAATTCCTAAAAAATCTATCACAGTTTTCCAAACACCAAAACAAACTCTAAAAACAGACTTAACTGATGGTCTATATGACTATACCAAAATCCGATATCCTATTAGTTATCAAAAGACAATAAGTATAGTATCATTATCAGGTATCCCAAGCAACAAAAAAATAACAAAACAGAACAACCAAGTATCACAACAACCCATATTACAAAACAACACCAAATTTCCATTAAGACCAAACAAACAAACAAAACATCCAATCTCAATTAGCCGTGAAAGGATAACAGATCAGGACAGTGGCCTCTTCCAAACAAATATTCTTGCGCATGAAGGTTCACTTGCACCTCCTCCTGCACCATCTCTATCTGGTTTCTTTCTCATATAGGTCTTGGCAAATCCCGAACATCATGTGGCATAACAAGATTAAGTTTCAAATAGGATTGGTCGTTGTTGTTCTTACACCAATAATCTAACATTCTAATGATATTACTTGCTAACTCTCTAATAGTTCTTGGCTTTTTTCTGTGAAGCATAACTTGTTACGTTCTAGCCAAACATTCCATAAAACTGCACCTCTAATTAATTCAACTATCTTAGCATCTTTAAGTGGAATTTTGGCATCTATTTTCCATAATTCCTCTAAACATTCACCTTCAAACTCAAAGTTATTGTGATTACTAATCCAAGCCCATATATGCCTAATAAAAGAACACGAAACAAAGAGGTGATCGATACTTTCCTCATGATCACAAAAAACACACTGGGTATTACCATTCCAGCATTTTTTGGCTAAGTATTTTTTTGTAAATATTGTTTTTCTTCTAACTAACCACATAAATACTTTGATTTTTGTAGGAAGTTTGGATTTCCATATAATATCATAGTTATTATTCTTGTAACCACCGAATTCCAACCATCTGTACATTTCTTGTACAGAGAATTTACTATTTGAGCTCCATCTTCAAATTATGGAGTCTTTAACTAAAGGTCTAATCCTTACATCAGATATTATAGCTTCTAATTTGAGCCATTCATTCCTAATTATTCCTACTAATTGCCTATTAAATTTTAGGTTTATTTTTCCTTCAGAAAAAACCCTATTAACACTAATGTTTGGATCAGTGCAAACTAGAAATAGATTAGGGAATAGGAGGGAGAATGATAATTCTCCTTTCCATCTATCTTGCTAGAATTTAATATGTAATCCACCTCCTAGTTTCTTGTTAATACTAGTGGACATCTCATGTTGTAGAGAGTTGATACTTCTCCAAAAAGGGGAAAATAAATGAGCACTATGCTTTCTTTTATATTGATTTAACAGAATATTTTTCCATAACCCTTCTTCAGATGGGTCATTATATCTAAACCACCATTTAGCTAACAGAGATTTATTCATTATATCTAAATCTAACACACCTAAGCCTCCTTGATCTTTACTTTTACACACTGTCTTCCAAGCTACCAATATCATTTTTTTCCTAGTAGTGTTACCTCCAAACCAAAAGAATTTCATTCTAATCCTATCTATCCTGTTTCTAACATTAACTGGTAACCTGTACAAGGAGAGCCAGTATAATGATACAACAGTGATTACTGAGTTAAGCAAGGTTAGTCTTCCTCCTAAGGATAGGAATCTACCTTGCCAGCAATTCAGTTTATTTTCAATTTTGTTGATCAAAGTATCCCAATCTGCTTTACTCAAATTCTTCCAATGAAGTGGAACTCCTAAGTATTTAATGGGTAAAGATACTATGTTGCACCCTATTATTTCTGCTAAAGATTTACCTAGATTATCATCTATATTTAGAGGGACCATTTCGCATTTTTCAAAGTTTATTTTCAGACCTGATAAATTTTCAAAACTTATCAGCAACCATTTTAATATGCTAATTTCCTGAATTTCAGCTTTTAAGAAAAGTAAAGTATCATCAGCAAAATGTAGGTTTAATATATTATCTATTTGATCAAAGTCACCTAGTCCTTCTAAATAACCAGCATTTCTAGCCTTAGCTAAAATAATATTTAAAGCATCAGCAACAAGATCAAAAAGGAAGGGAGATATGGGATCACCTTGTCTCACACCTCTTCTACAATAAAAATATTCCCCTAAATGTCCATTGAAGTCAATACAGGTTCTACTTCCTTGAAAAATTAATCTTATCCAATCAATCCATGTTTGATTGAACTCTCTACTATTTAGTACTTCTAAAAGAAAATCCCAATTGACTCTATCAAAGGCTTTTTCAAAATCTATTTTAAAAAGTATTCCTTTGGTTTTTTTAATTCTAATTTTATGTAATACTTCATGTGCAGTAACTACATTATCTAAAATGTACCTACCTTTTATGTAGGCTGTTTGGGTTTGATCTATAAGTTCATTCATATAGGGAGCTAATCTAGTTGTTAGTAGTTTTGTTATTATTTTGAAACTGCAATTGATCAGACTAATAGGTCTAAAGTTTTTTATAAGCACAGCATCAGCTTTCTTTGGTATAAGACAAATATAGGTCATATTTAATTTTGAAATTTCTAGGGTATTATTATAGAAGGCATCAATTAACATCATAATATCTTCTTTAATCAAATCCCAAAATACTTGATAAAATAGAAAAGAAAACCCGTCAGGGCTAGGAGCCTTGTTGGGGTTACATGAAAAAACAACTACTCTAACCTCTTCATATGTAAATGGTTTTGTTAGTTCCTCAGCTTGGGTTGGTGTAAGTCTAGAATTATGAGGCCAAAAATCATCTTGAAGGCTTACTATCCTAGAATCTTCTTTTCCTAATAATTCTCTATAAAAACTTGTTACATGTTTCTCAAGTGTCTACAGATTATAGGTAATCTCATTGTCTATTTCTAATGATAATATCAAATTCTGTTTTTTCCTTGAATTAGCTATGGCATGATAATACTTAGTATTTATGTCACCTTCTAAATGCCATTTTAATTTGGCTCTTTGTTGCCAATATATTTCTTCCTCATCATATATTTTATCTAAAGAAGAATGACATAGTTGTAATGATTCTATTTCTATCTGTTCTAATTCTCTAATTTCTTGCAGCATTTCATATTCATTAATTTTTTTGGAGCATTCTTCTTTCTTTTTTCTTTTATTAGCTCTCAGATTTTTATTCCATCCTTTTAGTTTTTTTTCCTAATATATTGAAGTTTTAGTCTCCAGCTATTACCTAAATCTGATGGATCAAGGGGATAAGAGTTCCACCATCTAATCATTAGACTACTAAACTCTTCATTTTCTAACCATACTTTTTCAAATCTAATTGGTTTATTGGAAATCCTTTTGACATTACTTGTTGCTAAAATTAATGGATTATGATCAGACTGTATCCTGGGTAAGGATGTTAACAAACTATTTGAGTAGTGATCATACCATTCAATTGAACAGAAGAACCTATCAAGAAGTGCATAGTTTTTTGAAGAAGCAGATTTGGCCCAAGAGAATTTCCTATCAATTAGGGATAACTCTATTAAATCTAGATCAGATAATAGGGTGTTAAATCTATTACTAATAACATGATTAAAAGAATTACCCACTCTTTCACTTTTTTTCCTAACCATGTTAAAATCTCCACAGATTAACCATGAATGGTAGGAAAGGTTATTAGAAATATCTTTCAGTTCTTGAAAGAATTCTTTTCTAAGTTTGTTAATGACAGGTGCATACACGATTTTTTTAATATATATTGATACTTATAAAATAACAAAAAAATATAAGCATTTGATTAAACACTTTCTTGACAAAAGAGTTCATGTTATATCGAAAATAATACTATACAAATTACTTGGCGGGATTAATATTATATAATATACACAATTGCTTATTTAATATTACTAAAAAACCCAAAACGTATCCAAAACGTATCCTAAACGTATCTTGACCGAATTCGTCGGTCAAATAATATTAAATAATTGGATACGCCACGTGGCGTATCCGATACGCACCCGCACCGTATCCGAGTCGTATCCGATACGAGTACGGCTAGGAGAATGAGTATCCGAGTAACATAGGTCTAAAGTATATGTACTTTTTAACGGTTCAAATCAGCTATTTAGCCTAACTCTATGTGTGTGTGTGTGTGTCTCTGTGTGTGTGAGTTGTGCTATTATGCTTCATGAAGTATGACTTCAAGTTTTTGTCTCACTTCAAATTTCAAAATTTTAAATTCAAATATTGATTCAAATCATCCAACGTGTTCTCCTTATTAAAATCTTAGATTTTGGATCATTCAATATGAAGTTCAAGTTGATCTCTAGCTTGTGAGATTTTAATATGAAGTTCAAATTAGACGGTTTAGATCGTAATTTGAATTTTGAATAAATTTCAATGTAAAACCAAAACAAATCATGATTTCATAAAAATAATAGCATAAATCTATATATATAAAGAGAGAGATTGGATTATGGTACAGCACAAAAAAATAATTTTGTGTTGAATCTAAAAATCGTCTGATCTGCATCTGCGTTGATCAATTCCCATCGAAAAAAAATAAAAGCTTACGCTTCTCTCCATTTCTCGCTCAAGTTATTTTTGTTTTCGTCTCCTGTCGCGTCTGCGCTAGAGGAAGAAGAAGGAAGAAGAAACGATGGAACTCTCTCCACCACTTCCTTCGCTACTCTCTCCGCAGAAATTCCTTTCATTTCGTTTCTCTACTCTCCATCGACTCTTCACTCTTTCACCGTTGCCCTCTCTAATCGTTGATAGCAGGTAAACTATCTCTGTGAGAATAAGCTTTTTTATCACAGAAATCATCTTTATTTGAATAAATTGTTTTTTGACGAAAAAGAAATCAAGCTTGAAGAGCGTACGTGTACATCATTTAGGCAAATTATCAACTAGACTAATGGCAATGTAAAACATTTAGGCAAATTGCAAAGTAATAAATTGCAAAGGATATGCATTTAGGCAATAAACTAATGGTTCGGTTTAGCATTTCGAATTTGTGCAAAGAAAGTATATGCATTTAAAATATGTACAACATTTAGAATAATTGCTTTATCTGCATCAAGTAGATGAATTACAAGAGTTCAATGAAAGGCTTCTTGTAGGGTAAGACTTGTGGAACATAGTTTATGGAAAGTGAGTGTTTTTTTAAGAGCAACTCAATCATCATTTGATTACTAGTTCTTCCAAAAAAGCGAAATTTACGATCTCACAAAGGCATAAATGATGATCAAGTTGGCACTATTCAAAACTTGAGTGCTCAAAATGTGGAGACTTCACAAATACTTGAGTACATAGCCATGTTCTGCGACGATAAGGGCTATCTTCGTTTCAAGAAACAAGATGTGATCAATGTCATTACGACAATAAATCGAAAGCTTATTAAAATTGATATTTCAACCATCGTGATGTACTTAAAAAAGAAACAAGAGTAGGACCCCGATTTTTTTGCCATAGAGCCCGATGAGGATGGATCTGCTAAATACATATTTTGGGTTCATGGTCGAGCAAGAAGAGTATCACGACTTCGGTGATGTGACATTCAACACGACCTATCAAACAAACAAGTATGGCATGTCTTTAGCACCATTCATTGGTCAAAATCACCACCGTTTTTCTATCTCTTTTGGCATGGTTCTTAGAAATGAGGGTGCTCCAAGTTTCAATCGGTTGTTCACAACATGACTAGAGGCAATGTATGGTAAGCATTCTAAGACTATCATTACCAATCAATGTCTCGCAATGAAAAGGCCATTGAGCAAGTCTTTCTCAATACAATTCATATGTGTTGTCAATGGCATGTCATGAGAAACGTGCGAGAAAAGCTCGGAGTGCTTTATTCACAATTAAATGATTTTGGAGAAGAGCTAGTCTATGTTATTAACCGTAGTGTTACGGTTCAAGAATCTGAAGGAGTTGGTTAAAGATGATTGAGAAGCACAATCTTAGTGAGAATGATCACATGAAGTCTATGTTTGACAAGAAATAATAATGGGTCTTGGCTTACTTTCGAGATTTTTTTTTCCCGACATGTCCACCAAGAAAATGAGTGAGAGTATGAATGCCATGTTCAAGTTATGGGGTCAACAATCATACATCTATCTGTCATTTTGTTTTGCAAGTTGAAAAGATCATCGAAGGTATCTGGCAACAGGTGAGTGATGAGGATTTGAAAATCATGAATGAGATACCCCAATTATGCACTTACTTTCATGTTGAGAAAGAAGCACGTCAAGTATATACAAGAAATGTTTTAGACTTTTCAAAGAGATCATAAAAGAGAGTTCACTTGAGTTTGAAAAAGAAACAAATTCTATTGCATTTGTAAGGATACTATGTTTGAGGGTTTGCTTTATCCACATTCGATTAAAGTTATGCATCATGTCGGTATGTCACACCTTCATTCTCAATACATTCTCAAGCATCGGACTATATATATATATATATATATATATATATATATAGAGAGAGAGTATGGTTAATGTGAAAATGTTTGCACTTCGGCCGAAGTGCAAACGTTTTCACATTAGCCATACTATATATATATATATATATTTGAGAAAGGCTAGGGTGCTCCATGGAGCACCAATTTTTTTGCTATTTTTTTAAAGAGGTGGAAAAGTTGTTAATCAAACTGAGACCAACAAAACTTGCAATTTCCCTGCCTCTCTAAAAAATAGCAAAAAAATTAAAAAAAATGTAAAATTCAATCTCCAAGTAGATTTCAATATGTAGATCATTTTCAACGATTCAGATCGGTTGTTGGAATTTTTAAATTAGAGATACAGTGTGGAGCATTAGGGATTTGATGCTCCATGGAGTATCCTAGCCTATATATATATATAGAGAGAGAGAGAGAGGAGGGATCCGTAGCCGCCATCAATTTCATAGCCGCTCGCAATCGCTCCATCATACCAAGTGTAAATAGTCGATCCGGACCGTTGAAAACATTATCCATACTAATGTAGATTTGGAGGCTAAATTTTATATTTTTTGGAATTTTTTAACTATTTTATTAGAAGAGTTGAAAATTGGATGTTTGTAAATCGTTAGATAAATAAATTTTCAATCCATCCAATAAAATAATAAAAAAATTCAAAAAAATATAAAATTTGATTTCCAAGTCTATATTAATATGGAGAATGTTTTCAACAGTCCGAATCGGTTATTTACATTTGCTATCATGAAGCGGTTGGAAGTTTGACGGCTACGGACCCCTCCTCATATATATATATATATATATGAGCATGGCTAAAATAATATGCATAGTACACCACATAACGTACTATGGGGTCATTTGTATTTAATTTGGTCATTAAATTGATATTTAAGTTGCTCAATAAATTCTTCATATCAAAATCTTGTAGGAAATAAAATTTCGTGATTTTTAGAGCTTTCTTGCTATTTTTAAATATTTTTTAAAAACAGTCCAGAAATAGCACTTTTGTAGTATTAAATCTGGACTATTTTTAAAAAATATTTAAAAAATAGCAAGAAAGCTCTAAAAATCACAATTTTTTTTCCTACAATATTTTCATATGAAGAATTTATTGAGCAACTTAAATCTCAATTTATTGACCTATATCTATATGCATAGTACGAAATTAGGTGTACTATGCATATTATTTTAGTCATGCTCTATATATATATATATATATATATATATATATATATATATAGTATTTTATTTTGTTGTGATTAGGCTTACATTTGCATTTGATCTTTTCGGTGTCAACTGAAACATTGAACATATATAAAATTCTATAACGGAACATAGAACGAACCCAACAAATACAGATGTTGATAAAAGAAATGTATCAATCGTTATCTGTTATCATGATAAATTATTTTTGACTAAAATATTAGTTATATTATACTAATGTAGTGTCAGATATCTTTGTTAATTTAAGTATGAACAAAATAGGAGGATACACAATTTCTCAATACCAAAATTTTCAATTTCAAATAAATGAAACCAGATATTATGTAAAACTATCGGAGATGAATGCACCATTGAGAGTCGAAGCATTTTATTGTCGCCGCTAAATCTGCTATATTGTCAGAGAAAAACCTTATTCTTACATTTCAATATATCTTGCATTATGACTTTAAAAAACGCTAAAAATATTTTATCATCGCTATTTAGGTAAGAACATGACTACAAATATGTTTTATTCATATACTTTTTCATATCTATTTGAAAACCCATTTTTAAGATCATCAAACTATCAAAGTAACCCATATCACTTGATCCCATTCTTTTCTGAAATGCACCTGATTTTATATTTACATCCTTCAACGTTGAGAATTTGTTTGATATCAGAACTTACCACGAATAGCGGCTGCTTCAGACATCAATTTGACATCCAATCCGCATATTGGATGGGTAAGCTGTAAACATAGTAACATGGTAGAAACATATAGTTATGTTGCTATAAAATCAGCATACAATCTCTGCATTAACAGTAAATTTCAACATATCCTAGACGAGCAACAATAATAACTGAACGTTCTTACATTCTTAAATAAGAAATATACATCGGATAGATACAAAAAAGGTCAAATAAATGAAATAAAAAAAAACACAAATTTACAAAATCCTCATTCTACCCCATACTCTTCAAAGGAAAGAAAAGAAGGAAATTACTGCTGTAATTCAAAAATAATTCACAATGGAATTCAATCCAGGGCAAAGAACAATGCATCATCAATAAAAATAAGTGTTGAAGCCAGCAACTCCATATACCGAAGCACTACCTTCCAGAGCAGCCACCAGATGGCAGTACTTAACTTTTGTATCAACTTTATAGAAAAGGGTCTTAAAAATTGTCATGTAACTCTGCCAAATGCAACATCAACTCCCAGCCCGATCTTTCCTTGGCCTTCAAAAATAAAAAAAATAAGGAAATAATATTTTTGCAACATAAACTGATACAGGCATGTACCATAAGATTTATCATTTTGTAAGAGCACTGGACGGTTAATGATGAAATGCCACATTTACCCTGTTATTATCAGGCAACGGTGGTGAAGTTCCAGTCCAGAGGTCTAAGAGCTCCTTGCACTATGTCCTGAACATTGCGGTTTCTTCGGCACACATCTGACAACTCCTCAAGTGTGCTACTCAGGTGTGATATACTTGCGCCTGATGCCACCTTCGAGAGAGCTGAGAGAAAGATTGAGCACTCAGCTTCTGTGACAGCTGCTGGTGGTATCTGCAAGAGGCTCACTTTTGCCCATTCTATGACTTTTACACCATATGTTCTGGTTAGGGATATTAGAACATAGGACACCTGTAATAAATCATTGTAAATTATAAAATGCACAAAATAAAATATCTTTCAAGATGGATGATGGCAGATGAAAGAGAAAACAGCAACAACAATAATAATAACAATATATTATTATTGTCGTCATTGTTGTTAATATCATTATTTGGGATATGCTAGCAGGTAAAATCTTGAATTTTCATTTTCGAAACGTCGATGCCAATATCTCAAAACCTTTCTATCAAAATCTTGTAGCATACCCATTTTACTATTTTTAACTTCTTTTTGGTTGAAAAAAGCATGGTACCCAACAGGTGACTACCAATATGAACCTAAAATTTTAAGGATTTTAGAAAGATGAACCTAAATTTATAAACAATTTTAGAAGTGTTATTATTGTACGACTTTAGTTCAGAATTAACGACGTAGAATACTAGTCTAAACTTATGATTGGTAGAATAGTGTATTATTATTATTATTATTAGCATTATTATTATTATCATTTTTGTACTTCTATTTTTACTATTATTTTACTATTTATTATATTGATTTTCATTTTAGATTGGGTTTCATTTCTAGCCTACCCCAATTTATTTGGGAATAAAGACTTTGTTGTTGTTGTTGTTGGGAACCATTGGATCCAGGTTGAACATAGTATTTGTATCTTGTTCATGTTTTACGCTTTATGTTGGCTCTTTTAGAAATCACATTGCATGCATTGCAATACACTGCAGTACTTCAGCACCTGTGAACCAGGGCAAGTACAATGCACCAGTACAACAAAATATACATCAATCTTAAAAAATAGTAAAACATACATCCTCTAGCCGCGATGATGGTAGCGCTCCAGTGAGAGCAGCAATAAGAATTCTAGTCAGAATGGCACCTCTTGGAAGAATTACATTGTTTATAATGCTTATATACTTCTGTCCTTCAGGCGAGTTTGCCAGATCAACCACGTCAGATAAAAATGACAATATTGATTTGCAAGCTTCCCTGTCTCATTTAATTCACAAGATCAATGCCTCTTCCCCTAATTGCCCCAAAAATGCATATATATATTCACAAGCAAAAATTAAGAACCAAGGAGAAACCAATAAATAAAACAGGTATAAAATAGAAGAGCCCAGATTGAACCTTAACAAATTGGAACTCAAAACTTGTCAATCTTGGTTCTTGAGCTAAATTGTAACTTCGTGTTGCAATATGAGTAGAAAGAAGTTCCTGATAGACAGCTTCTAGGGGGTGTATACCCGAAATGTAACAAAGATGTGCAATTTTTGTAGTAATGATTTTTCAGAATATAGAGATAATATAAATCTCATGACATCAAACAAGGAATAACACTACTATAAAATATAATTATCAACTATCTTTTGTTGTTCAAGTTCAAACTCTCTCAGATATAGCAGAAGTGTAGAACTAATAAAGCATTGGTTTAGCTTCTTCTCATAAGATTAACTTCTGAAATAAGTTTTCAAGTTCTCCCACAAATTTAAATTAGATCACCACCATTGGAAGGAATAAAAGACCCAATTTTCAAGCTTCTTAAATTTTCATCAATATGATCGGAATTTTAGAAATGGAAAGAGCAAAATCGAGTTTTGAAAGACCAAAAATGAGTACCTATGTTGAATGGTGATCCCAATCATACAGCAATGCACAAGCATTGGAAAAATAGAAGAGGGAACAAATAAGTCAGGACAGTACCGAATGCATCTAGAAGCTAACAGAAAACAGTCATCGGCTATATCTGGTCTGGCAGTAAAATCCTGCAAAATTATAACAGAAAACTTGACAATAAGTTAAAATATTTGGAATTGTACTGGTTTTCTCAATGGAACATTAGAATAAAAAAGAAATTACTTGGATGGAACCAAGAAGATTTACTGTATGACCAAACAATTTTTCTATCAAACTTCTAAGATAGTCTGCGCAATTTGGATCTGACCCAAATATCTGCATATATATAAATACCCATTAACACCATAGTTTACAGAATATGAAAAATACACTTGAGTTATAACTACATTTGCATATGACACCAAAGTTCAATATTGCTTTGAGATAAATAATTAAAATTGCATCTCATTAGTTTCGTACTAAAGATAAATTTGTTTTAAACAACAGTTGAGGCTTCTCTCTC